>CM056376.1:58368579-58753883 GCA_029718625.1 Synaphobranchus kaupii | reverse complement strand
ACTGCAGCATG
This sequence comes from Synaphobranchus kaupii, assembly GCA_029718625.1. Taxonomy (NCBI): domain Eukaryota; kingdom Metazoa; phylum Chordata; class Actinopteri; order Anguilliformes; family Synaphobranchidae; genus Synaphobranchus; species Synaphobranchus kaupii. The sequence continues at coordinate 58,753,872 of CM056376.1, read as the reverse complement.
ATCTGTGTGTCAGCGCTCAAAGCGGCTAAAAAACTGTTCATTGCCGAGACCTATGAATCAAGAGACATTGGGGATACGCTAATTGTCTTTAATTTTGACGACCGGCACATGTTGAACAAGGCTATTGAGCGAGCCGATAAGGTGTTTGAGGATCATAGGATTTGGGAGATATATGGCCGATGTGAAAATGAACCTGTTGTCGAGTTTCAACGCCGGGGCTGAAGATTCTGATGATGAAGAAAAAGAAAATGTGCCGCCACCACCTCCACCACCAACACCCATTGTCTCTGATGACGAAGACTCTACAACAAGTTTTGTGTAAATAACTGTCAAAAATGTGTTTTAAATTTTTAGATTGTGTGTGTTTAATATAAATGTATACAGAATGTCTTTTTGATTGATTTTGTGAACTTTAAAATAAAAAAGCCTTTCTTTTACATGCTATTTTACGTATTGTTTCATTATTATTATTATTATTATTAATCGTTAAATATGTTAAATTCAAATCAAACCCAAAAAAGGAAGGCCCCACCCATGATCATAACTCTAAAGTTTTAAGGCGTGGCTATAAGTTTCAGAGGGGGTTTAAAAGCCACATCGGCAAAAATCAGGATTTCATACAGACTTTACAGACCTCTTGACAAGCATGGCCTACAGGTGGCCGATGGCTCAGAATCTTGGGAGTCTGAGTATTCAGCGAACAATGACAAACCTGCTACAGAGCCTTGATCGATATCGACGAAAGCCGAATCCCTATTTATATCAGAGCCAAAATCTATGGTCTCCGAAGACGACGAAGGCTGCGAGGTGCCAAGCGGTGTACAGTCCAGCCAAAAAAACTGCCCGGGTTGTGTATAGACGAAATCGGATGGGTGTCTTACAAGTCAGATGCTTAAGCTGCTGAAAGCCATAGTTGCCTGTCTTCTGAATGGTGTGCTATCGAAAAACAACTGAGAAGCGAATGTCCCGGCTGTGAAGTTGACCACCCCAGTCAACTGAGACACAGCTGTCTCTTTGAAACGGAGGCGTATTATTTTAACATAATTTTGACAAATTCCTGACAAAAGTGAAGGAAACCGTTGGCTGCGCCCTCTGCTGGTCAAGGCCTTGAAAGTGTTCGGAGTGGTACCAGATCCTGTGAGAATCTTGGGGTCTGTTGACACCATTGTTTCAGAACTCCGTGAGGAGCCACACATCAGGGAAAAACTGCTGGAAACTTACGTACAGACCTTGACCCGGCCAGTGAGAAGACTATTGCGGCTGTCAACACAGATTTCTGGGAGATTGACGGGGCAATGCATGAACACCTGTGGGTGTGATCACTCTGAAGGCGTGCGGCCCCTGGATGAACGACAATGTTTAAAACGTTTCAAGAACCGGTTAAATGTTAATATATGCAATTTCTGTCATGTAACCTGCAACTTTTTTTTTAAAAATACAATAAATAAATACTTTGGTTTTTTTATATAATGTGCCATTATTGTGATAGATGTAAGGATGGCTGGTGAGAAACGCATGAAAGATGTTTATTATGCCTCCAGAAAATCCTGGTTCTTACGGTGGTAAAGAGCGTTTGCGAAGGGGTTTTACGTGAAACAACAGGTAGTAACATATCAAACAAGAAAGTTACGGACTGGTTGTCGGGGGAAGATGCATACACTTTACACAAGCCCATCAGAGTCAATTTCAAAAGAAACAGGGTTATTGTGAGAAACATTGATTCACAATGGCCAGCTTGATTTAGTAGACATGTCAAGTTTATCTGAGCATAATGATAATATGAAGTTTATGCTAACTTGTATAGATATATTGTCAAAATACGCCTGGGTTGTGTTCTTAAAAACAAGACAGGTGTCAAAGTGGTAAAAGCCCTTCAAGAAATCTCGCTAATGGACGTATACCTAAAAAAATACAAACCGATAAAGGTAAAGAATTTTTCAATAAAAGGTTTCAGAGTCTGATGAAACGCAACAAATATTCCACTTTGCCACAGACAACGACGATGTGAAAGCATCTGTGGTCGAACGTTTCAATAGAACGTTAAAATCCAGAATGTGGAGATACTTCACAGCACACAACACTAGACGCTATATAGATTATGTACAGGATTTGGTCCTGGGGTACAATAACAGCTACCACAGCACGATTTAAAATGAAACCCGCTGAAGTAAACGAAAATAATGCTTTTAAAGTTTTTAAAAATATGTATGGTCTCTTTCCAAAAAGATCTAACAAGCTAACGTTTAAGTTTAAGGAGGGGGACACAGCCAGAGTTTCCAAAGTACGCGGAAAGTTTGCAAAAGGTTATGAGCAAACATATACAGACGAATATTTTACAGTCGTTGAAAGGGTCCACAGAATCCCTTTAAGGTCGAAAAAATAATAGCCGAAGAAAAGCATAAGAACCAGAAACTCATTTTAGTGAAGTGGGTCGGATGGCCTGAAAAATACAACAGCTGGATACCTAAAGATAGTGTGATTGACATCTAAAAGAGTAGAAAACATTAGGTCGCCATGGAGGAAGCAGGCTTTTATGTCACTCTCCCCAGTAACGCCTGTCTAGATATTAACCCTGGAAATAAAATTTCAAGTTACACAACAAAGTTCGCTAGACCCCTCGAATTTCGTGGACAATGGGAAGTTGCTTTAGCAGAAATTCAATACCCATGTACATGGAGTATGCTATCAAATCATAAAAATTCTTTTATCGTAAGTGATGATAAGAAAAAGGAACTCAGCTACGTTGTTGTAATAAGCTGGGGCTATTACAAGAACATGAAAACGCTAGTGGAGGAGATGAATAAAGCTTTAAAAACAAGAAAATTGGATATTGAGGTGTCCCATTCAGCAATGAAAACCTGAATTTATATTAGTAGTGCAAACGAAAATATTTCGCTGAAGGCTAGCGGTAAACTCGCAAGGATGTTAGGCTTGGACCCTGATGTACCCTTAACGGTCGCAAGGCCTGTGGCACCACATCCGGCAGATATTCGTGCGGGGTTTTACACAATGTACGTTTACACAGACATTATTGACTACCAGAGAGTCGGAAAATAGTTTTATGCCCTTGCTACGATGTGTACATATAACCGGGTCTAGCAACGATGTCATCATACAATCTCGTATGAAAAGCCACACTACGTTCACGTGTGCAAGAAGCACATTGATAACATAACAATTGAGCTGAAAGTCGGATCAGAACGAGAACATACGCTTCACTTACGGTAAAGCCCTCATAAAACTGCATTTCAGGCCGGTGAAGCGTCCGATATCACAAATAAAAAATGGCAAGTTCAAACCTATACGTTGACCCTCATAGGTACATAGACTATTATACCGCACAAGCCGGGTAATGGTCTACCGGGGTATAAGGGTGCGAGTGTTATGTATGGTAGCGGTCTTGGAGGACTTTTTAGAGGTTTATTCCGAATGGCGTTGCCCCTACTAAAGAAAGGCTTCAACATAGCCAGACCACATTTAACATCAGCAGCTAAAAACATAGCCAAGGATGTTGTCCATAAAGTTGTGACGAGTCGTTTGAACACCGGCGAACAAGAAGGTTCGGGGCTTTTGGTTATGACACGTCCGCGCACAGAAAAGGCCTCCAGGTGGGCGGGTCTCAAGTTGAGCTAAGTCTAAAAAGAGACGGCCGGCATACATTAGGGCAGGGCTATTCAATTAGTTTGGAATTGGGGCCAGCTCATGAAACTGATCCAAAATGAGGGGCCGGATAATATGTGTTTTCATGTTAACAGATAAATAAATTACAACAACAAACTGAAAAAGTGAATATATTGTATCTTTTAATGCAGAGCAACATCTGAGCATTGTATTGTATCCAGACACATAGGTCCAATGCATTTTTACCTCCAAATGGCAGTACCATGTTCAGAAATTTGTCCAGGTGACCCATATCCAAGCCTTATCACAGAAATTTAGAAAAATGCATTTAACTAACAGACAACATTCACTTAACTACACATAACTGTTCCAACACAACTTGGCGGTCCTTTCTCTTCTCTTCAAATACAGTGTTACAGGGAAAGAGGGAAATACCTCTCAGAAACCTCAAACTGTTTCTCTGCTCCAACTACTGGCTAAAAGCAGAAACACTGCTAACTGATTACTGAAAATAACCAGGGCTTTACAAATAAAAAACACACTAACTACTAATGTACTCACATTTGTCCATTTTGAAATTGCATCAGACAGCTCAACAATCAGTCCAGGTGAGCCATAATCACAGATAGTCAGAATTTCACTCATTAACCTGACAGAAAACATCCACTTAAAGTGCACCAACAAAAACAATACCAAAGTGCATAGTGTGGTATTGAACAGAATTATAACATAAGTGCATGGTGTTTTTTCAACGCAAAGTATTTCAAATTGCATAAAACAATAATCACTCCTATCCAGGTTATTCATGCACATACCTGTACATGAGAACAATCAATGTAACAGTGCATTAAGTTGTCAGTTCACTAGGTTAATTCCCATGTTTAACTTTATCTGCTCCAACGAGTCTGCTAAAAGTAGAAACACTGATAAGCCGATTTGGTGAGGACTTTCAATTCTGTTGTTTTTCCCCTTATCTTTTTATATATCTGGCATGTTGAAATTGCATCAGAGCTCAATAATCAGTCCATGTGACCCATACCACATCAACAGCTACATTAAATGCATATTGTCATTATTAAGTGCGTATCAAAACAAGTAAAGTGCCTCATACTGTTCAAAAATTAATCCTTGTTGCTTGCTTGACTAACATACATGTTACCTTGCATGTAGTTAGCCAACATTTGACATCTAATGAGAGAAATGACATTTTTTTGACTTAGCAAGAGCAGTGAAGTCAGGTGTATATGTTGTCAGGGCAACACGCATGCAGTGGTGCAGATGCTGGTCAGTTAGGGATATGCGATTGTGAGTCTTAATGGCATTCATATGTGAGAATGATGACTCACAAGTGTATGTTGAGCCAAACATCGTCAGGAGAAAAAGCGCAAGACCCCTTGAGTGTGGGAATTTCTCGTGGCTGACACCATGAATCCAAAACTTTTCGAAACCTGCCAGCTGCAATGACTGTTGCAAGTCTCCTGATGACTGAATGTCAATGAGTTCAAGTTGTAAAGACGCCTGGTCCAATGACATAACCAGCTCCTTTGCTTTTGATGCAAAATCTGCGTCAACATCAGCACAGAAAGGGTCCTTCACAAATCTCATCACTTCACTGGGGATACTGAAATCATCAAACCTAGTGGCAAAGTTATTTTTCAATGAGTCAATAAATCCTGACATCTCATCAGTGATTTGTAGGCCTGATTTTCTCAAAATAGGGAAGTGGAGCATTTTGCCTGGACACAGATCAGCAGAAAAAAGTGTGAGCTTTCTTTGAAAAGCATGAAGTCTCTCCACAAGTTCCATTACTGTTTTATCTCTGCCCTGCAGCTCCATGTTCAGTTGGTTCAAATGATGGAATACGTCGCACAAAAAGTACACAGCAGAAGTAAACTCGTCGCTCTCCATCAGAGACAGAAACTTGACGGCTTTTTTCAGTTTTGAATCCCGGAGAAACACAAGGATCTCCCCTCTCAGTTCACAAAATCGTTTCAAAGCGTTTCCTTTACTAAGCCACCTAATGTCATTGTGGATGAGCAAATCTTTATATTCAGCTGACATGTCTGTCAACAACTTGCGGAAAAGACGGTGCTGTAAGCTGGAGGTACAACGAATAAAGTTTATAATTGCCATGACAGAGTCCATTGTCTCTTTTAACTCACCACTTAGCTTGGCACACAGGAGGCTTTGGTGGATGAGGCAATGTACCGATCGCAGCTGCGGCGCGACGGCCTTGATCCTGGCGGCGAGCCCCTGTTGCCTACCCGCCATGGAGGGCGCACCATCGGTCACCAACATATTGACGCGCGCCAAATCCAGCTTGTTATCCTCAAAGAATGAAGCAATTTTGGTGAATAAAATCTCACCGGTCGTGTGTCCCTCCAAAGGAATTAGTCCAAGCAGTTCCTCACGAAAACATTCCCCATCAAAGAATCGCACATATAGACACAGCTGTGCAACGTCGCTGTTGTCGGTTGACTCATCCACGGCTAAAGACATCACCTCAGCCTTTCTCAGTTTGTCCAAAAGTGTCTCGAAAACGTCCGATGCAAGGGCCTCGACTCTCCTCATATTTGATGAGTCAGATATTGGAATTTGCTTGATTGAATCAATTATACTCCTTCGGGTTTTCTCATCTGTAACTACCTCCCCAACTGATGCCAGCATGCACTCCTTGACAGTTTCCGAGTCTGTAAAAGGCTTTTTCTTTTTCGCCAATATCCATGCCACTCGTAACGATGCCGACGTTGTTCTCTCTTGCTCCGTGCACACCCGAAACAAAGTGCGACGTCTCTGCTCATAACACGACGTTAGCCCCAAAATCTTCTGGCGTCGAGCAGTAGAGTCCGGTGGGAATGTGGCGTCAAAGTTAGCATGTGTTGTCTTGAAATGGCGTCTCAAATTATACTCTTTGCACACCGACAGGCACTCGTTGCAGATTAAGCAAACGGGCTTTCCACTAACATCAATAAATAGGTATTTCTCTGTCCATTCGTTGTTGAACTGCCTATTTTCTGAGTCAACTTTTGGTTTTTTTAAAGTGGAGAGAGACATTTTGTCTCACTAGCAAAGCTAAAAGACCGGAGAGGTGAGGGGGGAGCACATTGAGTACGCGCAAGGGCGATGATTGGTCCAGAATGGTCCCTAAAAATATTGTTCCGACATAAACAAGTGTATCTTTTTTTGATTAAATAGCGGGTTGCAACCATGGCTTTAAAGGTGAATATCGCCACCTGCTGTATTTAGAATGAATGTGGCATGAGTTGTAGTTACCGGTAGTCCAATCAAAGGGCCAGTACAAAATACCTTGCGGGCCGTATCCGGCCCGGGGGCCGCCAATTGAAGAGCCCGGCATTAGGGTCACAGTCACAAAGAAGCGGAAGAGGAAGGCTAAAAAACAGACCAAGAAGGCTAAGAGAAAAAGTAGATACATTTTTAAAAAATGGCCTTTATACACAACATGTCAGAGGAATGTATGAAGTCGGAACTGGACCTTTTTGCAGTTCCGTACACACACACAAGCATTGATAAGAGCCTCTACGTAGAAGTGCCACCCCTGTCAGCCATTTTGGATACTGGTCCTCTAGAGTTCTATATCGCCGGTAATGGCGAAGATTACCTTGACTTAATACTCTTTTATACCTACGGTGTCAGATAACCCGTGCCGATGGCACCAATATTCCGGCCGATGCCAAGGTTGGGCTTATTAATTATCCCATAGCGACTATTTTTTCACAGGTGGATATTTCACTGGGAGACAGGTTGGTGAGCCAGTCTAGCAACACGTACCCCTACAGAGCAATTATGGTATGTCTACTTAATTATTCTGAAGACACAATGTCTAATCAATTTACGTCCGGATTATTCTATAAGTACACCAGTGGACCCTGCGGGTGACAACAAGGGCTTGAAAGATAGAGCTCTATATACAGCGGCGAGTAACACTTTTGAGTTGCTCGGACCCATACATGCAGACATGTTTTTTCAGGAGAGACTACTTATAAATGGAGTCGATATAAAAATTTTAGTGGTTTGTTGTAAGGATGAGGTCTGTCTAATGAGCGAGGATGCCCCGCAGCAGCAATACCGTCTTAAAATGGTCTCGGCCACACTATTTGTAAAAAAAATCGGAGTCTCTCCACCCGTTAAGCTCGGACATGCCCAGGCTCTACTGACATCAAATGTTAAATATCCGATTGACCGTGTTAGTCTTAAAACTTTCAGTTTAGCAGCTGGTCTTAGAGTTTGCAATCAAGAAAATTTGGTTTTGGGTCAATTACCGAAATCTATCATTATAGGTTTGGTAGATAACGATGCCTTTACAGGCGTTTACAACAAGAAGCCTTTCAATTTCCAACATTACAACGCAGAATATGTATCACTCAGTATGAATAGTCTTCCAATACCGAGTAAGCCATATCTCCCAAATTATGGTAACGGTTCTGCGGTTCGCGAATTTTACAGCCTAACGCTGGCCACAGGAAGGCATCTGAAAGACACGCCATTGTGTATAAACCATCAAGAATACCTGAACGGTTACACCCTTTATGCTTTCAACCTGACACCCGATGAAGGTTGCAGCCAGCATCTATCCCTGATCAAGACGGGTAATATCCGTCTGGAGATGAGATTCAGAAATCCGCTACCCAGAACAGTTAATTTAATTGTTTACGCATGCTTCGACAATATCATTGAAGTGAATCAGAGGAGGAACGTGTTGTATGATTATTATTAATCATGAATACCAGAGAACTAACGGCTATTTTGAGTAACAATCCTTACACAGAAAATAACTTTTATGGGGTTGTGGCCTGCGATGAGCTACCGGATAATAAACTAAATAATTTACCAGCATTGTACATTGTGAATACACACCCTCGAAATAAGCCTGGAGAACACTGGTTAGCGTTGTATGTGTGTGCGGATAAAACTGGTGAATTTTTCGACTCCTATGGCAATCCCCCTGACTACATTTATTTCCCAGATAGCATCATTACTTTTTTACAAAATAACTGTAAAAGGATTGTTTACAACAAGGTACAAGTGCAAGACCTACACAGCACAAAGTGCGGACAGCATTGCGTATTTTATCTGCACAACAGGGCCAAAGGGGTTCCGTTTAGTAAAATTATATCCCTATACTCTGATAATTTGAAAAATAATGATGTGATGGTTTCAAGATATGTTGATAAAAATATACTCGGACAAGTGTGTTAAAAACATGTTAAACTGTGTACAGACTGTATGCTGTGGTGAAATGTTTAAGGCCTGTCACTGTTGACAAAAAACACAGGCATGTTTTGTTTGAATGTTACTTTGTCTTTTATTATAAAATAAAAACATTTTAAACTTTACATTTTGACATTTTGATCATTTAAAACAAACACACACTCAACAGCTTCAGAAATCTATCCACGCTGAATGGTCTAAAACGGGGGATGAAAAAACAGCCTTAGGGCCTGGTTCTGGCGTCATAGGTGTAAAGGGTGCTGTATTTGGTATTTTTTTGTGTAGATTTATCGTGCCGCGCACATTTTGATTAGGTATGACAGAAATAGGCATATTAAGCATAGCCATAGCCTCTATAAATTTCCCCCAACCCCGGGGTCTTCTATCGTCAGAAATCTTGTGAGGGGCTGTTATGTTCTTTATTAGATCCAACATATGCGAACCACTTACAACTGTACCATTAAACACAAACTCCCCTTTATCGTTCCACGTTGCGACATTTCCTGATTTAGAAATTGTATCCAATACGTAGGTGGCATTTTTCCAGCTTCTAGGTGGCACGCTTTGTACAAAATCCTCAACTCGGGCGGTGTCCGTCCTGACATTATCGCGGCCCTCAACAGGCAATGATAGGGTTAAATGTTGCATTTCGGCTTCACCTTGTTTAACCAACGCTATGAAACGCTGTAGAGCAATCGTGTACAGTTTTGCCTTCTCATGAGGACCAACATCAGTCCTTGATAAGATGTTACATATGGTTTGATCCAAATAATTTTCAACAGTTTGTCGGATTGGTTCTGGGGTAAAAGTAAGATTCTTTAATGTGTCCAGCTGGCTTTGAGGCACGAGAAACATTTTTTGGGCATGCTCCATGTTTTTTAAACACCGCTGCGACCTGCTATCAAACTGGTGAAAAACGGTATTGCGACACTCAGTAGAGGCAGAAGAAATCCACCCTTTTGAGAAATAATTTTTCGCCTCTTTCGAATAGATGATCTTTTGTTAATCAACAGTTTAATTCCGACCTTTTGTTTTCTTATTTTTTTCAGTTGTGTATCTGTTAGGGGTATATTGCCACATAAAACATTGAGAGCTAGTTCACAAATTGTGTTTATAAGTTCACCAGAAGCAGACTAATATGTTACGTCTTTGCCGGGCATTACCTTCAAATAGGGCTTTTAGAAGCGTCCAGTTCCGTTTAATACGTGCAGACATATTACTTTTTCTTTAGCACATAAACTACCGGCCACTCTGGAGCGTACAAACCAGTTCTGATGCGGTATTCCTCAGGCGTCTGTGCTTTTAAGTCCACCAATAGGTAGCCATAAGGTTTTCTGGTCGCATCATCAAAACATTCAAGGAAAAACTTTGAATGTCTGGGGTACATTTGCCGTGCCAAAACATTAACTTGCATTTTATCTCTTGGATTTTTGAACAGAACAATATAGTTTGCATTAAGATTTATTGTGCGGCTGCGTCGACCCTGGAAGAAAAGATTCTGAACAAGATATATGATGCTTAGGTTTCTATGGTGTTATTACGGGTCGAAAACCCAACAATGTTGCAATAACAAGGAGGGTGGAAATAACCCTAATATTAAATCACCACAACCACAACACAAAGACGTAACCAACACTCTGTAGTTTTTAAAGAGAAAACAATGATTTATTACTTACAACTTAATGTTTTCCTAGCACTAGCAGTGACTGTTCAGCTAGAATGTCCGAGTCACCAAGACTAATTAGCCTATCAGTGCCTCACCAAGCAGCCAGCACAGCGGTCCAGGTTTTCCGTGTGACCGGTCCTTCCAAAGAAGTTCAACAGCAGGGCCCCACAATGTCTGTCGTCCTCTGCTGGTCAGGAACTGAACTGCCGGTAACAGCACGACTAAACTAAACCTATTAGCTAGTCTTAAAAGGGTAGGTTGTGTTCTCAAAAACAGTGCGATGTCGAGCGTGGCTTTCAGTAGCAGATGAAAAGACGTGTCTGACGCGCTGACGGCGTCCAGCTGTTTTATAGGTCCGCATCTTCTCCGCGTGCGTTGCTCCGCAACGGTCTCTGGCGTCCCCAGCAATGACCGCATCTGGTCCGGTCTCCAAGCAACGACAATGCATCCTCACCTCCACCTATATAGGGAACACAAACAAACGGCAGTACCCAGCCAAAACCCAAAACAGTAACATCCCTCAATAATAAATGTGTTCTATAATACACTGGGATGTAACACCCTCTCCCTTAAGACAATAAATATGCCATTATTTATTTATTGTCACATTCGTACCTACGGGACAATGTATCCGCAACAACGTTATCACGCCCACGGATGTGCCGAATGTCTAAATCGCAACCCTGCAAAAATAAGCTCCACCGCATAAGACGCTGATTACTATTACGCATACGGTAAAGAAAGACAAGTGGATTATGGTCCGTCTGCATCACGACAGGGCATAAAGAGGAACCAACATAAACCTCAAAATGTTGTAACGCGAGAACCAGGGCTAAAGCCTCCTTCTCTATCGTGGAGTACAACCGCTGATGTCGGTTAAACTTCCTCGAAAAGTAGCACACGGGGTGATCAACACCGTGGATGTCTTCCTGCAAAAGAACGGCTCCAACCCCACAGTCACTTGCATCCACAGCAAGTTTAAATCGGCGTGTGAAAACGGGTGCGGAGAGAACAGGTGTGCTAACCAGCAAGGCCTTCACGTTTTCAAACGACCGCTGACATTTCTCAGTCCATGTGAAAACAGTTTTAGGGCTGAGGAGGTCAGTTAACGGTGAGGCGACCGCAGAGAAGTTTTTTGCAAAAACTGCGGTAGTAACCAACCATCCCCAAGAACCTCCGCAGTTCGCGGCGAGTTTTGGGCGCCGGGAATGCGATCACAGACTCCACCTTCGAGTCTACTGGATGTACCTGTCCCCGACCCACAACTTTGCCCAAGTACGTAACAGTTGCTTGGCCAAATTCGCATTTTGCCAAGTTAACTGTTAAGTTAGCAGCAGACAAACGATCGAAAAGTTCTCCCATCTGACCGATATGCTCAGTCCAAGACGTGCTGTAAATTACCAGGTCATCCAAATATGCCTCGCAACCTGGCAGATCTGACACAACGAGATTAACCAATCTCTGAAAGGTCGCCGGAGCGTTCCTCATCCCGAACGGCATCACCGTATACTGTAGGAAAGTGTCTGGTGTTACAAAAGCGGAAATCTCCTTCACGCGTTTTGACAGGGAACTTGCCAGTAACCCTTAAGCAAATCAAATTTGCTTACATAAGCGGCCGAGCCTACTCGGTCTACACAGTCATCCATTCTAGGGAGAGGATAACAATCAGGTTTCGTGACTGTATTCACCTTCCTGTAATCGGTGCAAAAACTAAGTGCCGTCGGGTTTATTAACGAGTAAGCAGGGAGAACTCCAGTCGCTTGAGCTGGGCTCAGCGATGCCATTCTCTATCATGTAGTCCACCTCTTTCTTTAATTGTAAACGTTTTGCTGGATTAACACGATAGGGGTGTTGCTTTATTGGGGAAAACCCACCCACGTCGATGTCATGTCTCTAACAGTAGATAGTAGTTGGTGGACAACAGAGAGCATTGTGGGACAGAGTTTGCGCGGGACAGAGCTTGGAGTTTGACATAGTCGGCTCGATTCTGGTATGTTATCATTATTTTATCATTATTTTATTATTTTTATCGTCCTATTATTTTATTGTCTTATTATTTTAGCACTTTATACTTTTATTATTATTATTTTGTTTTAGTACGATTCTAGTTTTTTATTTTTTTAAATTATTTTTTTGACCGTAGTGCAAGCGTTCAACAGCTTCTTCGGTTCAAGCGCAAGTTTCACCATGTCAACCATGAGTGGTGAGGGCGAACTACTATTAAATAAAGCGAACAAAACAATTACTGACCTGGAGGAGGACATCCGACGGCTCTCGGATGAATTAAAAAGAAAAAATGCCCTGTTGTCCAGCTTTATGGACGTGGCTCTTGAGCAGTCCAAAAAGATTGGCTCTCTCGGCGCAGCCTTGCAGGATACAATTCCATGGGACCCCTCGTCTCAGCCACGGCCTTCTTCCTGCTCGACTCCGAACCACCAGCCGCCCTAGACTGAAGTGGTGGTCCGTGATCGCTGGAGTCTCAAACGGGGCCGCCTCACCGCCTCACCTGAACTGCTCAAACCGCTTTGCGGTCCTGGCTGACGATGCTCCGGCACCTCCTAACACTGCAGCATTTCCGCTGCTGGAGCCTGGCGGCACTTGGGTGGCTCACCGCTCCACCCTGCGTCCAGATCGGCGGCCCTCATCCGATGCATTGACCTCCGCTTCCCGGCGAAGGATCCTGAAGGAGGCAGTGATCAGACGCTCTGAATGTCTTCCCTGCCCTGAGCCGGTGATGAACGCTCCCCCTGTGACTACTGTCACTGCCTCGCCACAACTCCCACTTGCCCGGACACCCTCTACGGGTTTTTTATCTCCTCGTCCCCTCTTCTCCCCAACCAAGCTTTTTTAACGCAGCCACACACTGCTTCCCCGGGGCTACGGTCCCTATCATCCTGGGTAAGCTATCGGGTCTGATGCCATCACTCCCGTCTTCCATAATCAGGGTGATAGTTCATGTGGGATCAAATGACATAGCTCGTCAGTAGTCTGAGCTGACAAAAAAGGATTTTAACGACCTTTTTAAATTTTTAAATAACTGTGGAAAGTCGGTTTTTATGTCCGGCCCCCTGCCCACGCTGAGGGGAGCGGCACGCTTCAGTCGAACCCTCAGCCTTAACCCCTGGCTCCAGTCCGCTTGCAGAGCGAAGGTTTTATTGATAATTTTAATTTGTTTTGGAACAATTTCGCCTTTTTTAGATATGATGGAGTTCACCCCAACAGGCTGGGTAGCCCAATGCTAGCTGCTAATTTGCAGCACGCTGTTCAGAACTATCCACGGGACTGATTATTTACATCCAACACGCCCTCACCGGAAATCATTCCTCTTCCGTTTGTGTTGCCTCGGCCTACTGTCCATCCTGTTGGTGACGTTCTTAGAGCCGGGGGTTCCAACGCTGTCAATGCATTGAGAAATAGAAACAAGAGAAATAAACAAAACTGGAAGACCCCCAAAACAGTGAGTCATCTTGGAAATGCTAAAGGACTAAAAATATGTCATCTTAATGTCTGTAGCTTAGTATCGAAACTTGATCAAGTTAAAATGCTGATGACACAAAGTAGCATAGATATTCTTGCTGTCTCGGAAACTTGGCTAACATCAACAATTCCGGATTCCTTTCTTTATATTGAGAATTACCATTTATTTTGTAAAGACCGGGTTGGGAAACGTGGAGGAGTAGCAGCAATATATGTATCAAATAAGTACTCATCAACAAATAATCTAACAGACACGGCATCCGAAACGTTACAAATCACCTTTTATTTAACGTCTCAGCATGCTATAGACATTTTATTTTCATATAAACCTCCTAACACGTCACCAATAGATTATGTATCATCCCTAACAACTATTCTTGAGTCAGTAAAAACAAAAGAATATATACTACTTGGTGATTTCAACTTAAATTGGAATGACACTATTGCTACACCGCTAAAACATGTAGCAACCAAATTTGGACTTGAACAATTGATAAAGGAACCAACGCAAGTATGTAGTACGTGTGAAACAATTCTTGATCAAATTTTTTCCAATGAACCGACAAAATATAACCTAAATGGGGTTATTAAAAAACATTATCGGACCATTTTCTTACCTTTGCTATTAGAAAAAAAATTATAGAACACAAGGGACACAAATTGAATGTTATAAAAACGATACCAGGGTCCAAAAAACAGACGTACCAAAACGAGATTAATAACATTAACTGGGAAAAGGAGAATAAGATGAGCAACCCAGAGAAAATACTCACGAGAATGCATGAAAAAATTAAGACTATAACTAAAAAATACACAAAAAGTTCTAAACTAAAGTCTCGACAATTATCTTTACCTTGGATTACACCAAATATATTACGTCTGCTCAAACAAAAATCAAAACTTATGAAAAACTACTACCGTACTAAATTATTAATAGATAAGCAAGCTTTTGCGACAATTAGAAATAAATGTATCGTCGAGTTACAGAAAGCAAAAACTAATTATTATCAGAAACTCATAAATGAAGCATCTTTGCACCCCAAAAAGCTGTGGGATGCACTGAACACCATAACTGGAGGAAGGACAAAAAATAACCAAGGCAAGATAAGCGTTTTCTCACAGGGATTATTGCTAACAGAGCCTCAAAAACTTGCTTGCGCGTTTAATACTTTTTTAATTTCATCAGTAGAAGAGCTCGCAGCCCGCTTTGATCCATCTGTGCAACAATTGGAATTTTCTTCCTTACAATCACAACCTTTCTACTTCGCAGAAATATCTCAAGAGTGTTTAATAAACATGACACATTCTCTAAAGAAGACAAAAACAAAGGATACACATGACATGAACTCAGACTTCTTTCTGTCACATTTGAATTCTTTATTAACAGTCACCCATCATCTCATAAACTTATGTATTACAAAGTCTGTTTTTCCTTCCGCATGGAAAACATCTAAAATCATTCCCATTTACAAAGCAGGTGATCCAACAGTCATATCAAATTATAGACCGATATCTATTCTTCCCATAATGTCAAAGATCCTGGAAAAGGTGCTAGCCACTCAGCTCACCGACTACCTAGAATCACATTCAGTTTGGTTTTCGAACAAACAGATCAACCACGTCCGCAGTATTATATCTCACGGAATCAATTAGACAATCATTAAATGTAGGGAATATAACCGGTGCAATATTTATCGATTTTTCAAAAGCATTTGATACCGTTAATCACTCAATACTTCTCAATAAGTTAACGAAGTTCAATCTATCATCAACTGCAATAAACATGCTTTCATCATATCTATTAGAAAGAACACAACTGGTCCAAATAGATCAATTTAAATCCACTTCTACGACAAGCAATATCGGTGTACCACAAGGATCTATTCTAGGACCGCTATTGTTCATATTATATATTAATGATCTGCCCTCAGTATGCTCATCAACTCAAGTGCTTCTATACGCGGACGACACCGTTATCTTTACCTCTGCGCATAAAATAGATGACATTTATTCCAAACTTTCATTGGACCTACAAGCTCTTCACCACTGGCTACACAGAAATCATTTAACATTAAATATAAAAAAAACACAATGTATATATTTTCGATCCTCTCAAAAAACATTTTCGACTCCGCCCCTATACAACTAAAAAACGAACCCTTGTCTGTAACGAGTACCTATAAATATCTCGGCATCACGCTTGACGATCATGTGACGTTTAAACCACATATTGAATACCTTGCAAAACAGCTAAATAAAAAACCTTTCGTCTACAATAAAATTCGGACATATCTTACACAAACCGTTTCAAATACATATTTAAATGCCATAATTCTATCCACATTATCATATTGTTTACCAATTTGGTCATCTGCTACAAAATGCACATTAGACCCAATCATTCGTCTTTATAATAGATCGTAGAAAATTCACGCGAAATTACCATCTCGCACACATCATTGCACTGCCCTGCAACAAGTAAACGCACTCACTTTTGAAAATTACCAAATATTACTGAACTTAAAACTTTACCATAAAATACAAAACAATACTCTTCCTCAGATCATTAACAACCTATTGCCACGTCATTCCAATAACCGACAACAAAGACAAACCCGTTCCATTACAAACGCATTAAATCCACTTCAAAGATACAAAAACAATTTTGGTCAAAAATCGTTTTTCAATAGAAACACAGAATCATGGAATAATTTAACATTAAATATAAGGACAAATATACATCTTAACAACTTTAAAAAACAGCTCAAATCTCATCTTATAAATAACCAAATCTGTCAACACTAGACTATAATTAATTTCAGATCACACTGTGTCTGCTCCATAAACACTCACTTTATTATTATTATTTTTTATTTATTTTTTTCATTGTTTCTACATATTTCTTTCTGAAATTTCTCACATTTTAATTACTGTACATCTATAGATTTTTTACTCCTGTCTTTGTTATTTTTTCCTCATTTTCTGTTCATCTCAATTTATTTTATTTTTTTTCTTTTCCTTTACCTATGCTGTAGGACAGGGAACCCTCTGTAAACCAGTAATGTACTGAGTAGGGCCCAAAGACTTTAGGACTTTTATGTACTATTATCTTTTTTCCCTGTATAAAATAAATAAATAAATTTTAAAAAAAAGTTCTATTAGGTGAGTGCGGGTAGGCACATCAAAAAATAGAGACAAGTGCGAATAAATGAGTTTAGCAATGTCAGCGCTTTCAGCACTAGGCAAATGAGACAGCTGCACCTCAAGGCTGCGCAGAAACTCAGAATTCCGCAGCCTGCCTTCTGTCACACTCTTCGGGGGTACAAGCATATCCCCCTCCTCCTGATCAAGAGGATTAAATGTAATGCCTGACAGGGCCACAGCTTTCACCTCTCCTTCATCCCCGGCCTGACGCTCACAATAGGGCTTGATCATGTTAACATGACACAGGCGACTCCTTTTCTTACGGTCAGGAGTGGCTATTATATAATCACGATCACTCACCCGACGTTCAACCAGGTACGGGCCGCTATAGTGCGCCTGCAAAGCAGACCCCGGAATGGGCAGGAGCACCATCACCTTATCGCCAGGCGAGAAAATTCTCAACTCTGCACCACGATCAAATAAGCGTTTCATTCTCTTTTACGAGGACTCCAAATTCTCCCTCGCTAACTCGCCTGCTCGATGCAACTTGAAACGAAAATTGCACACAAAATCAAGCAGGTTCGTGTGACTGTTCTCTACCAGCCACTTTTTTTTGAGTAGCTTCAGAGGACCGCGTACAGTGTGACCAAAAACTAACTCAGCAGGACTGAATCCCAGAGATTCTTGAACCACCTCTCGCACAGCAAAATGCGTTAAATGTACGCCCTCATCCCAGTCCTTTTCAAACTCAAGACAGTATGCGCGTAGCATAGACTTGAGAGTCTGATGGAATCGCTCAAGCGCCCCCTGCGACTCCGGATGATAAGCACTGGAGGGAAAATGCTTAATTGCTAACTGGTCGAGTACCTGAGTAAAAATATTGGACATGAAATTGGTCCCCTGGTCAGTCTGAATGGCTTTAGGGAGACCGAACAAAGAAAATAATTTAACGAGCGCCTTAACAATGACCGGAGCCATTATCTTCCGCAAAGGTATCGCCTCGGGAAAACGGGTAGCCACACACATTATAGTAAGCAAGTACTGATTACCAGACTTAGTCCGTGGCAGCGGGCCCACACAATCCACAAGAACCCTCTCAAACGCCTCCCCAACCGCTGGAATGGGGTACAGTGGAGCCGGCGGAATCTTTTGGTTCGGCTTCCCAGTAACCTGACACACTGAACACGTTTCGCAGTACCTAGCGACGTCTCTTTTCAACCCCGGCCAAAAGAAGTGCCTCAGGACACGGTCATGTGTTTTATTGACGCCCAGATGTCCAGCAAGGCAGCTATCATGAGCAAGGCAAAGTATCTCCTTGCGATATACTGTCGGGACTACGACCTGGTGAATGACACGCCAGTCATCCTGGATTGAAGCGTCTACAGGTCTCCACTTACGCATAAGTACATCGTCCCTTAAAAAGTACGCCGTCGGCACTAAAACAACCTCCTCTGCCTTTACAAAGAGAGAAGAAAGCTCTGAGTCCTTTCTCTGCTCATCAACAAACTGCTCTCAGGCTAGAGACAATTTCCCAAATCCCTCACCACATTCAGCCCGTTTCTCCCCCGCCGCAGCGGGAGGGGGGGTTCATACTTCATGTTCTGACTTCTCAGTGAACAAATCGCTTAGACCGAGATTGCCAGCCGCCCAATCCATCTTCGGCTCACCGCTAGTCGTATCGGAGTCGGGACTACCCACCAGTCGCTTAGACCTGGCACGAGTGACAGTGTACGGCAGTGTAGTATAATGGTTAAGGAACTGGCCTTGTAACCGAAAGGTTGCAGGTTCGATTCCCAGCCGGACACTGCCGTTGTACCCTTGAGCAAGGTACTTAACCTGAATTGCTTCAGTATATATCCAGCTGTATGAATGGATAATATGTAAAACATTACATGTTTTACATGTAATGAAAGTTGTGTAAGTCGCTCTGGATAAGAGCGTCTGCTAAATGCCTATAATGTAATGTAATGTAATGACAGCACACGGAGGAAATACATCTGGGTATTCCTGTGCGAGCTCATCAGGGCGATCAACAATAGGGACTGGTGTCACCTCAGGGCTAACCAGCACACGGCCACCAGCTAAATCATTCCCCAGAATGAAAGGTACTCCGTCCACCGGAAGACTGGGTCGCACGCCCACTACGACGTCACCCGTCACTAGGTCGGACTCCAAATAAACAGCATGCAGTGGCACGTTAGTAAAACCCATCTCAAAACCCTGCACAAGGACACTAGTGCCTAATGAAGATTCCTCAGACAGAGGTAAGGTATCCTCCAACATCAAAGACTGCACTGCACCCGTATCCCTCAATATCTTAACTGGCCTCTGAGAACCAAGCTCACCAGTTAAGCGCACAAAACCATCCATGATGAATGGAGCATAGTCCCAAAAAGCACTACCCTTCTCAAGTAGTGAAGTCTCACCGAGTCCAAGCACCGGCGAAGACGTTTTCACCAGGGAGACCCCTTTAGAGAAGTTATTTTTCTTCTTAAAGGCATAGCAATTAACCATAATATGGCCAGGCTTCTTGCAAAAGTGGCACAATACCTTTCCCTTGTTTCCCGACGTCTCCTGCCCCGCACCGGAAACAGGAGCACTGGCCTTTAACGGACCGGCCGAGCTACCAGGGAACTCCCTCCGAGGAGTGACGTCGTTATGACGTGGCGGAGGTTTCCCAACAGACAAGCTTGCATGCGTGAGAGAAAACTTGTCTGCTAAAACTGCAACCTTTGCGACTTGAGTCACCTTCTGCTCGTTCAAATAAGTGGCGACACGTTCAGGCAAACAATTTTTGAATTCCTCCATGATCATCAGATCGCGGAGTTGTTCAAATTGTTTAACCCCTTGTGCAGCACACCACCGGTCAAACATACTCTCTTTCTCACGGGCGAACTCAACAAAAGTCTGGCTATCGGCTTTCCGAAAACGCCTACATTTTTGGCGACAAGCCTCTGGCACAAGTTCATATGCCCGGAGCACCGCAGCCTTTGCTTCCTCGTAGTCAAGGCTTTGTTCCAAGAGCAGTGATGAATACGCGTCCTGATCTTTACCCACCAGCACGCACTCTAGCAGCAGTGACCAGGCGTCTTTGGGCCACTTGAGCGTGATAGCGACACGTTCAAAAATACTTTTCCACTTCTGCCTCGCGAAATGGGGGAACCATTCTGATGTGTCTGCTAACATCAAATTTGGCCTGCTGCTTGTTGCAGCCGCCGCTAACCCGAGCGGTTTCCAACTCCATCTCTTTTAAACGCAGATTCATCTCCATCTCCCTCTCCTTCAGGCGCACCTGAGCCTCCAACTCTCTCTCTCTCGCCTGGGCCTCCAGCTCTCTCTCTCTCGCCTGGGCCTCCAGCTCTCTCTCTCTCAGTGCCGTCTGAGCCTCCAACTCCAAACGCCTCATATCCAACTCAAATTTCTGTTGAGCCGCAGTAACAGGAAACTCGGTCTTCACAGGGGACGACTCAGCCTTACCAAGAACCGATTCCCCGGTGTCAGCACCGACTAGCACTGTTGCTCCAGCAACACCTCCTTCACCCTGTCCTTAATAACCTGCTTCCTCCCCGAGCGGGTTACATCAATAGCGAAGTGGTCCGCTATTAACAAGAGGTCAGCTTTCCCACAGCTGTCCAACTGTTCCAAGGTAGGAGCTTCGGCGAATGCATCGAGATTAAACTCCATGGTAACTGTCACCCAAAACGCTAAATTCGAAACTTCAGTTACGAATCGAAAGCCACGTAAGAAAACAAAGCTGTTCCACTGACTCGGCTGTCACGGCAACGTCAACAAACAATTGGACAGGTGGTTGTGGCAATACAAGTGCTACAAAATGCCAAAAGTAGCGCAACTCAAAGTGACAAAATGACACACAAAGCTATTAATACAGGCGGGACCCAACGTAGTGCTAAGCAACACAGTAACACAGTTACAAACCAAAAGCTAGTAGTAACCTACTTAGCAACAAAGTAACCGTGCTACAAATCACAAAGCTGGCACCACATAGCCCCCAAGGTAGCGTAGCAATAAAGTCAGAATAAATCTGCACAAATATGTTCACTGTCCCGGACGAGCCCCCAACTATTACGGGTCGAAAACCCAACAATGTTGCAATAACAAGGAGGGTGGAAATAACCGTAATATTAAATCACCACAACACAAAGACGTAACCAACACCTTGTAGTTTTTAAAGAGAAAACAATGATTTATTATTTACAACTTAATGTTTTCCTAGCACTAGCAGTGACTGTTCAGCTAGAATGTCCGAGTCACCAAGACTAATTAGCCTATCAGTGCCTCACCAAGCAGCCAGCACAGCGGTCCAGGTTTTCCGTGTGACCGGTCCTTCCAAAGAAGTTCAACAGCAGGGCCCCACGATGTCTGTCGTCCTCTGCTGGTCAGGAACTGAACTGCCGGTAACAGCACGACTAAACTAAACCTATTAGCTAGTCTTAAAAGGGTAGGTTGTGTTCTCAAAAACAGTGCGATGTCGAGCGTGGCTTTCAGTAGCAGATGAAAAGACGTGTCTGACGCGCTGACGGCGTCCAGCTGTTTTATAGGTCCGCATCTTCTCCGCGTGCGTTGCTCCGCAACGGTCTCTGGCGTCCCCAGCAACGACCGCATCTGGTCCGGTCTCCAAGTGACGACAATGCATCCTCACCTCCACCTGTATAGGGAACACAAACAATTATGCATGAAAAAGGATGTTGAAGGCGGTTGTCAAAACCCTCAACCCCAAACACTTGTCTAGAATCCATATGGCAAGGTTTTGAAATCAGGGAGCAGGACCCTTTTGTTGTAAACTACTCTGAATCTTCTAGAAACTAAGCGATTGCTGAGAGAGAATCCTCTCTTAATCCTCACAATTTGTTTTGTGTTTGTTGTAATTTCACAAGCTGGGGCCTCTGGATTCTGTGCATAGTGCTGTACCAAATCTGTGAGGGATGAAAGATTGACAACTTGCGTGTTAGTATGATGCAGGGTTATACCTTTCACTTTCATGCATGTTTTACCAAACCGTGTTTTATAGCCGTTATAGACGTCTTGGGCCCTCCTGATACAAATTCAACAATGTGGTCACCGGGTTCTAGCTCACTAGTCATTTCTCCCAAAAAATCACCTAGAGAAGGCATCCAGTCACCCGGGCGGCTCACAAAGATTACAGAATCTGTGTCGTGGTACAGAACCCTGTCAGGCATTTTATCCATGACATCATAAAGCTCGAGCCGTGCATAAGCTGTGGTGAAGGCTGCGATGAACACATTGCTGTATCTGGGGACCTTTGGAAAACACTTAGTAGGTTTCCACTGTACCAGAGCTACGGCTTCTGTAAGAAATGAAAAGTGTGAGATGTCATACTCATCTGAAAACATGAATTGCAGAAACTGTTCAGGATCACGGATCAAGGTTGTGTTTGGCAGGTTGCTTCTCTGACCAAATTTGCCCCAAAGACTATTTAAAAACAGTTTGGAAATTTGTCTCTTGGCTTTGTTTACAGAAATATTGTTTGGGTCTAAACGAACACCCTCCTTCTCCCAATAACTCTGCACATAGGCCGCCTTGTCAGAATCATCAGAAACCCAAGAGGGGTATCCTGACGCTTCTTGTTTGCCCTTTAAATGCGTCTTAATATAGTCACTGAAAAGAGAATCGGACCTATCTTGGAAATGCCAAATTTCAAAGATTTTGTTGATGATGTAACCTTTTTCAAGAGCCTTAAGCATTTCAACGGTACACCATACACCTGTGAGAGAACGCAACTCATCAGAATGTTCACACACACCTTGATGCTCAGATTCTGCGCAGGACCGGCAAAGTGGAAACATTAATTTACCAGAGACTCTGTACGGTAACACAGGTATTGTACGTTTTCTTGGGGTATATACCCTGGCTTTGACCAGACCAAAATAGTTTTCGATCGGTTCAAAGTCACGGAAGATGATAATGGGGGTGATTTGTTGGGTAAACTTTAGTTTTGTTCATGAACGGGTATAGACTGGTGAAATCAAAATAGTGTATTTGTTCACCTTCTTGAACCTTGTAATAAAGTTGCAGCGCATTAGTTCGACCGCCAAACAGAGCAGCTGAGGTTCCAGACGTTCCGGGTAGCCATGATGTCGCAGGAACTCCTGAACCTCTGGACTCTCACGTTTAAGTCTTACCCATTTGTGCTCCCACATAACTACAACATTCAGGTTGTATACGATACGCAGAGTGTCAATTTTCTCTTGAAATTTGTGATATATTGAACCAAAATCTGTTTTTGTGAGAGGGTTAATTGTGCTTAAATTAAAGCATTGAGGGCAAGCATGAAAAAAACACCCCGCAAATTCAAAAGCTTTCCGAACGCCGTCAACCTCTGAATACCCGTCTAGATAATAGTTACCCATCTTAACCTCCCCCCGGTTCAAGGCATGCTGAATGAAAATCTTTTCCCAATGACTCACATATTCTAACCATTGAATGGCGGCTGTGGAAAATGATTTCTGCTGATGCGCGTAATTATCAGGCGATGTGACTGCGATGGTGTTTTTGGACAAAAAGTTTGTACAGTATTGTTTCATGCACACCGAGGCTATTGTAATGCACTGGAACGGGTCTAAGCCTGTGCTCCCAAGCACCTCTGTCCTAAACCGCAAACAAGCTTCCCGCAAAATAACAACGTCATTCTGACAGTACTCTGTTATTTCTTTTCGAAAGTCAAACACACCCCCAGATACATTATTATACCAGGACATAAAGTCCTCCCTCTCCTTGTCCATCATTGTATCAAAACCATAGTACAAGGGAGGCGGGTACGGTCCGATGTAATTGTGGTTCTCAATTTTATTCCAGAAATGGGGAAAATGCCCTTTTTTAGCATTGTCAAAACCTAGAGCGTCAGGCATGGCACTCAGCTTCATAGTCAGGAAACAGTGAATCAATATACCTCTGTTCAAAAGCCTCATCTGTAATGCACAGGAGTTTGCTGCCTTGCGCTATGATGTTTGGCGTCACACCATGCTTTACCAAATACTGCATCAGCAGGTACCCATCGTAACCCTTCGAATTATGTGCTATGAATGTATTCCCCTTGTACTTTGGGGTTCGATACCTTTTTTAAAAAGCCTGTACGCAACCATCACCCTCTGCAGTCCAACGCTTGCCCTTAAAATCCATGCAACATATGAAATTCGCAATGTGTTCGCCATGGTCCTGCCGACACTCAAAATCATAAAAAACATAACGTACGTTGGGGTGTTCAGTTTTAACAGTTTGTATGTAACACGCATGCTCAACTTCAGGGGTCAATACAGCCTTACAGGCTTTGCAGAGCTTTAGACTACATTTTTGTGCTTTAGATGTGTTGCTACTTACGGCATATGTTCGCGCACATTTGTCACAGAACTTTCTAGTATCACATGAACTGAGCATTTTACCGCTAGACTCCTGCAGTTTCAAAACTTTATGCTCGTTATAGCAAAACCTAGACCGACAGAGTCACTTACAATCCTTACACCTTATCGTTGATGAACGATGTGTAAAACATTCTGCGCCAAAACAGACGTTAAAATAATGTAAGCAGGAGTGGCTATGTTTCGATGTGTATGGAGTGTAACAAAATGTACAAACATATTGACTGCCTAAGAAACCTGTCAATGATTTGATACCGTAATAGTGTCCGCCCTCGAGGTACAAAAAAAAAGTTTTAGAGTGTGGTGTGTTGCTCGTTTGAAACCTTTTTAAGACGCCGTCATTTGAACTGTGTGTCCATACAACTATCTTGATGTTTAAGAACCTCTCAAACATTTGAATGTCCGAAAAATGAACCTTATCCTGAACAGCCAAACCTACGGAACGTTGTAAATGATCCGCCTCTCTTTCAGCGGCACACGTTGTGAATGTCGGATTTAAAAGATGCGTCAAACATGTCGCGAAACAGAGATTATTATCGACGTTGTAGCTAACTATTAAATGTCTTAGCTTCTTGAGACATGATGATAATTTTCGCTGCTCTCCTCCACCGCCATTAGGGTTCTGAATAATGTGGGCCACAAGCATCAGAGTTTCATCAGCCAGGATATCAAAATGGCTTTGAACCAACTCTTCAATCATATTCAAAAAAACCTCCAAATCTATTTCATCACCGTTTAGCTGTACAGTTACACCCTGAGACAGAGAATCACCCCTTAATTCTAACTGTACGGCATCTCTGGGGTTCGACAGCTCCCGAACTTTAGCCAGTAGATTTTCTAAAGTGTTTAAGATGTGCACATAAAACTCTGCGTAGTTATCAACATTGTACAAAGATGTAAAGTTAAAACGGAGCTGAATTTCTGTACTGTTGAAAGCTGGCCTACGTATCACCTGAAGGTCTGCGTTATTAATCACATCACCACCATCACCACCACCACCACCATTTTGGTTGACTTCTGGAAGTCCATGCATGTTATTATCGGCAGTGCTTTGGGGCATCTCTAGCTCTGTAAGACCATGCATGTTATTTTCTGCGGTGTTTGGGGTCATATCTGTTTCAACGCGACAAGCGAGTTCACGGTTTACAGAGTCCAACGCTCTTAATAAACCTGCAAAAACATCATGCTCTACAGCTTCATTACTTGGCTCATGCATGTCAATAAACGCTTGATTAACATCATTAACAAGAGCTAAGAGATGTGGATTAACATTTTCATGCGATAAATCGGTTGGTTAGGGTCCTGGTAATTGGTTAGGGTCCTGGTTTTCAGCATTTTCTGTGGCAGGTATTTTACTCTGGGCCCCTGAACACGAACACGTACAAGGTCTTTTAGGAGCCATTTTACTTTAATAGTTCATCCGCAAGGGTCATAAAATTGTTCAAGATGGTTAATTGCAGACTTTTGTCGTTTTGACAAACCGAGGCTGTCGCAGGAGGTGTCCTGTTCACCTCTGATTGTTTGGCTGCGGATGCTGTTGCTGTTGCTGTTGGTGTTGTCTTTGGGTCTGATGATGTCCGTGGTCCTGGGTTCACACGTTTGTTAGGCGTAATTAAAATATCCGGGGCGATCACCGCACCCAATATTTCGGCATCCGTTATTTCAGCGTCTGTAAGGTAAATAAAAATCAAAAATTAAAAAATCTAAAATCGAATTAATTCAAATTCAAATTAAAAAATTAAAATTTAAAATTTAAAATTAAATTCAAATTTAAAATTAAATTCAAATTAAAAAATAAAAATCTAATTACGAAATTTAAAAATAAAAAATTCAAATTAAAAATCAAATTACAAAATAAAAAATAACTAAATAAAAAAACAAACATTTTATTTTAATAGGAGAAAACTTAAATCTCACCACTTTTTCTCTTCAGTCCTTTAGGCCTGCAAGGTTTTGTCTTTGCAATCGTCTCTAGAGGGATTTCAGGGCCTTTTAAACAATAAAAATAAAATCAGAAAATAAAGCACATAGCAATGTTCAATAGTTATAATCAGATGTTGAGAAAAGTAAGTTTCATTTTCATTTTCATTTCAAGTTTTCATTTTCAAAGTAAGTTTCAGTAAGTTTTCACAATTGTATATAACTGTAACAAATAGCTTTTTGTTGCTGCTGAAGCTAAACCACAGCCTATAAAAATGGCTTCGCCACGTGTCGTCTACCCCTCCAGTATATAAAACAATTAAACATGCACCAAATATCAGAAAATAAGGCCTTGTACATACTCTACGCAAGGAACGCGTGCAACGACACAGAGCAAATGCAGGGGGCGTTCCTTGCGTCGAAAAATGGGAGGGAGCAGGGAGGAGAAGGTGGAAAAGAGTTTACGTGGGTTAGATACACATGCATCAATTTTAGACTGGAAAAATTAAGTTTTAGCTGATGTGGTTGCAGCTGTGAAGGCTGCCAGCAGAGTGTGGTAGGAGGCCAGGTCATCTGGGGATCTGGATTTCCTCCACTTTCTCTCAGCGGCTCGCAGCATGGTTCTGCTGGATCTGAGAGAATCCGTCAGCCACGGGGAGGGGGGTGATAGTCGGGCTGGTTTTGAGACAAGAGGACATAGTGAGTTGAGAGACTGAGAGAGGCATGAGTTAAACACAGAGGTGGCAACATCAATAGGCATTTTAGCAAAGGTAGCAGGAGGAGGAAGTGCATAGAGAGCAGAAGTAGTGAGAGAGGAGTGTGAGAGGGTGCGGAGATTTCTCCTGAACATAACAGCGGGTGGGTTGTTAGCGGAGTTGAGGGAGAGTGGGCAGGAGAGAGAAAATGAGATAAAGAAATGGTCCGATACGTGGAGGGGGGTCACCGTGAGTTGTGGCGCAACTCCTGGTGAGTACAAGGTCCAGTTGGTTACCACCCTTGTGGGTGGCAGGTGATGGGGACTGAGTGAAGGCAAAGGACTGGAGGAGTGAGGTGACACTGGATAGCTGGGAACTGTCTGGTTGGAGGTTGAAGTCTCCCAGTAGGATTACAGGGGTACCATCCTCAGGGAAGGAGCTCAGGAGAGTGTCCAGTTCATCCAGGAAAGCGCCGAGCGGACCTGGAGGGCGATAGAGAACAACAATGTTAAGTGCAGATGGGTGAGTTACAGTGACTGCATGAAACTCAAAGGAGGAGATATTCAGGCAGAGTACAGTGGGAATAGAGAATTTCCAGGACGTGGAAATGAGCAAACCAGTACCCCCGCCTCTGGGGTGATAAGACAGGTTAGGTGGGGTAAGATCAGTTGATCTGTTCTTCTATTGTGTTAATGAATTTTTCTGCATAATAACCAATGTAGTCCACACAGCCGTGGTAGCTTCATTTGGCCACTACAGTGCTTTGCTTTCAGTTGGTGCCTACAGTTTAATTAGACTGTTGTCATATACAGTGTATCTGTTCTTCTATTGTGTTAATGAATTTTTCCGCATAATAACCAATGTAGTCCACACAGCCGTGGTAGCTTCATTTGGCCACGACAGTGCTTTGCTTTCAGTTGGTGCCTACAGTTTAATTAGACTGTTGCCATAGTTTTTGTTAATTTCTTCATGGTTGTTCTGGTCTAATATGATGGACAGTAAATAAAGATTAAGTATCTGTCTCTGTTTCATTAAAAATTTGTGCCATGATAGAACAAAACAATCTGATTAAATAAATGATAGCATAAAAGGCTAAACAAATGCTGCTATGAGTAGTTTATCATTTAATATTACAAAGGTACAAAGATCATTACTATTCATCATATTTGGAATGCACAATGCTAATATGAGTAAAAACAAATGTTTTTCATAATAGTTCTTCAGTTACATTAAATTGTTAAAATGACACAAAAATGGCTGGCTAAAAACTGAAATAATTCATTGTGTGCATTATATATTTTTTTCCTGCACTTAAGCCTGTTAAATCTTATCACAAAATCTGATCATATTTCTGTGAATCTGATCTAGATATAATAATATTCTTTGAAGTCATCTGTTCTTTCATTTTTAATGTCATAGCATCGCAATATTATGACTTCCTGGCAGCTAATTAATTGAAGATTGCTTTTAGATGCATTTCTGGTCTGTCCTGCCTACGGTGCTTGCCCTTCAGAGTGCACATGTACAGGTACATTAAGCCACATGGTATAGATATGATTTCAGGCATGGGCAGTGGCGGCTCCTGAGCTGAAAATTGGGGTAGCGGAAAACTTCTCTTTAAACTGATTATTGGTCTTAATAATTTTTCAATCCGTTTCCTTGATTAACAATAGGCTACATCAGCGTTTAATTCACCAATTACTCAATGCCATCAAATGTAGCCGGTTCTCCTCAATTAGGCTATTAGGCAAGTAATAAAATTATTTTAACTTGCGTCGCAAAATTGTGCACATTTTAATCAACATTATAATTGTGGATACATGTGCTCTTCGTTCTCCGCACTCTTAATTCCGAAAATATTAATGGAAATTAAACGATCTTAAAGCTCAGCTTTTGTTAGATTATTTTTTTATTGCAGGTTGTGCTAAATAAAAAAAATAATCTAACAAAAGTTGAGCTTTAATAATTGTATTACTTGCCTAATAGCCTAATTGAGGAGAACTGGCTACATTTGATGGCATTGAGTAATTGGTGAATTAAACGCTGATGTAGCCTATTGTTAATCAAGGAAACGGATTGAAAGATTATTAAGACCAATAATCAGTTTAAAGAGAAGTTTTCCGCTACCCCAATTTTCAGCTCAGGAGCCGCCACTGGGCATGGGTAATGCTTCCTCTGCACACCCCTGATGAACGATATGGAAAATGAACGTTTTCATTCAGCAGAAAGATCTTTCAGAAGTGAGAGCTGTGCAAAGGGACTTCTGATAATAATCTGAACTTCAATGTGTGTTTCCGAAATATATCTTTCCATTGAAATACAACTTTAAAAAGTGATTGTTTATGCATACACTTTGCTGAGTATATTATTGAAGGGATATTCTGAGCATTATCGCAATGACTATGTTGTTTCGGGAATGCACTCACAGAGAAACTTGTTTAAAATTTATTTTCTGAATGGCTGATAGCTTGTACAAGGTGAGAAAATTATCGCTTACTGAAATTTTTTTTATTTTGACACTGCAACCAATTTGAACAATAAATGACTACTGTGTTCAACAATAATAAATTATAGAATAAAGATGAAATAACATTATATGTAACTACAGATCCTTTCCAAAAAATTAGAATATCATGGAAAAGTTTTTTTTTTCTCCATAATTCCATTCAAAAAGTGAAACTTTCATAGATTATAGATTCATTACACACAAAGTGAAATATTTCTAGCCTTTATTTGTTTCATTTTTCATAATTTTGGCTTACAGCTCCAGAAAACCCCCAAAACAGTATTTCAAGAAATTAGAATAGTGTGTCGAAAATCAGCATTTACTTCAGTTATTTCAGAGAATGAGTGGAGTGGCTTGACTCGAGGAATCCGACAGTTGTAGCCCATGTCCCGGATACGTCTGTACGTGGTGGTTTTTGAAGCACTGACTCCAGCCTCAGTCCACTCCCTCTGCATCTCCGCCAAATTTTGGAATCGTCTTTGCTTGACAATCCGCTGAAGCCTACGGTCATCTCTTTTGCTTGTGCACCTTCTCCTGCCACATTTTTCCCTTCCACTAAACTTTCTATTGATTTGCTTGGACACTGCACTCTGTGAACAGCCAGCCTCCTTAGCGATTACCTTTTGTGGCTCACCCATCTTCTGGAGGGTGTCAATGATGGTCTTCTGGCCAATTGTCAAGTCTGCAGTCTTCCCCATACTGAACCAAACTGAGATAAACTTTGCAGGTGTTTTGAGTAAATTAGATGATAGTGTGACACTCAGTCTAAAACATTAATTCTCTGAAATAACTGAAGTAAATGCTGATTTTCGACACACTATTCTAAGTTCTTGAAATACTGTTTTGGGGGTTTTCTGGAGCTGTAAGCCAAAATTATGAAAAATGAAACAAATAAAGGCTAGAAATATTTCACTTTGTGTGTAATGAATCTATAATCTATGAAAGTTTCACTTTTTGAATGGAATTATGGAAAAAAAAAACTTTTCCATGATTTTCTAATTTTTTGGAAAGGATCTGTATATTATAAAAAATTATGTATCGTGGTGCAGTGGTTAGCACTTTCGCCTCACAGCAAGAAAGTACCGAGTTCCCAGCCGAGGGCCTTTCTGGGCAGAGTTTGCATGTTCTCCCTGTGTCCGTGTGGGTTTCCGGGTACTCCGGGTACTCCAGTTTCCTCCCACAGTCCAAAGACATGCAGGGTAGGCTAATTGGAGACTCTAAATTGCCCGTAGGTGTGAGTGTGTGAGTGAATGGTGTGTGTGCCCTGCGATGGATTGGCAAATTGTCCAGGGTGTATTCCTGCCTCTCCTCCAATGCATGCTGGGATGGGCTCCAGTCCTCCTGCGACCCTGACCATGAATAAGGGGGTTCGATAATGGATGGCTGGATGGATAATAACTACTATTTATTATTTCTTTGGCATGAACTGTGTAGGATATCTAATATTCCCCCCTTCTCTCTATCTCTGTCGCTCTCTGTCTCTCTCTCACTCTCACCCCCCCAACATCAAAGATAAGCCAGTCTTTGTCATAAATGACCCCTCCCCCCCCCCCCCTCCCCCATACCTTAACCCAATCAGGACAGGGATGGTCTTCCTGTGGAGGTATTCTATGAGTGTACCGCAGAAAAAGAAGTTAGTCAGTTTGGAGTTTGTTTGGGGAAGAAGTCATCCTTTTTGGTTCCTTGTGCATTTCCTTTTGTTCCCGTTCAGCTGGAGGGTAAATAATATTGGCAATTTTTGGCTTATCTCTCTCTTTACTGGTATATTCAAATTAATGTCTGGTTTAATGTCTTCCCTTTTGTAAATTATAAGTAGTCAGCCTACATTCCTTAGGGAATGTTTGATTTGAAGTCATTATTCTAATTGACTGGTTTTCATCTAATAAAATTATTTAATCTCAAGACCTGATTTAGACTTTGTTTTGGCTTGTTGGTTGATCCACCAGGTTACTGTTCGACTTACCTACCAAAGAATTCGGCGATTTAATTGATGATTGTAATTTTTAATAATAATTATCAAATTAAATAACGTAAAACTTATTTTGAATGTAGGTTAAGTGAGGGGTTCTAGCACGCAATATCGCTTGTGTTCAGTATTCAGAGTGCCGAACGTTTTAACAAGGGCATTGACTGTTGGAACCGCTGGATTCAGATAATACACATTTTACCTAGTCCTCACTTACCCGACATAATTGGAGGTCCCACCGAGATAGGTTGTCCTATAGCATACAAAATTGTACTATTGAGTAAACTGCGGTAAACTCTGAGACAAGTTCAGATCTTTTTCTAATTGACTGGTCTTAGATTGATTGATTTTATTTTGAAAAAATATATATATTATTATGGCATAACAGACAAAGAGAGATGCCTCATTTACCCTCCACTGCTGACCTACCAGCATTCCCTGGCCAGTCAAGGTTGGATCAGCAGTGGTATCTCGTGATATCAGAATGGCAATATTTGATAGCCCAGTGCCCAAAATTTGCAGAACAGCTCAATGCAATGGACCAGCTGAAGGAGGAGGCACTTTACAACCTGCGGACTGAGTATTTGGACTATCTGATTTCTCCAGATAGTCATGAAACCAAGCGCAGGATTGTACAAGGGATAAGGTCGTACCTAGAGAAAAGACAACATTTTCTCTACCTCCGGCGGTCAAAGCAGGCATGGGAGAAGGTAAACCAAATGTGGAAACTGGCTTGGGAAAAGCACCACTGTAAGTCAGGAGTTACTGCCAAACCAGTTTCTTCTGTGGCAGTACAGCCTGTGCTGATAGGAGCAGTGCATGGCGCCATTCCAGCCATAACCCAGGCACCACCCCCCACCGAGGACAATACACCACTCTCCATTGACTCATCCCCACCCCCTTCAGGCTTGGACAATTCTGTGGATTTTGTCACCTCCACAGACAATGTAGCCACCCCCCTGGTGAGCCCCCCTTCCCTGGATGAATTTGGGGGAAACAGCTCTGTGTCTTGTATCACACCAGCCACCACAGAGGATGTGACCCCACAGGAAGTGGAATCTGCTGCTGCAGTCCTCTCAACTGAGCCAGGTGAGGAGACCGTCGAACCCCTGGAGGCAGAACCTGCTACTGCAGACACAGCAGCCCAGCCTGGTGAGAAGACCGTCGAACCCCTGGAGGCAGAACCTGCTACTGCAGACACAGCAGCCCAGCCTGGTGAGAAGGCCGTTGAACCGCAGGACGCGGAACCGGCTTCTATAGGCCCATCAGTCCTGCCAGGTGGAGAGGTCTACGCACCCCAGCAGGTGGAGTCAGCCCCCACAGACCAGTCCACCCAGGCCGAGGACCCCACCCCACCCCTTGTGGACTTTTCTTCCCCTCCTGCTTCTTCCCCTCCTGCTGAATCCGGGGAACCTCTGTCTGCTGCACAGACAGAAGGGGTGTGCTCTGCGGACTCTCCCACTTCCCCAGTTCCTGTGACAGAGGAGATAGGGGAGCGAGGCTTTCGCAGGGGTCCCCCTATCAGAGCTTCAAAAAGACCCCGGGAGAAACGGAGCAGGAAGCCAACCCCCGGCCGTTTTACGATCCCTCTGGCCCTCAAAGTCTCCGCCAGAGGGTTGTCTTGCACTCCAAAGCAAGATGAAAGCAGCCAAGTTAGAACAACAGCTTCCCCCACCCTTGTCTCTCCACCCCCGAGCCACACCTGCAAACTTCGCACACACACGTCATCCAGGGAAAGTGCAAGAGCCCCTTTCCGACGTCAGAAGTGTTCGGAGAGCAGTGATGGCCTGGATGCCTACGAGCGACGATCAGCCCAGCAGCCCAGAGAGGGAACCAAAGCCAAAACTGGCATAGACCCCTGGACAGAGATGAGACGGGCGTGGTTAAGGGGCATCCACGTGCGGAAGAAGCAAGATGACAGGATGCCTCCTGTCATCCCGGTTTGCTGAACGCTGTGGCCCTCCGCAGCCAAAGGACTGCCAGTAACCACACTGGGGTTCTAGGAGGTAAAACTGGCGCCCCCCCCTCCCCACATCCCTACCACCACCTTTTAACATAAGACCATGCCCATGTTTTTAAGTCCCTTTTCTAAAGTGTAGGTGCCCCCTCCAATGCTGTTCCTGGACAGTTATGGACAAGTCTGCCTTATTCAGGTGATTATTTGGACTGGCAATCTTGTGGATGGTAAATCCTATCCGTAAGGTTCCCCTGAATGGACTAAGTGCTTATAACATGCAGTGTTCTCCTCTTCACATGGTGTTGTGAGTGATAAGGCCGAAACCCTCAAGTCCCACAGTCTTCTCCTGCCACTCCCTGAAGGACCCCCAGAGGCACAAGTGCAACCGGACCCATACCCTGCCGCGGGAAGCTAGCCTAAGCGACTGCCGTCAGCAGTCCACCCAACTGGACCCGAGCTCAAGGAGCCAAAACGGATTCCGACAGGGAAAGAGGTGCTTCCCCGCGCGTCAGAAGAGAGGTCTTGACCGCACTTCGCCACCTGTGGATCGTTCAGCTGCCTGTCACAGGAGACAGAGCCCCCCGCACGCTGTGCAGAATTGGTAGAGACACTGTGGGATTAGACCGCCTTTCACTCACGCAGTTACAACATTAATGGGAAAAAGCACTGCATGTTACCCAAGGAAGTCCAGGGAACCTCTTCCCTTGCCAGTCCAGATACCCTGACACTGGAGAAGTAAGAGACTGAACCAAGGTGCCATGACAGCAGTGACAAAAAAAATGTCTGCACCACACCAGATTATCACAATGGGACTATTAAACTGGACATGGACTAATTGTTTTAAAGATGGTTAGTGAACCATTAGGACAGTTGTTTTCATGCGGCTATCATTGTACAATGATATATACAATGCCCAAATGTGTGGTTGTTATGATGATGGAACGATAGGCTCTTAGCAGCTGCATGCATCTATCGTTCCAAGAGAGGGAATGACGGGATGTTGCCTAATGTCTTTTGCTCTTTCTCTGTCTCTCTCTGTCTCTCTTGGCCTCTCTCTGTCTCTGTGTAGCCTACTTACCTGTTGTTTCACTGTTTATAACTGAACTCAGCATGAGCAGAGCTTTCAATAGAGCCTAATATGAAGGCTCTATGACAACTTTGAAAAATTGCCATTTTGGAGCTGAAAATCGGTGGCCATCTTGGATTTGAAGACCAAAAATAGGTCAGATCATCAAATGGACATTATTTATGAATTCCTCACCCCGAAAACTCCCAGAAACGATGTACTTTGCAGCATTGTAGGCCAAACCATTGAAAAGATAAATTTCCAATATGGCCGTCGGTAGCCATTTTGGATTTAGGGCTCTAAAAAAAAGTTGCCCACACTTTCATAAAAGGCACCCCCGCTAAATTTGTTTTTTAACCTTCATAGATGATACATCCACTGAGAAACGTACCTTCGCTCTCCACGGTCACGGAATTGTTGGCGATGACCCTACTACAGCGAGTCCACTGTAGCCTAGGCTATTTGAAAAACAATAGAAGCAATATTCACTGGACAAGGTTTTGAACTTTTTTCAGTCACAAACCATTCTATTTACTTACAGGCTGTATTCCTAGATAAACAGAGCTGTATGGTAATGACATCTGAAGCGCATTTTCAGAACTCAAATGTCTGTCTATTGCAGTGCGTGAGTTTTCCATTGAATGACAATTCACGCGTTAGGTGCAAATGACAATTCGCGCATTAGGCTTGATATAGGTGTTATCAGCTCCTTTTTAATGGATAGCCATTGTCCCGTACCATCGCACATCGCCTGGATGTTGATGGAGTGGGCTGAGAGCAATGTAATGTGGAATCGTTTCCCTTCGCTGAGGGAAAGGAATGTGGACCTATGGAACCTTTTATTATTATGCATTTTTTTATATAGCCTACACAATAATAATATTTCACATTGTGGTCTAGATATTTTAGTCATGCTTGTGCGCACCCCTGGGTGTAACAGACAGGAGGGTATGCGCGTTGTGCACACGCCCAAGTAGACACACTTATATGCGCCGTTAAAATAACATGTAAACAACTGCGACATGACTTTAGACCAGGTTTGTGGTGGTTCTAGCACAAGCGATTTCTGCTGGCTCAAGATAGCAATACGCCAAAAATAATCCTGGCCACTCCTCATCTTAAGACCAACACGCCCAGTTCACTTGCAACAGGCGCAAGAATACATGGTAGTTAAAGGACGTAAGCGCTAGGCGTTATAATGAACCTAGAGCCGGGTGTAAGATAGCAAAGACACTTGCGTTTGGGTTAGCACCGCTTTGCGTCGGGTGTAAGATAGGGCCCCTAGTGTTTTTAAATATGTTTTAAAAAAACATACAAAAGTATTTCAGCAGCAACGTATTTCAGCCCGATAGGTGAGATAGGTGGTCGCTATGGAAATGTCGACTGTACGGGAGTTTGGTAAAATGTAACAAGATAAACTCTTCAGGGTTAATCAGAAAACAATTGTAGCTTCCTACCAGGTATAATATTTGGTTTCATAAACATATTTATACGAGAGATTTGAGAAAAAAAATTTGGTGTCTTCTAAACCGAAAGTGCGTCGGTACTGTATATAGTAAGCAAGGGAAAACGCCGAATGCTTATTTGCTTACATTTTTTAAATATATAATTGTTTCTATATCTGAACATGACTTTCTTAGCATGTATAAACGGTGCATCCCTTCCCCTATTTCTAGTGGTCGTCCCACTTCTTGTGGGTGACTTTCTGATCCCCTCTCAGTCGCGTCTGGTCCTCCGAACCATATCTGACAATATCTGATGATATCTGGCAGCAGAGTGATGGTTTGATACCTCAGACCCTTGATGACTTACAGCCATTTTACCAACCATGTATTCCATACTGTTCCAGCATAATTTACAGCTAAATCTAGTCCCACCCCCCAATTCCCATAGAGATCCATTCAAATGCAGAGACGTTATAGTATAGCTTGTTAGAGTACCAGAAAATAAAATATCAAGAGTCTTTTGATGTTGTTGGGTCACAGACATCAGGAAGTCATGGCATGCAAAGGACGTGCGACCAAATATCAAAAATGATTGCTTTATTCTATATGTAAACGTAGGGGTTCCAATAATTGTGGCACACATGGTTTTGTTAAAAATAATTATTTCTTTATGAGGGATTTTCTCACAATAAATGTACTTCAATTAAACGTTGGATTTTTCAAATTTTTTCAGTGTGACATTAAGCTAATTCACCAAATGGTGAATTTTTTATAACCCTTTTTACTCAAGAACCAAATTTGCACAGGTTTAATCACTGAAAAGTGTCATTCTGCTTTTACTAAAAGTTTAAGAATGGTTTTGACTTGGTCTTATTAATGTTTGCTCAAGTCTGAATCAACTCTGTTCACAACCCTTAAAAAACAAAACATAAAATAACAGACACCTGCACTAGAGACAAACCTCTACGATTTGTTTAGCCGTACTGTGTGTTATTTGTTTGAAATTATTTAATAAATATGGTGATGTGGTTTACATCTGTATTACAGTTATAAATAGTATAAAATAAGCATACATGCATCAACATTATGTGTGGATTAGAGGTCTGCATCCTGGCCCAAACCTGACGGGGCCCGAAGGTATGCTGTGATTAGGCAAGGACCTATTTTTAG
Organism: Synaphobranchus kaupii; assembly: GCA_029718625.1. Taxonomy (NCBI): domain Eukaryota; kingdom Metazoa; phylum Chordata; class Actinopteri; order Anguilliformes; family Synaphobranchidae; genus Synaphobranchus; species Synaphobranchus kaupii. The sequence goes on along the minus strand of CM056376.1, from coordinate 58,716,616 downwards.
CTCTGTGATGTCGGGTCAGATCAGGTACAGGCCCAGTGCCGACCCGGAAGTTTACAAATGGTACCATGGCAACACATCTGCCAGCTGTTAACAATGATTGACATTAACAATGGTGCAAAGCTTAGTTTTTGTTGTGTACCATAAAATCAAATTCAAACAGCTGTACTTGACAGCACAGGAGTGATAAACTTATTAACGTAATGCTTAACAGAAGAAAAAACGACAGTAAAGCTAGCTGGCTAGCCCATTATGATCAGTACAAACAGCAACAAACGTATTAATGTCATGTTAGACAGAAGTAACAACAGCACTAAAGCTAGCTGTCTAGTCTGTTCTTATCATTAAAAAATATATAAATTATTCCTCTGTTTTACAAACGTACTTTATGCAAACACATACTGTAAGAAAGAGAATGTCGCTCCTGTGCCGTTTGTTGCAGAAGTGCAAGCGACAAACTTAACGTCAAGTTTAACACATGGAAAAACATTGTTACAAAAAATAAGTGTGAAGGTTGAGCATAAGGGTGTACTGCAAAAACTATAAGCTTTGCTTTCCGCCATTGTCAATTGTGGAATGGCTGAAGTGTTGTTCCCCTGTTTATACTGTATTATTTTCTATAGTGCTGTATGGTGTTGTTGTCTTGTTATTTTACTGACCGGGCTTGGCTTAAAATTTGGATAGAGCTATCAGGTCAGGCCGTACAGACATCAGACTTAGGCGGGCTGGGACCTCATTTCTAGCCCAATGCAGATCTCTCTATTGTGGATGTAAAAACATTGCTTATTAAGGCTATGAAATGAGAACAATATTGACATTTTTCTTCACGTATGTTTTCCAGGTGCCTTCATCATTTGCTGGACACCTGGTTTGGTTTTGCTGCTGTTGGATGTTTTCTGTAACAAATGCAACGTGTTGGATTTTGAGAAGTTCTTCCTCCTCTTGGCTGAGTTCAACTCCGCCATGAACCCAATCATCTACTCCTACCGGGACAAGGAGATGAGTGCCACCTTCAAACAGATACTGTGCTGTCAACGGCAGGAGAACGTGAATGGTGCTGCAGATGGTTCAGACCGCTCTGCCTCCTCCGTCAACCAAACCATCTTGAGCGGACCCCTTTATGACCGCACGGTTGTATAAACTAACATGTAGGAAAGCAATTATCAGGACGGAAAAGGACAACGTGTATCACAGGTCATCTGGAGATCATCCAAATAGGATGGTACCAAAGAGGACAATGCTGTTTGCGTTGCCATTTTGCGTTGCCACTTTTAAAAGAAATGTCACATTCCCTATGAAGCTCCCTGCATTATGCAAGGAGGACTAACCTAATGTGATATTAATGTCAGATCACACAAACACACACATTCTCTTATCCACTGTGGTCTTGTTATATCCTTGCCCTTATTGGGATGCCTTGGTAAGCATTTTTTTTAGGATATACCACAGTATTTTATAATTAAAATTCTGCAGACTACATCTATACCTTGGTGAAATTTATACCGTAGTATTTATTCAAGTTAATATCACGATAATTTCCAAATGGAACAAGACCTGTATCCCACCATTCCTAACATTTTATACAGTCTATGTAAATGCAATGTTTATAGTTTAATGTAGACTTACATCTTTCATTTAAAATAAGCAGTACATTAATTAAGTGCTGTTCACAAACAAGTTTTGAGATACAAAATCCAAGATTACATGGCACCTGCTGACTACTAGTTTTACTAGCAGGATAAAAACATAACTAGCCAATCTGTTTTCTGATTTATAGTATGAAAAAACATATTATAAAGCTATAGTCAATATATTGCTAAGCTACATTAGTGGTAGGCCAACCAGGTCACTAGGTACGACAAATGTGGATGTTTCTTTATGAGGGCATGGACGATGCTGTTGTGGTTTTATTACTCCCTGAGTAGTGAAAAGTGTGTATCATAGCTAGAGTAAAATATTTTCTTCATAATAGCATCATGTGGAGAGTTGATGAAGAATAGAAATAGCACATCAAGCTTGATTCTGCCACTTGATATTGAAAACTGTTTTGACTGAGCTGGAATAGAGAAATAAGGTAAAAAGGGAATACTGTCCCTCAGTTTATGCATTCCACAAGGGGCAGTTTTCATTGGATATGAAGAAAAATTGGAATTGGACGTGAAAAAATTGCTTTCTTTTTTTGTTAAAAGCTTACATATTTCCCTGCTGTTGCTATATGACTTTCTTTTCTTTGTGATATTCCAACATTGTTTTATTTTGTGTCATGTTACTTAGTTTTCCCTTCAAGAGTGTAAGTACATTCAGTACTTATGGACCAACCCATAGATTCATCCTGAAGTCATAACTATATGATTCTAGCACGGACACGTGGCTACCATAAATTAAATGTGGTAGGCAATGTTGGATATTAGTTCAATTTCATTTGTTGGACATAATAAACATGCATTAGCACTTAAGATAAGATAAGATACTTTGAAAATACTGTATAATAATATTTAGTGATAATAAAACTGTGCTGGCCTTTTTTTACGTAATAACTTTGCTTAAAAGGTAACTGGTTCATAAAAGCTTGCCTTTAAGTTAGAACTTTTAATCCAAGTTTCACAGTGACAGGTCAAGAAAGCTTTTCAATTCATGAATAAAGTTTGCATCAGGTGGAGATTGTGGCCTTGCCATTCTTGTGAAAAACTGGCATTTTAGTTTGCTGATAGGTCAAAAGAATTGCTTTATTATGAATTAACCTTTGATCTTAATGTAGCTGTGTAACAGCGTGGCTTCCTGCCTTTCATGCTTATGTTTACCTAGCATCAGGACCTTAATTCTTTATTGAATTCAAAATAGCACTTTATTTTACAGTGCCTTCCATGAAACATCAAGGTCTTAAGTAATTAATAATTAAGGCAAATGTGATTCTATGATAGTGATTATATGTTTTGTAGATGAAGACATGGAGGGAAGTTGAAGTTGTTTTGAAATAACACAGCCATATATACACAACAGGGCAAAGGGAACATACAGGAAGTCCCTTCTTGTGAATACCATGATTACCTTGTATAAATCTCTGAAATACCAAATTTATAACAAATAAATTGTTTGTTACTGGTTAAATGTTGAAAAAACAGCATATAGTCCCTCCTCCCATCAAAAAATAAAAATAAAATGTCCTTTAATACTGTTTCTGCCTTACCCAGAACATATGTATCAAATGCCATATGATAATTCTAAACTGCTTAGTGTGAAGGTGCCTGCTGGGGGACAATGGAGTGGAAGCAACTTTTAAAAGGGACAGGTAAAAGCCACAGATACTGGGCAGCGTGAGTTGTTGTGATCAGGGGCGATTCATCTCTGGTAAGACATTGTTACCTTCAGCAAGATACTTCATTGCTTCAGTGAACATAAAGCTGTATAAATAGGCTACATACATTTGAAAGTAAAGCTTGTCAGCACTGCATATTGGCACTGTATGCCTGAGTAATGGCATCTGCTAACTGAATAATGTATGTAATGTTAATTGCATTCCAATAAAATACTAAGTTCACCTGAAATTTCCCTCAAACTCAGTTTGTGGGGCATGTTTAAACTCTTAAACCTTATCACAAAAGTGTGTGTGTGTGCATTTGTTTTAAATATTACCTCCATAAATCAAGGGGAATCAAAGTTTTTTTTTTAAGTTTCATATATAGTCTGTTTGGAACATTGGCCAGGACAATGCATACAAAATTTAAAGTTATTTGGTCATGTTGTTTAGAGCCCGACCGATATGGGATTTTTAAGACCAATACCGATGCTGATTTTAGAGGGGGCAAATTCACCAATTACGTTTTGAGCTTATATGAAAATAGACCTTTTCTACGTGGATTGTGCACAGATTTAGTACCAATATGACTATACAAAGGTACTCAGAAGACTTCTTTCTTAAACAAATAAATTTATTACAAAACATTTTGCATGATTAAATTATTATAATATTAACACGATTAACATCATCAAGCAATTTTCGAAATGAACACTGATCAAATAAAGAATAGAAATGAAGTAAATAGCTAATTAAGCATCAGCACTTTAAGTAATTTACTGAGCAATTCAATAAAGAATAAATAAAAATAATAGGCTATTTAAGTGCTACACATTTTATGACACAGGAAAAATCCTAGCAGAGAAACACTTGGTATAGCTATTCATTGATAGCCTATTTGTTATTCCGTTAATTAACTGATGATTGATTAAGAACTGGAAACAGGTTGGGAGTTAGCTATATCTGAATAAAGGTAGTCCAAGGTTACAGGAGGTAAAAAAAAATAATAAACCCACGGAGCTAGGATCGGAAAAGTTTAGAAAACCCTTAACTGGTTTTAACATCTTTGCAGTTAATTGACAGTTGAACATTTTTGTTTATTTTATTATCATATGTTAACTTATCTCTATATTGTGGCTTAACTTGGACAGAGGATGACATGGGTTGCATCTCTGTAAACACTTGGAAAGCAGCAAATGATCCATGTAACGTTAAATGTCAACAGTTACCAAGGAATGCAGAAGATAAAATCCGCTATGAAGGAAATGTGCTGGGTGGAGTGCATTCTAGGTTTCGTAAACCACAGATCAGAATGCATTCAAGTAGCCATTGAATGTGTAGCCTACGAACAGGTCAAGGTAACGTTAGCGAAAACCTCTCAACTAAAACATTTCCGAAATGTTTCGAAACTAAAACCCTAGTGTGTACGAGACCCTTAGCTTACATTAGCTTGATGACTGGTTACATAGATTCCATACCAATGAGGTTTTTCCTCCCTGGAGTTTACTCAGTAGTTATTCAGCCAACTCCGGCGTAAGCTTTGTGAAACAGGCCCCAGGAGCTAGCTAGCTATTCAAAACAAACGTCGTTGTCATTTCAAGTCGGTCACGTTAATCCCATTAATTTATTCGATATGAAAATAAATGCCTCAGTTAAAATACGGAGGTGAATCTAAATACACACTGTCCAAAATATATATACACTACTCACAAAAAGTTAGGGATATGCGGCTTTCGGGTGAAATTTCAGGATGAACCTAAAATGCATTATAACCTTTACAGGTGAAATTAATTTGACCTTCTCTAAACTTTTGAATGCACATGTCCAACTATTCAATGTTTCAGTACTTTTTGCACAACTTGCTGTTCTCTAACAAGGAGCTGAACGGCAAAATTCACAACAGGTGTTTGATCCATGAATCGACCAATACATTTCCTGGTTCAATTAGAATTGGTATTTAAACAGTCCTCTTCATCATGCTGTTCACATTTTGACATCATGAGACCAAGACGACACCTAACAATTGATCAACAGTACCTCGCCATTGCGAGGCTTCAAACAGGATGTTCTCAGAGGGAAGTGGCCACTGAGCTTAAAGTGTCACAGAGTGTCATCAGCAGGTTGCAACAGAGATACAGAGAGACTGGAAGAGTCACAGAAAGGCATAGAAGTGGATGTCCTTTGGCCACATCCCACACTGATGACCGCTTCATTGTGAACAGTGCCCTGCGGAACCGGATGATGAATGCCACTCAACTCCAGGCACATTTAAGGGAGGTGAGAGGCACCCAAGTGTCACGTCAGACCATTCGAAACCGTTTACATCAGCGTGGTCTGCGTGCTAGACGACCTGCAAGGGTACCTGACCACACCACCAGGCACAGGCGTCATCGTCTTGCATTGGCCAGGGAGCATTTACGCTGGACGAGGGACCAGTGGGCCTCAGTGCTGTTCTCTGATGAAAGTCGATTCACGTTGAGCAGAAATGATGGCCGCCAACGATGTTGGAGATGTCAAGGAGAGCGCTATGCATCAGCCACTGTTGTCACCAGACGACCCTTTGGTGGTGGCGGTGTTACAGTGTGGGCAGGTGTGTCTAGTCAATACAGAACTGCCCTACACTTTGTGAATGGTACAGTGACAAGCCCATACTACCTGAATAACATCATTAATCCAGTCATTGTGCCCCTGCATGAACAACACAGGCCTAATTTCATCTTCATGGACGACAATGCTCCAGCTCATCGAGGTCGCATCATTAGGGAAAGGCTGCTGGAGACTGGGGTACCTCAAATGGAGTGGCCTGCACTTTCTCCAGACCTGAATCCCATAGAAAACCTATGGGATCAGCTGACTCACCGTGTAGAGGCTCGTAACTCTGTACCCCAGAACCTCAATGACCTGAGGGCCGCCCTTCAAGAAGAGTGGGATGCCATGCCTCAGCAGACAATAAGTCGACTTGTGAACAGCATGAGACGTCGTTGTCAAGCTGTAATTGATGCTCAAGGGCACATGACAAGTTATTGAGACATTGACATTTTTGTTGTGGTATACCCACCACTGTTGTTGGCTTTTGTTTCAATAAATTGTTTGAGATGAGGAAATCACCATTGCATGCTTCTACTTAAATGCCCTACTTTCATGATACGTATAATATCACTGTAGCGTGAACTTACATTTTCCATAAATTTCACCCGAAAGCCAAATATCCCTAACTTTTTGTGAGTAGTGTATATACAGTCAAGCCGGAAAGTCTCCCCACCCCTTTCACCTTCTCCACGTTTTATTACGTTACAGACATATTCCAAAATTGATTAAATTCATTTTTTCCCTCAAAATTCTACACACAACACCCCATAATGACGATGTGAAAAAAGTTTTTTTGAGATTTTTGCAAATTTATTAAAAATAAAAAAATAAAATTTCTCATTTACATAAGTATTCATACCCTTTGCTTTAACGTATTTTTAAAGTACCATATTTCATATTTGGTCGCATATCCTTTACATGCTGTTACTTCCTGAAGTCTGTGACCATCAACATCAAAAAACTGTCGATATCTTATTTTCAGGTACTGTTACAAGCGATACTATAACCTCTCTGCATTTGAATGGATCTCTATGGAAATTGGGGGGTGAGACTAGATTCAGCTGTAAATTACACTGGTACAGTATGGAACACATGGCTGGCTAAATGGCTGTAAGTTATCAAGGGTCTGAGCTATCAAACGAGCCCCAAACCATCACTCTGTTGCCAGATATGGAGTAGATGTGGATGGATCACTGCAAGGGTTATTTCTCCGGACTCATTTTCCTATAGAACTCTATACACCTCAACGCACGTTGAGGTGTATAGAGTTCTATACACCTCAACGTGCGTTATGTGTATAGAGTTCTATACACATAACGCACGTTGAGGTGTATAGAACTCTATACACCTCAACGTGCGTTATGTTTTTTATGATTTTGAGTGTCGGCAGGACCATGGCGAACACATTGCGAATTTCATATGTTGCATGGATTTTAATGGCGAGCGTTGGACTGCAGAGGGTGATGGTTGCGTACAGGCTTTTTAAAAAAGGTATCGAACACCAAAGTAGAAGGGCTATACATTCATTGCACATAATTCGAAGGGTTACGATGGGTACCTGGTGAAGCAGTATTTGGTTAAGCAAGGTGTGACGCCAAACATCATAGCGCAAGGCAGCAAGCTCATGTGCATTACAGATGAGGCTTTTGAATAGAGATATATTGATTCACTCTATTTCCTGACTATGAAGCTGAGGGCCATGCCTGGCGCTCTAGGTTTTGACAATGCAAAAAAAGGGCATTTTCCCCATTTCTGGAATAAAATTGAGAACCACAATTACATCGGTCTGTACCCGCCTCCCTTGTACTATGGTTTTGATACAATGATGGAAAAGGAGAGGGAGGAATTTATGTCCTGGTATAATAATGTGTCTGGGGGTGTGTTTGACTTTCGAAAAGAAATGTCAGAGTACTGTCAGAATGACGTTGTTATTTTGCGGGAAGCTTGTTTGCGGTTTAGAACAGAGGTGCTTGGGAGCACAGGTTTAGACCCGTTCCAGTGCATTACAATAGCCTCGGTGTGCATGAAACAATACTGCACAAACGTTTTGTCCAAAAACACCATCGCAGTAACATCTCCTGATAATTACGAGCAACAGCAGAAATAATTTTCCACAGCCGCCATTCAATGGTTAGAATATGTGAGTCATCGGGAAAAGTTTTTCATTCAGCATGCCTTGAACCGGGGGGAGGTTAAGATGGGTAACTATTATCTAAATGGGTATTCAGAGGTGGACGGCGTTCGGACAGCTTTTGAATTTGCGGGGTGTTTTTTTTATGCTTGTCGTCAATGTTTTAATTTAAGCACAATTAACCCTCTCACAAAAACAGATTTTGGTTCAATATATCACAAATTTCAAGAGAAAATTGACACTGCGTTGCGTATACAACCTGAATGTTGTAGTTATGTGGGAGCACGAATGAGTAAGACTTAAATGTGAGATTCCCGAGGTTCAGAGAGTTCCTGCAACATCATGACTACCCGGAACGTCTGGAACCTCGGGATGCTCTGTTTGGCGGGCAAACTAATGCGTTGCACCTTTACTACAAGGCTCAAGAAGGTGAGCAAATACACTATTTTGATTTCACCAGTCTATACCAGTTCATGCACAAAACTAAAATTTACCCAACAAATCACCCCATCATCATCTTCCGTGACTTAGAACCGATCAAAAACTATTTCGGTCTGGTCAAAGCCAGGGTATATACCCCAAGAAAACTTACAATACCTGTGTTACCGTACAGAGTCCGATTCTCTTTTCAGTGACTACATTAAGACGCATTTAAAGGGCAAACAAGAAGCGTCAGGATACCCCTCTTGGGTTTCTGATGATTCTGACAAGGCTGTCTATGTGCAGAGTTACTGGGAGAAGGAGGGTGTTCGTTTAGACCCAAACAATATTTCAGTAAACAAAGCCAAGAGACAAATTTCAAAACTGTTTTTAAATAGTCTTTGGGGCAAATTTGGTCAGAGAAGCAACCAGCCAAACACAACCTTGATCCGTGATCCTGAACAGTTTCTGCAATTCATGTTTTCAGACGAGTATGACATCTCACACTTTTCATTTCTTACAGTAGCAGTAGCTCTGGTACAGTGGAAACTTACTAAGTGTTTTCCAAAGGTCCCCAGATACAGCAATGTGTTCATCGCGGCCTTCACCACCACTTATGCCCGGCTCAAGCTTTATGATGTCATGGATAAAATGCCTAACAGGGTTCTGTACCACGACACAGATTCTGTAATCTTTGTGAGCCGACCAGGTGACTGGATGCCTTCTCTAGGTGATTTTTTGGGAGAATTGACTAGCGAACTAGACCCCGGTGACCACATTGTTGAATTTGTATTAGGAGGGCCCAAGACGTACGGTTATAACACACGGTTAGGTAAAACATGCATGAAAGTGAAAGGTATAACCCTGCATCATACTAACACGCAAGTTGTCAATCTTTCATCCCTCACAGAATTGGTATAACACTATGTACAGAATCCAGAGGCGCCAGCTTGTGAAATTACAACCAACACACAACAAATTGTTAGGAATAAGAGAGGATTCTCTCTCAGCAACCGCATAGTTTCTAAAAGATTCAGAGTAGTTTACAACAAAAGGGTCCTGCTCCCTGATTTCAAAACCTTGCCATATGGATTCTAGACAAGTGTTTGGGGTTGAGGGTTTTGACAACCGCCTTCAACATCCTTTTTCATGCATAATCTCAGGTCCATCAAACAGTGGTAAAAGCGTTTTTGTGAAAACACTGCTCGAAAATGCACAACATGTATTGTCAACAGTACCGCAGAACATTGTATGGTTTTATTTGTGCTGGCAACCCATGTATGATGAAGTGCTTCGTAAAATAAAGAATGTACATTTTGTAGAAGGTCTTCCTGAATCTTTGGCCGATGAAGTTTTGCTACCTTTGCACAAAACCAATATGGTAATTGTTGATGACCTTATGCAGTCTGCCAGTCAGAGCTCTGAAATTGAGAGAGATTTTACCAAGTATACACACCATATAAACCTAAGCATCATATATCTTGTTCAGAATCTTTTCTTCCAGGGTCGAAACAGCCGCACAATAAATCTTAATGCAAACTATATTGTTCTGTTCAAAAATCCAAGAGATAAAATGCAAGTTAATGTTTTGGCACGGCAAATGTACGCCAGACATTCAAAGTTTTTCCTTGAATGTTTCGATGATGCGACCAGAAAACCTTATGGCTACCGATTTGTGGACTTCAAAGCGCAGATGCCTGAGGAATACCACATCAGAACTGGTTTGTATGCTCCAGAGTGGCCAGTAGTTTATGTGCTAAAGAAAAAGTAATATGTCTGCGCGTATTAAACGGAACTGGACGCTTCTAAAAGCCCTATTTGAAGGTAATGCACGACAAAGACGTACCATATTACAGTCTGCTTCTGGTGAACTTATAAACACAATTTGTGAACTAGCTCTCAATGTTTTATGCTGCAATATACCCCTAACGGATACACAACTGAAAAAAATAAGAAAACAAAAGGTCGGAATGAAACTGTTGGTCAACAAAAGAACATCTATTCGAAAGAAGAGAAAAGTTATTAATTAGAAAGGCGGGTTCCTTCTGCCTCTACTGAGTGTCGCAATACCGTTTCTCACCAGTTTGATAGTGGGTCGCAGCGGCGTTTAAAAACATGGAGCATGCACAAAAAATGTTTCTCGTGCCTCAAAGCCAGCTGGACAAATTAAAGAATCTTACTTTTACCCGAGTCCATCCGACAAACTGTTGAAAATGATTTGGATCAAACCATACGTAACATCTTATCAAGGACTGATGTTGGTCCTCATGCGAAGGCAAAACTGTACACGATTGCTCTACAACGTTTCATAGCGCTGGTCAAACAAGGTGAAGCCAAAATGTAACATTTAACCCTATCACTGCCTGTTGAGGGTAGCGATAATGTCAGGACGGACACCGCCCGAGTTGAAGATGTTGTACAAAGCGTGCCACCTAGAAGCCGGAAAAATGCCACCTACGTATTGGATAAAATTTCAAAATCAGGAAATGTCGCAACGTGGAACGATAAAGGGGAGTTTGTGTTTAATGACACTGCTGTAAGTGGCTCGCATATGTTGGATCCAGTGGCGTATCGTGGGAGTAGAACTAGGCCTTCTGTAAACTTACCTTTAACGGATGATAACTCTCAATCTGTTTCCGTTTACTTTTCCTGATTGTCAATCAAATAATTGATTCACTCAATAACCAAGAACAAGAAGTAAATTATTAGGCTACCAAGTTATTTTGAGATAGCATTATTGTTCTGTGCAACATAAACTTGTGTTGCATTTTTGTATATCGACATTCATGATGATGTTCATGCGAAGATTCTGACTTTTAAATGCTCCATGTTTAAATGTTCAATGTAGATTTTCGTAAATGAGTATTTCTAGCCTGTATTATGCACTGCTCTGAACGATTCGAGACACTTAAGAGGCTGTCCTCTTTAAATTTATGCTTTCTAATGTTTAAATCGCTTTGACTAATTTTAGTGTTGCCTTAAAATTAATTACATTATTTTACGCATTCAGATTATTGCCTGATCCTTGTTAAACAATCTTAAGTTGTCTCTTTGTCATTATCATTTCTAAATCATTATAGGCTACAAATTGGTCTTGATTATTCAGAGAATGAATGGATTGATTGTTAGGCTACTAAATCTAAATAAACGGAAACAAGTAATCCCCACTTTTTCCAACGCGCAGGCCGTCGCTACATATATTTAAGTGCTACCCATTTTATGACGCAAAGAAAAATACTAGCACAGAAAAACTTGATATATTCATTGATGTTTGTTATTCAGTTATTGAATTGCTTGATTGATAATTAAGAACTATAAGTAGAAACAGGTTGAGAGTAATATCCGTATAAAGGTAAGGTTACCGAAGGCCTATTTTACAGCCGACGTTACGCCACTGGTTGGATCTAATAAAGAACATAACAGCCCCTCACAAGATTTCTGATGATAGAAGACCCAGGGGTTGGGGGGAATTTATAGAGGCTATGGCTATGCTTAATATGCCTCTTTCTGTCATACCTAATCAAAATGTGCGCAGCAAGATAAATCGACACAAAAAAATACCAAATACCGCAGCATTTACACCTATCACGCCAGAACCAGGCCCTAAGGCTGTTTTTTCATCCCCTGTTTTAGACCATTTAGCGTGGATAGATTTATGAAGCTGTTGAGTGTGTGTTTGTTTTAAATGATCAAAATGTCAAAATGTAAAGTTTAACATGTTTTTATTTTACAATAAAATACATAAAGTAACATTCAAACAAAACATGCATGTGTTTTTTTCAACCGTGACAGGCCTTAAACATTTCACCACAGCAAGCAGTCTGTACACAGTTTAACATGTTTTTAACACACTTATCCAAGTATATTTTATCAAAATATCTTGAAACCATTGCATTGTTATTTTTCAGAATATAGGGATATAATTTGACTAAACGGAACCCCTTTGGCCCTGTTGTGCAGATAAAATATGCAATGCTGTCCGCACTTTGTGCTGTGCAGGTCTTGCACTTGTACCGTGTTGTAAACAATCCTTTTACAGTTCTTTTGTAAAAAAAAGTATTGATGCTATCTGGGAAATAAATGTAGTCAGGGGGATTGCCGTAGAAGTCGAAAAATTCACCTGTTTTATCCGCACGCACATACAATGCTAACCAGTGTTCTCCAGGCTTATTTCGAGGGTGCGTATTCACAATGTACAATGCGGGTAAATTATTTAGTTTATTATCCGGTAGCTCATCGCAGGCCACAACCACATAAAAGTTATTTACTGTGTAAGGATTGTTACTCAAAATAGCCGTTAGTTCTCTGGTTCTCATGATTAATAATAATCATACAGCACGTTCCTCCTCTGGTTCACTTCAATGATATTGTCGAAGCATGCGTAAACAATTAAATTAACAGTTCTGGGTAGTGGGTTTCTGAATCTCATCTCCAGACGGATATTACCCATCTTGATCAGGGATAGATGCTTCACCGGGAGTCAGGTTGAAAGCATAAAGGGTGTAACCGTTCATGTATTCTTGACGAATTATACACAATGGTGTATTTTTCAGATGCATTCCAGTTGCAAGCGTTAAACTATAAAATTCACAAACCGCAGAACCGTTACCGTGATTTGGGAGTTATGGCTTGCTCGGGATCGGGAGACCATTCATACTGAGCGATACGTACTCGGCGTTGTAATGTTGGAAATTGAAAGGGTTCTTGTTGTAAATACCTGTAAATGCGTTGTTATCTACCAAACCTATGACAGATTTCAGTAATTGATGCAAAAACAAATTTTCTTGATTGCAAACTCTAAGACCAGCTGCTAAACTGAAAGTTTTAAGACTAACACGGTCAATCAGATATTTAACATTTGATGTCAGTAGAGCCTGGGCTTGTCCGAGTTTAACGGGTGGAGATACCCCGATTTTATTTACAAATAGTGTGGCTGAGACCATTTTAAGACGGTATTGCAGCTGGGCCTCCTCGCTCATTAGGCAGAACTCATCCTTACACCAGACCATCTTAATTTTAATATCGACTCCATTTATAAGTAGTCTCTTCTGAAAAAAACATGTCTGCATGGATGGGTCCGAGCAATTCAAAAGTGTTACTCGCCGCTGTATATAGAGCTCTATCTTGTTGTCCCCCGCAGGGTCTGTTTCGTCCATATGCCCACTGGTGTCCTTATAGAATAAGCCGGACGTAAATTGATTAGACATTGTGTCTTCAGAATAATTAAGTAGACATTCCATAATTGCTCTGTAGGGGTACGTGTTGCTAGACTGGCTCACCAGCCTGTCCCCCAGTGAAACATCCACCTGTGAAAAAATGGTCGCTATGGGATAATTAATAAGCCCAATCTTGTCAGCGGCAGTAATATTGGCGCCATCTGCACGGGTTATCTGACATCGTAGGTATAAAAGAGTATTGTTTAAGTCAAGGTAATCTTCACCATTACCGGCTATATAGACCTCTAGAGACCCAGTATCCGAAATGGCTGACAGGGGCGGCACTTCTACGTAGATGCTCTTATCAATGCTTGTTTGTGTGTACAGAACCGCAAAAAGGTCCAGTTCCGACTTCATACATTCCTCTGACATGTTGTGTATGAAGGCCATTTTAAAAAAATGTATCTACTTATTCTCTTAGCCTTCTTAGTCTGCTTTTTCGTCTTCCTCTTCGTCTTTTTTGCGACTGTGACCCGAATGTATATCGGTCGTCTCTTGTTAGACTTATCTCTACTTGAGACACGCCCCCCTGGAGGCCTTTTCTGTGAGCGCTGCGTCATGACCAAAAGGCCCGAACCTTCTTGTTCACCGGTGTTCAAACGACTCGTCACAACTTTATTGACCACATCTTTGGCTATGTTTTTAGCTGCAGATGTCAAATGTGGTCTGGCTATGTTGAAACCTTTCTTTAGTAGGGGCAATGCCATTCGGAATAAACCTCAAAAAAGTCCTCCAAGACTGCTACATACATAACACTCGCGCCCTTATACCCCAGCAGACCATTACCGGCTTGTGCTGTATAATAGTCTATGTACCTATGGAGGTCAACATATAGGTTTGAACTTGCCATTTTTTATTCATGATATCGATGCTTCACTGGCCTGAAATGCAATTTTATGATAGATTTACCGTAAGTGAAGCGTATGTTCTTGTTCTGATCCGATTTCAGCTCAATTGTTATGTTGTCAATGTGCTTCTTGCTGACATGTACGTAGTGTGGCTTCTCGTACGAGATTGTGATGACATCGTTGCTAGACCCTGTTATATGTACACATCGTAGCAAGGGCACAAAACTATTTCCGACTCTGGTTGTCAATAATGTCTGTGTAAACATACATTGTGTAAAAGCCCGCACGAATATCGGCAGGGTGTGGAGCCACAGGCTTTGCGACCGTTAAGGGTAAATCTGGATCCAAACCCAGCATTCTAGCAAGTTTTCCGCTAGCCGCCAGCGATAGATTTTCGTTTGTACTACTAATATAAATTCGGTTTTTCATTGCGGAATGGGCCACCTCAATATCCAATTTTCTTGTTTTTAAAGCTTTATTCCTCTCATCCACTAGCATTTTCATGTTCTTGTAATAACCCCAGCTTATTACAACAACGTAGCTGAGTTCCTTTTTCTTATCATCACTTACGATAAAAGCGTTTTCATGAGATGATAGCATGCTCCAAGTACATGGGTATTGAATTTCTGCTAAAGCAACTTCCCATTGCTCGCGAAATTCGAGGGGCCTAGCGAACTTTGTTGTGTAACTTGAAATTTTATTTCCAGGATAAATATCTAGACAGGCGTTACTCGGGAGAGTTACATAAAAACCTGCTTCCTCCATGGTGACCTAATGTTTTTTGCCGGTTCCTGTAAGCTTTTCTACTCTTTTAGACGTCAACCACACGATTTGCAGGAATCCAACTGTTGAATTTTTCAGGCCATCTGACCCACTTCACTAAAACGAGTTTCTGACGATTGTTTTTTTTCAGATATAATTTTTTCGACCTTAAAGGTTTTGTCTTTTCCAACTATAACCTTTTGTAATTCCTCCTCATAAAATGTGCCGTCAATTAGGGGTGTATCCGGAGCCGAATACCGTATTCGGGAAAGCACGAATAATGCGTTGGAACAGAATTTTGTTTCTACCCGAAGTTGCTTGTTAATATTCGGATTCGGAAGAGAGAGAGAGAGAGAGAGAGTGAGAGAGTGAGAGGAGACACATAATTCGGCACGGGTGGCCTGCCAGAGATTTAATTCATTGAGATAGCCACTAACAGGAGTGATTAAAACAAATGTCCTATCAAAATCAGCATTATAAAACCAAGCTGTGACTTAATGTTTATAAAGATATTTTGCGAACGTATTACTCTAGATCAGGAAGGTTTCATGTAGCCTATGCTATTGATAGACTAGCGTATGTTACGTTAACGTTAAAGTCCACAGTGTGGATTAATTGCGAGTTGAATAGTAAACTATCTGGGTAGCAACAAGCATTCACAGAATCCATGATATAGGCTAAATATTAATTTTAATTAAGTTACCACAGTGCGATTGTCGTGAATATGTACCTACATGTGAATCCACTTTTGATGTTGTTGTCTCTCTGACCCCGCGGCAGAATTATTGGGAAGGACGTGCCTCAATTTTTTTTAGGGGGGGCACATATTGGATATTGTGTTTTCACAAACCACAGCCGGTATAGGCTGCTACCTATGCGTTCATGTCGGCATTAAGGATGTCTTAAACACAGCGAAACGCAGCTCTCAATAAACAGCATCACCAAATAGGCTACTTTCCTTCAATCCAAATCAATGAACTAAGGCTGGGTGTTTATCATGGAAGTCGCAGGTGCCATGATTCCGCTAATTCTGCCCTGTCTACCTTAACGTAGCCTACAGTGTGTAATGGGGCGTGACGTGTGAGGAAGGAGGAGCCAAACGCAGCAAGGGGATTCATTAAGCCCTTAGGCCACTAAGGCGGGATACCCGCACATAAGGGAGGAGACAAGACAAGGAACAACAAACACCACTACAGACGCTACTAACCGGCTAACTGTCAAATGCCAAGTAGAGCGTAAGGACAGGGATCAGAACAGCCAGAAATAATACGCGCCCTGTCTCGGTAACGAGACAAAATAAGAACGGGCGAGTAGCGTAAAGACAAACATAAAACAGTCAACAAACACTGCAAAATAATACGATAAGTAATTGCGGAGGCGAAAGGAACAGATCCAACGTTCCCAGGTTACTCAAACTCGCGGTCACACACAAACGTGTCCACAACATCGCCCAATCTTCCCTATAGGAAGACATGCACCTAAGACGAAACAGAACAGCAGTTCCGAACAAAATCGTCAAAAACCTCCATTCAAGGAGAAAGGCACCGAAAGGAACGAACAGGACAGGCAGTACCTGACATTTACCGGCTAGTCCAAAGCGAGATTTATTGAAAATAAACACCCTGCCTCTCTTTGATGAGGAATATAATGAGGCGAACAGGAACAGAGATTTAACGTTCCATGGCGATATTAATAGGCTCGCAGTCCAATGCAGAAAACAAAGGGATAAACAGCCGATCTCCCAGGAGAGAGAAACATTTTACAGGTGAGCCGACGGAGCACCGTCGTCCCATAACTTTACTATCCATAGACTAACGCAAGCTTAAATTGGAACAATCGCCCTAGCCTCTCAGTAAAAGAATGTAACAAAGCGAAGGAACAGAGAGCTAAAGTTACCATGCTACGCGCAGTCACACAAACATGTCCACAACCTCGCCCAAACTCCACACAAGGAGAAACATACCCGGAAAATGAACAGAACAATAGTTCCGAAACAAAATCGTCCCGTAGGTAAAAAGGACGGAGGACAGCTGCAACAAAGACCAACGCAAAATAGCACGACAGCCTCTCAATATAAATAAAAACCCTGACTCACAACGAAGGGGAACGTAGTCCACGAGAAGGAGACCAAACAGGGAAATACGTACCAAAGCTACTTACTGGCTCACAGTAACACGGAATTGAGTAGAAGCAAAACGCCAGGTCTCTCAGTAAGAAAACCAAATAACAGGCGAAAATGGACCAGAGAAACTACTACTCTATACTTCTACGAGCTAAGAACTAAGTAGAAGCGAAACGCCCGATCTCCCTATGGGAAGACGTGCCAAAAGGCAAACAGAACTAATGTTCCGAACAGAATCGCCCAAAAACTCCATACACGGAGAAAAAACACAAAAAAGGCAAAATAGAGCAGAGATTTACGGTCCCAAACTTCTACGAGATAATCAACTACCAAGCCAGCACGAAATAAGCCCTACCTCAACAAAGAGACGTTTAAAAATAGGCGAGCAGCCAAAATGGTACGAGAACTCACAGCCAACAATACACCACAGTACAAAACAATAAACAATTAACAATTAATGTCGAAGCCCCGAACGAAGGAAACGGTAGGCTTATATGTCTCTCAGGTGACTACGCACAGGTGTAAACGCTTAACAGAAAGCTCCCCCAACTCAGCAGGGCAGCGCCCTCGCGTGGCCACCGAGGAAAACGACCGCATAGGGAAACAGGGTCAAAACCATGACACAGTGTTATTTATAGGCTAGGCTTCCGCATTTTAACCATATTGCCAAATTCTGGGCAAACAAAATGTGACAATGTGCATATATTCTGGAATGCGCTAGCTCAAGCATCACAATGTAGCCTATCAAAACAAACATAAAAATTGGTACACGGGAACCCTCATTTATCATTTTAGTAGTCTAGCCTAATGCAATTTGAGCATGCATTCCGATAAGTTAAAGGCAAAAAAGCATTCTTTACGTGATTGAGCGAATTAAGCCATTACATGCATTTTAGCCTACTCATGGGCTATTTGTAGGCTACATACCAGCCGGAAACTTCATTTCACTTCTTTGAAACTCAAGCACTTGTTATTGTTGCTACAGCCCAAGGTAGCCTATTTTCCTTCCCTAAGTGACTACAGGAAGGCAGCCGCCACCTCCAAATGCCTTACAGTTATATGGGAAAATACATGTTATACTGAAAATAGTTATTTCACTGAACAAAACAAAGACCCTCCGTATGCACAAGGGCAATCTTTCTAAGAATTAGCGAACTAAGCAAAATACCTAGCTACTGTTTGCAGCCACGGAAAGTAGGCTACCTTGGGTGTTCTACAGTTGTTATTTCATTCCATTTTCATATAGTAAAAAAATAAACCAACAAAAAAAGTACAAAATGAAATCACAACAGGCAGAAAGGTTTGTTATTGTGGAAATCATTTCCATTCAAATGTATAAGGAATGGTTTCATGTTTTTATAAAACTGCCTTTTCATTATGAGTTGATTATATATTGTACCTCAGATTTTTTCCAGTTGTTATCCAAAATTATTGTTCAGTGTTCCCCAGTTAGGGGGTGGGGGATTAGATAAATAAGTATAAATTCCAGAATATAGTTCTTATAAAAGGTTTTGAAAAGAGAAAAAGACAGGGACGGGGGTGAATACTCATAAATTGCAATAGCAATTAATTTTAGACTAGAAAATATGACATTTCCTATATGTAACACCACTTCCAGTCGAAGCCCCGCCCACTTCCGGTTTTTATCCGAATACAGATACAGATACACATAATTTTGATGGTCTTACAGATACAGATAATGGCATCGCTGCACACCCCTACCGTCAATGCTCGCCCCATCATAATCCTTCAATCTATATACAGGAGGGATTCTGTGGACCCTTTCAGCAACTGTAAAATATTCATCTGTATATGTTTGCTCGTAACCTTTTTCAAACTTTCCACCTACTTTGGAAACTCTGACTGTGTCCCCCTCCTCAAACTTAAACATTAGCTTTTTAGATCTTTTTGGAAAGAGGCCGTACATATTTTTAAAAACTTTAAAAGCATTATTTTCTTTTACTTCAATGGGTTTCATTTTAATCGTGCTGTGGTAGCTGTTATTGTAACCCAGGACCAAATCCTGTACAACTTCTATATAGCGTCTAGTATTGTGTGCTGTGAAGTATCTCCACATTCTGGCTTTTAAAGTTATATTGAAACGTTAAACCACATGCTTTCACATCGTCGTTGTCTATGGCAAAGTGGATTATTTTGTTGCATTTCATCAGACTTTGAAACAATGTATTGAAAAATTCTTTACCCTTATCGGTTTGTATTTTTTTATGGATTCGCTCGTTTGTAAGAATTCCTTGAAAAGCCCGGACAACTTTGACACCGGTCTTGCTTTTAAGAACACATACCCAGGCGTATTTTGACAATATATCACAAGTTAGCATAAACTTCATATTATCATTATGCTCAGATACACTTGACATGTCTACTAAATCAACCTGCCATTTTGAATCAATGTTTCTCACAAAAACCCTGTTTCTTTTGAAATTTACTCTGATGGATTTGTGTAAAGTGTATGCATCTTCCCCCGACAACCAGTCCGTAACTTTCTTGTTTGATATGTTACTACCTGCTGTTTCACGCAAACCCCTTTGCAAATGCTCTTTACCTTTACCTGAACCAGGATTCTGGAGCATAATAAACATCTTTCATCCTTACAGCTATCACAATAATGACACATTATATAAAAATCCAAAGTATTTATTTATGTATTTTTACATAAAGTTGCAGGTTACATGACAGAACATGCATATATTAACATTTAACAGGTTCTTGAAACGTTTTTAAACATTGTCGTTTATCTGGGTCCGATCGCCTTCAGAGTCATCGCACCACAGGTGTTCATGCATTGCACCGTCAATCTCCCAGAAATCTATGTTGACATCAGCAATAGCCTTCTCACTGGCCGGGTCAAGGTCTGCACGTAAGATTTCCAGCAGTTTTTCCCTATTGTGTGGCTCCTCACGGAGCTCTGAAACAAGCGTATCATAAGACCCCAAGATTCACACAGGATCTGGTTCCCCTCCGAACACTTTCAATGCCTTGACCAGCAGAGGGCTCAGCCACGGTTTCTTCACTTTGGCAAGGAATTTGTCAAAGTGATATGTGAAATAGTGAGCATCCGTTTCAAAGATGCAGCTGTGTCTCAGTTGACTGGGGTGGTCAACTTCACATCCGAGACATTCGCTTCTCAGCTGCTTTTCGATAGCGCCATTCAGAAGACAGGCGGCGATGGCTTTCAACAGCTTAACCATTGGACTTGTAAGACACCTGTTTTTTTGTCTGGTATGTTGTACACAGCATGGACCATCATAACCTTCGTCTTCGTAGGCCATAGCTTTCAGTTCTGCTAAAAATACGGTTTCGGACTTGTCGACATCGATCCAAGGCTCTGTAACAGGTTTGTCATTGTTCGCTGAATACTCAGACTCCCAAGATTCTGAGCACACGGAACCCTGTAGGGGACTATACATTTTACACAAGTCCTGAGACATGTTTGTCAAGAGGTCTGTACAGAATGTATGAAATCATGCTTTTTGCAGCATGGCTTTTAAGGACCTCCTGAAGCTTATAGCCACACCTTAAAACTTTAGAGTTCTGAGCGGGGTGGGGCATTCCTTTTTGGGGGTTGATTTGACATATTTGAACGTTTAATAATAATGAAACAATACGTAAAATAGCATGTAAAAGAAAGAAAGGCTTCTTATTTACACAAGCTTGTAGTATAATCTTCGTCATCAGAGACAAAGGGTGTTGGTGGCACATTTTCCTTTTCTTCCTCATCTTCAGCCACGGCATTAAACCTCGCACACAAGTTCATTTTCACATAGGCCATTGATCTCCAAATCCAAAATGAAAGACAATTAGAGTATCCCCAATGTCTCTTGATTCATAGGTCTCGGCAATGTACAGTTTTTTAGCCGTTTTGAGGGCTGACACAGATTACGCTGCAGTCCTCCAAACAGCTCAGAAAATCACAACTACCTTGTACATCGTCGACAACATTTTTGTGGCATCGTTTGAATTGAACCCAGTCCTTGTGCACAAATACCACAGACTCTGTATTTTCACTGTACACCTCCCCCTCATACAGGCTGAAAAGTGTAATTTTTGGTTCCTCGCCGGACGTGTCAATATTATACCCACAACGGTGATATTTGGAAGCTTTCACTGGCCACTCCATGTAAAGTGAACGTTTTTGAAGTCTTGACATTGCAGCAAAAGGTTTTTTTGGTCTCCGCAGCACTGTCTTGTTAGCCACAACTTTTGGTGATTTCGGTGTTGAGTTTTCCGAGGTAGACATGCTTCTTTGTAGGTTGATTACAGGCGATAGTGTCAACGTCTGTTTTGGCTATAGACATGCTCAAAAAGTCTGAGCTTTATACAATCCACGAAGCCTGTGGTCAGTATACCAGCTGTTCAATTCCTTCAGATGTCACACCCCCCCTACTTGTGAGTTGTACGCATGCGCTGTTCTCCAAAAAATTAAATACTATTTTTAAAGTAACTACATTTAAACAATATAGACTATATATAATCGCTCAACCCTGTTTAAAATTGAAGAGCCCCGCTTTTTACAAGCCGTTTGATACTAAACAGTAGCTAGGTACGTCTAGCAAATAGCCTATATTTTAACTTTGTTTTAGCCTATAGGCCTACGACCTCTGCTAAAATTGTATACACCCTTGTGCAAATAGTCTACTGAGCGGTTTGTTTGTTTCACTAGTCTAAGGTTTATTTTCAATATGTATTAATCTATACGCTTTCATTCAATATGTTCTGAAAAACCCCACCATTAGCTATTACGTCAGTTCCTGTCCTTCAAACGGATCCCTGCTGTGAATCCTACGCATGCGCAGTTCTCCGAAAAATTAAATACACTTTTTAAAGTAACTAGGTTTAAACAATATAGGCTATATATAATCGCCCAACCCTGGTTAAAATGAATAACCCATTTTTTTACAAGCCCTTCGATACTAAACACTCATGTTGGCGCTAAGTATTACCTAAGTTTTACCTATCATGAAGCTGCCCCGTTGAAAAAACACATTATAGGGTATGGCCTTATACAATGCTTTGGAAACGCTTCTTGAACGCCTTTTCAATGGCTTTTCAATGACATTTCGGGGCCTTTTGCGGCCTGTTGGTTTATTTTCTAGTCTATGCATTTCATTCTTTATTTCAAAAGTTCTTGGCCATCCCGCCAAACCCGCCGGCTGTTCGTGTCACTCAAAGGTTGCTCTAACATCGTGCAATCACGCACGCACGCAAACACGCGCCCCTCTCTCTCTCCACAGCTGTTATTAAACTATCAAGTACTTTATGAAGGTAAAAGGTTTTGCATTTTAATTCTGTAAAACGTTACATAGCCTATTCTTTTATTTTTGATTCTTTCTAGTCTTTCTTTCGAGTTCTCCTAGGCTTTCTTTTAGAACACTAACTCGCTTTTTAGATATACCGCTTGGCTATTTTACACAGTTTTACGACTTCACGCTATCACGGACCTCAAAAAATATTCAAAGTCCTTGGCTACTGTTTCTACGTAGCCATTCACGGGCCTCTCCAAAACTTGGCTAAGTTTTTTCTTTGGCTCGAACAAACATTTTTTTAAATGGCATGCTTTCTTTCTTTCAGACAACTAACTTGCTTTTTCAATATAGCCTACCATTATTTGTCACGTTTTAACAACCTGCTTGAATTCTTTTATTCTTTTAAAACGTTTCTGTTAACTGTAGGATATCTAATATTTCCCCCCTTCTCTCTATCTCTGTCACTCTCTCACTCTCACCCCCCAACATCAAAGATAAGCCAGTCTTTGTCATAAATGACCCCTCTCCCCCCCCTCCCCCCCTCCCCCATACCTTAACCCAATCAGGACAGGGATGGTCTTCCTGTGGAGGTATTTTATGAGTGTACCGCAGAAAAAGAAGTTAGTCTGTTTGGAGTTTGTTGGTGAAGAAGTCATTCTTTTTGGTTCCTCGTGCATTTCCTTTTGTTCCTGTTCAACTGGAGGGTAAATAATTTGGCAATTTTTGGCTTATCTCTCTCTTTTCTGGTATATTCAAATTAATGTCTGGTTTAATGTCTTCCATTTTGTAAATTATAAGTAGTCAGCCTACATTCCTTAGTGAATGTATGATTTCCAGTCATTATTCTAATTGAATGTTTTCATTTAATAAAATTACTTAATCTCAAGACCTGATTTAGACTTTGTTTTGGCTTGTTGGTTGATCCACCAGGTTACTGTTCGACTTACCTATCAAAGAATTTGGCGATTTAATTGATGATTGTCATTTTTAATAATAATAATTAAATTAAATCACGTAAAGCTTATTTTGAATGTAGGTTAAGTGAGGGGTTCTAGCACGCAATATCGCTTGTGTTCAGTATTCAGAGTGCTGAACGTTTTAACAAGGGCATTGACTGTTGGAACCGCTGGATTCAGATAATACACATTTTACCTAGTCCTCACTTACCCGACATAATTGGAGGTTCCACCGAGATAGGTTGTCCTATAGCATACTAAATTTTACTATTGAGTAAACTGCGGTAAACTCTGAGACAAGTACAAATCTTTTTCTAATCGACTGGTCTTAGATTGATTGATTTTATTTTGAAAAAAAATATATATATATATATATTATTATGGCATACCAGACAAAGAGAGAGATGCCTCATTTACCCTCCACTGCTGGCCTACCAGCATTCCCTGGCCAGTCAAGGTTGGATCAGCAGTGGTATCATGATATCTGAACGGCAATATTTGATAGCCCAGTGCCCAAAATTTGCAGAACAGCTCAAGGCAATGGATCAGCTTAAGGAGGAGGCGCTTTCCAACCTGCGGACTGAGTATTTGGACTATCTGATTTGTCCAGATAGTGATGAAACCAAGCGCAGGATTGTCCAAGGGATAAGGTCGTACCTAGAGAAAAGACAACATTTTCTCAGCCTCTGGCGGTCAAAGCAGGCATGGGAGGAGGTAAACCAAATGTGGAAACTGGCTTGGGAAAAGCACCACTGTAAGTCAGGAGTTACTGCCAAACCAGTTTCTTCTGTGGCAGTCCAGCCTGCGCTGGAAGGAGCAGTGCATGGCGCCATTCCAGCCATAACCCAGGCACCACCCCCCACCGAGGACAATACAGCACTCTCCATTGACTCATCCCCACCCCCTTCAGGCTTGGACAATTCTGTGGATTTTGTCACCTCCACAGACAATGTAGCCGCCCCCCTGGTGAGCCCCCCTTCCCTGGAGGAATTTGGGGGAAACAGCTCTGTGTCTTGTATCACACCAGCCACCACAGAGGATGTGACCCCACAGGACGTGGAATCCGCTGCTGCAGTCCTCTCAGCTGAGCCAGGTGAGGAGACCGTCGAACCCCTGGAAGTAGAACCTGCTACTGCAGACACAGCAGCCCAGCCTGGTGAGGAGACCGTCAAACCCCTGGAGGCAGAACCTGCTACTGCAGACACAGCAGCCCAGCCTGGTGAGGAGACCGTCAAACCCCTGGGGGCAGAACCTGCTACTGCAGACACAGCAGCCCAGCCTGGTGAGGAGACCATTGAACCGCAGGACGCGGAACCGGCTTCTACAGGCCCATCAGCCCTGCCAGGTGGAGAGGTCCATGCACCCCAACAGGTGGAGTCAGCCCCCACAGACCAGTCCACCCAGGCCGAGGACCCCACCCCACCCCTTGTGGACTTTTCTTCCCCTCCTGCTGCTTCCCCTCCTGCTGAATCCAGGGAACCTCTGCCTGCTGCACAGACAGAAGGGGTGTGCTTTGTGGACTCTCCCACTTCCACAGTTCCTGTGATGGAGGAGATAGGGGGACTTATGCGAAAGTCTCGCTCCCCTATCAGAGCTGTAAAAAGACCCCGGGAGAAATGGAGCAGGAAGCCAACCCCCGGCCGTTTTACGACTCCTCTGGCCCTCAAAGTCTCCGCCAGAGTGTTGTCTTGCACTCCAAAGCAAGATGAAAGCAGCAAATTTAGCACAACAGTTTCCCCCACCCTTGTCTCTCCACCCCCGAGCCACACCTGCAAACTTCGCACACACACGTCATCCAGGAAGAGTGCAAGAGCCCCTTTCCGACATCAGAAGTGTTCGGAGAGCAGTGATGGACTGGATGCCTACGAGCGACGATCAGCCCAGCTGCCCAGAGAGGGAACCAAAGCCAAAACTGGCATAGACCCCTGGACAGAGATGAGATGGGCGTGGTTAAGGGGCATCCACGTGCGGAAGAAGCAAGATGACAGGATGCCTCCTGTCATCCCGGTTTCCTGAACGCTGTGGCCCTCCGCAGCCAAAGGACTGCCAGTAACCACACTGGGGTTCTAGGAGGTAAAACTGGCACTCTGCCTGCCCCTGCCCCCACCACCCCCCCACATCCCCACCACCACCTTTTAACATAAGACAATGCCCATGTTTTTAAGTCCCTTTTCTAAAGTGTAGGTGCCCCCTCCAATGCTGTTCCTGGACACTTGTGGACAAGTCTGCCCTATTCAGGTGATTATTTGGACTGGAAATCTTGTGGATGGTAAATCCTGTCCGTAAGGTTCCCCTGAATGGACTAAGTGCTTATAACATGCAGTGTTCCCCTCTTCACATGTTGCTGTGAGTGATAAGGCCTAAACCCTCAAGTCCCACAGTCTTCTCCTGCCACTCCCCGAAGGACCCCCAGAGGCACAAGTGCAACCGGGATCCATACCCTGCCGCGGGAAGCTAGCCTAAGCGACTGCCGTCAGCAGTCCACCCAACTGGACCCGAGCTCAAGGAGCCAAAACGGATTCCGACAGGGAAAGAGGTGCTTCCCCGCCCGTCAGTAGAGAGGTCTTGACCGCACTTTTCCGCCGGTGGATCGTCCAGCTGCCTGTCACAGGAGACAGAGCCCCCCGCACGCTGTGCAGAATTGGTAGAGACACTGTGGAATTAGGCCGCCTTTCACACACAGAGATACAACATTAAGGGGAATAAGCACTGCATGTTATCCAAGGAAGTCCAGGGAGCCTCTTCCCTTGCCAGTCCAGATACCCTGACACTGGAGAAGGAATTGACTGAACTAAGGTGCCATGACAGCAGTGACAAAAAAAATAAAAATGTCTGCACCACACCGGATCATCACAATGGGACTAGTAAACTGGACATGGACTAATTGTTTTAAAGATGGTTAATGAACCATTAGGACAGTTGTTTTCATGCAGCTATCATTGTACAATGATATATATAATGTTCAAATGTGTGGTTGTTCTGACGATGGAACGATAGGCTCTTAGCAGCTGCATGCACCTATCGTTCCAAGAGAGGGAATGACGGGATGTTGCCTAATGTCTTTTGCTCTTTCTCTCTCCCTCTCTCTGTCTCTCTCTCTTGGCCTCTCTCTGCCCCCCCCCCCCCCCCATCCCTACCACCACCTTTTAACGTAATACCATGCCCATGTTGTGTTTAAGTCCCTTTTATAGAGTGTAGGTGCCCCGCCAAATACTGTTCATGGACACTTATGGACAAGTCTGCCCTATTCATGTGATTATTTAGACTGGCAATCCCGTGGACGATAAACCCTGTCCGTAAGGTTCCCCTGCATGGACTGACAGCGGTCATAACATGCAGTGCTATCATTAATTGTTCCGCTCTTCACATGTTGCGGTGAGTGATCATGCCTAAGCCCTCAACTCCCACAGTCTTCTCCTGCCATTCCCTAAAGGACACCCATAGACACAAGTGCAAACAAGTGCAACCGGTCCCACACCCTGCCGCGGGAAGCTAGCCTAAGCAACTGCCGTCAGCAGTCCACCCAATTGGATCCAGGCTAAAGGAGCCAAAATGGATTCCGACAGGGAAAGAGGCGCTTCCCCGCCCGTCAGAAGAGAGGTCCTGACTGCACTTTGGCACCTGTGGATCGTCCAGCTTCCTGTCACAGGAGACAGAGCCCCCGCACGCCGTGCAGAACTGGTAGAGACACTGTGGAGTAGGTTGCATTTCACTCACGCAGTTGCAACAATAATGGAAAAAGCACTGCATGTTACCCAAGTCCAGGGAACTTCTGGTCCCTTGCCAGTCTAGTTACCCGGACACTGGAGAAGGAAGAGACTGAACCAGGGTGTCATAACAGCAGCGACACAAAAGAGTGTCTAATAGAGATATGACTCTAGATCACAAAGGGACTATTAAACTGGGCATGGACTAAATGTTTTAAAAATGGTTGGTGAACCATTTGGACAGTTGTTTTTGTTGTTAGCAGGTAACTGCATCTTCAATGTCCAAATTTGTAATGTGATTCCTATTTGGTGATGTAAGAATAGGTTTTTAGCAAGTGCATGCAACTATTCTTACAAGAGAGGGATGTAGGATATCTAATATTTCCCCCCTTCTCTATCTCTGTCACTCTCTCACTCTCACCCCCCAACATCAAAGATAAGCCAGTCTTTGTCATAAATGACCCCTCTCCCCCCCTCCCCCATACCTTAACCCAATCAGGACAGGGATGGTCTTCCTGTGGAGGTATTTTATGAGTGTACCGCAGAAAAAGAAGTTAGTCAGTTTGGAGTTTGTTGGTGAAGAAGTCATTCTTTTTGGTTCCTCGTGCATTTCCTTTTGTTCCTAACTGGAGGGTAAATTATTTGGCAATTTTTGGCTTATCTCTCTCTTTTCTGGTATATTCAAATTAATGTCTGGTTTAATGTCTTCCATTTTGTAAATTATAAGTAGTCAGCCTACATTCCTTAGTGAATGTATGATTTCCAGTCATTATTCTAATTGAATGTTTTCATTTAATAAAATTACTTAATCTCAAGCCCTGATTTAGACTTTGTTTTGGCTTGTTGGTTGATCCACCAGGTTACTGTTCGACTTACCTATCAAAGAATTCGGCGATTTAATTGATGATTGTCATTTTTAATAATAATTATTAAATTAAATCACGTAAAGCTTATTTTGAATGTAGGTTAAGTGAGGGGTTCTAGCACGCAATATCGCTTGTGTTCAGTATTCAGTGCTGAACGTTTTAACAAGGGCATTGACTGTTGGAACCGCTGGATTCAGATAATACACATTTTACCTAGTCCTGACTTACCCGACATAACACAAACTGTTTTTTAAAATTTAAAAACTATTGCTACTAACCTATACATTTATATATACCATTACTTTTTCACAATGTTGTTCTAATAAAAAAATACCAACACATGTTTTCCCCCAAAGCATCAAGACCCACCATAAAACCGTTTACCCACAACTACCCCCAATAAAATGACATCATCACGATGCCAATACATCCCCCCATTGAAGCAACCCCCACAACACCCCGAACAGTAATACATAATAATAAAAAAATATTTTGTAATTTTTTGGTGCATAAATATATTTTTTCATAACCTCGTGAATATTCATAAAATTATGCCATATGCACATCAATCAAATTTTGACATGAGCCGAATGCTATTCCTCTCTCTCCTACAGAATTAGACCAATTTGCACCAAACCTGTTCGAGGGACTCAACCCACGTCCCTACATACATGCATGACTTTACTAAGGCCTATGTCAAAAATTGGCCGAATGAGAAGCCAATGAATTTTGCATTGGGCCTGGCTTATCACATAAATGCTATTACTTCTAAAACCGTTTCATCTAAAGTTCTGAAACTTGGTGGGTTGATTGAGAGTTAGATCAAGACTTGAGCCCTGCAGTTTTAACCCAATCAATCCATGTGGTGGCGCTATAGAAATACAAAAGTTGGGCAGGTATGCCATCCGCCAAGTACACTATCTATGCTTAACAGGCCGTCTACCTACCATACCAAATGTGAAAGTTCCTGTAGGTTAGTGGTTAAGGCATTTGACTGCCATGTAGTTGGTTGGTGGTTTGATCCCCACCTGTTCCAAACAATTTTTTTGAGGCACACAATGTGCACGTCATGCTAAGAATGTTTTTTTAACATAAAACAAGTTATTTTTATTGCAAAGGCTAAGAAATTTCACAATATTACCTGTTACCTGCTTGAATTATGAAGTCAGTAAATCAAAACAATCTGATACTGCAACACAAAAGTATTATTTGGCCTCTGCATTTCTGTTAACCTGCTTCGGCCTAGTGGATACAATCTTGGCTTTCCATGTGTGTGGTCAGTGGTTTGATTCCAGCTCGGTACCAATGGCTAAGTTAATGTTTGGCAAAACTATTGTGCAAATGCTATGCTTCTTTTAATCATGCTTTACTGTTATAAGATAAGATTTAATGCAGAGGAGGAGTAATAAAGTATTTGCTTGATTAGGATAGGATGATTTAGAAATGTATGGGTGGAGAGGGTTGGGGACTGCCCCCAACTCCTCCAAGGAATAGTATGTAAGCTGTATATTTCCTTATGTCCAGTGGACTCTTTGTTCGCTGGCTAAGTGACTGAACTTGCTTGTGACCAAGGACTCACCAGATCCCTCTGCTTTTATACTAAAGATTTTATGCTTTTACTACTGCGTTGTCTTGAGTGTTTATTCACATCATCACAGCCTCATATAAAAACTCACCGGAAAAGGGAGGACGAGAATTCTCCTCGACACCAGTAAACTGCGCTGCTTGCTAAGAGTTCCATATAGGGGATAACTATAATCCTCTAATTTCTCTCAATTCTCTCAAACTTCCTTAGAATGCGCTGTTCAAAAATAACCTCTAAACTGTCTAGACCAAAGCCAACCATTGACCCTGCTTTCTTAATTAGTTTGTTGATACAGTTCAGTGTTTGACCTAGGATGGAGTTGTAGCAGCGGAGGTGAAGCACTTATATACGTATATATATATACATATATATATATATATACATAATAAAAAGCACTAGGCGAGATTTGAGATGCTTTCATATAAATCTAAAGCCATGGTAGGCTAATCAGTACATTAGTGGATAAGATAAGTTTATAACATTTTAAAATCTGTGGTTCTCAAACTCGGTCCTGGGGGCCCCCTGTGTATGCTGGTTTCCGTTCCAACCACAATTGCAATCCCAAAATTTTAACAAGCTGTTCATTTTTCTTAATTAGGCGTTTTTCATGTTTAGAGGGATTATTTACCCTCTTAAGACAAATTATGTCAGAAATAGTTATGCATACCATGAAGACTATGCCATGTTCACATTGTGCTTACAGTGCTATCTTGCAAACAATAATAATAGTCAAAGGTAACATTTTTTTAAACTGATCAATTTAAAGACTGAGGTGAATCAATAGGCTCCTAATTCAGTAGTTGAACACTTTAAGTGTTTTAAGTTCCTTAATTCTTTACTTAAACTTATTAACACAATGCAGGTTTGACTCATTATCATTTGCTTTGTCTTTTGAATTGTTCATTATTTACCAAGTCTCTAGTTTTAGTTGCCAATGTGTCCACAATTTCACCAATTAGGAGCCTATTGATTCACCTCAGTCTTTAATTTGTTTAATTTGATCAGTTAAAACATTTTTACCTCTATTTTTGTAATTGTTTGCAATATAGCACAATGTGAATATTTGACTTTTATTATTCATGACACGCATAGCTATTGCTAACATAATGTGGCTTCAGAAGGGAAATAATCCCTCTAAACATGAAAAACGCCTAATTAAGAAAAATCAACAACCTGTTCAAATTGTGGTTGGAACGAAAACCAGCATATGCAGGGGGCCCCAGGACCGAGTTTAAGAACCACTGCCTTTAGTGGTAGTCGTCGACATCCCAATTATGGTATTCACATTTCCCTGAACTTCTAAATTAGGCAAATTACAACTTTAAGAAAAGCCTCATAATTCCGATGCAGGATTCTTACAGTGTCGCCGCTTGCGAATACAACAGCCTCTCATGTTGCACTGCAGGGCAATAAAATAAACATTTTACAGAACCAAATAGCCTACATTTAAGAAGCTACAACTGTTTTCTGATGAACCCTGAAGAAATTCTCTATTCAATTGTCCAGCAACGTCGACATTTCCACAGTGCTACCTAACGTTATCACACTTGCGGCTGTAATACATTGCTTGTTGTTATGAAAGAACATGTACTTTTTTTACGTACATATAAGGCATAGACTAGAAAAATAAGGAGTAGTTAGCTAGGTTAGGAACAGCGCCTACAGTAGCCTAGCCTACCTGAATGGGGAAACTTCTGGGTCGGCGGTTATTTTATTCACTGTGGGGATTTTGATTTGATTTTCAGTTGAGAGGACGAAGGTGAAACGAATGAAACGTAGCAAAGGCCGCCTATACACCAAACAAACCATCTGCTCTACCCCCGTAACGAGGGTCTCGATTTCATACTCCGTGAAGTTTCTTGTCTTTTTTTGCGGTCTGACTTCTCCATTACAACCAACCTGATTATAACATATCCATAACGTTACACAAAACACTGGGTTATGGGAATTGAAGTCCATAGTAGGCTATTATTGGCTTGAGCAATCACCTCTAATTGTTGACTATATATCCAATTTGTGCTTTCATAAACTCGAACTTGTCGTGGCCGTGAGATAAACCATTGCTACTAAGTAAAAAGGGGGTGATCCCAAACGCGCTCAGTCGCATTAAAATATTTTGTTTTGCTCTGAGCTCTGTGTGCTCCAGTCCTCCTTATCTCGGGTTAGTCCTAGCGAAGTAGTCCGGGTTTGGTATTCTTTCTCTCAAACCATTGCTACTGTTTGAAGTAGCGAGGGGGTAGGTTGATAATTCATACTATGTTTACGGGCGTTACATATCTTTCCGCAGAAATTTAAGTCATTTTTTACCGTTGTTGCAGCCTTTATTGACTGTAAGCTTTACATGGGAGAGAGATCAATTATGGTTGGGGGGGACAATTCGACTCTTTCCAAACATTGGGGGGACACGTCCCCCGTGTCCCCCCATAATCCTACGCCCATGCCTTGGCTGCCCTGGGATGCTCCTTGTCTTCCCAAGGTCTGGCCTGCCTCTCCATCTGTAATATGAAGTATACAAAGGTACAACCTATACACTTAGCTAGGTAGAGAAGGAGAGCGAGAGATGATCTTCTGCATGGGTTATAATTAGTGTTTTAAAAAGCTGCAGTGTAGATTCACTTCCAGCTATTTATACATACATTGCCTGTAATGCCGCATAGTCCTAATCACCGTTCTAAATTAATGCTCTGATCCAGAGTTATAACTTAAATTTCCTCATATTGGCATAAATGCCATTATGCATGTCCCTCATAATACCAAGGGTGGTGACAAAGCGTTACACAATATCCTCTCACCCAACGTGACAGAATTTCCCACTGACTTTTCTTGATAATGTCCCGTCTCCCCCCTGGGACATGCATGACACTCACGTAACTTTGCCTAGCTAACGTTACTTAAAACCCAAAATCTCGGATTACGAATATTGATATTATTTTTGAAACAATTCAGCATTTAGAAAACATACTGAAAACCCATTTTACCTGTCAGTCCATCTGTAGGTACATTTGTGGTAAGCTTTGCCAGTAACTAAATGGAAAGCTATCAACGAGCTACCGTTAGCTGGAACAGTTGGTTAGCCAGCTTCGATGTCAAGAGTGTGGAGAGGAGAAGAGAGTAAATTAACGTTAGCACAGCACACACTCACCATCTTCACTGGAAGAGTTTCCAAAAGGGTTTCCAAAACGTCTTGGCATTGTGAAGATTAATGTTATGTTAGTCTAGCTACCTAGTAACGTTAAGAGGCCTGAGCTACAATTTTGTTACCTAGTTGGATACAGGAGATGTGGTCTGTCTCTATCAAAACGGTCTTTGTTGCACGCGACCGATGTAACTACCCGCGCAGGCAATGAAATGTAAAGTTGCCAACATTCTAAACCGTTGGCTACTGCAACTTCAGTTATTGTTAGTTAGTGTTAGCATCATTGAGGCTAAGCATCAACATAATAACTAAGTTAACATTACAACTATTAAAAGTTGCATTACTAACGTTAGTCAGGGCAGTGAGGCTTGTTCAGTAATAATGATACAAATTCGCCTCGGCAATTTTGGACCACATCCCGCGAAGAGGATATGTGTGGACGGCTCTGGTACGTTAAGTAGCCTTATGTTAACGTAGGCTAAGCTTGAATTTAACACCTAGCGCCAGCTAGGCTACTTCATTACAATTGTTTCCTTCTAAGTCAGTCTTACTTAACGTTACGCTTTAATTGTTGATGTGTATAATGTTAGTGTTTCAACATCAAGACGCCGTTCCATTAGCTAATGCCAGTAATGTTACGGAAGACACTGAGCCAAATGAGGATCCATTCCTCCTTGATGAGGACACTCTGAATGATGGTGAGAGATTAACGTAGTAGTCAAGGCAAAGCAATCTGGGAATCCATTGGTTTAAATGAAAAAAATGAATGTGTTGTGTAGCTGGTGCCAGTTCAATAAGCATAAAGCAATCAGACACAGAAGCAGAGGGACACGGGATTGTGTACTTTACTGTAAACCATTCTGTGAATCTCTAACAATGCAATGCGCGTAGACCTATAACTTTACCAATTTTAGAGCGCCCTCTATGGTCCTTATGTAACAGCAGGTAAAACCACACTAATTCACCAATGTAACAATGAAATAATGAATATAATGTATGGACACAAGTCATAATGCAAATAAAAAATCTGTCTTGAGAGATTAAGGCTAACGTTACATTGTTATTACTAGCAACAGTGTAGTATTGGATTATGTCCAGACTATTTACTTTGTTGACTGTTCTTGCTGTGTTCGGTAGCTAGAGTACTTTAACTTTTGTTGGAAATGTGCTATAGAAATAAAGGCTTACCTTAACTATTATTTGCTATTATAGTGTTAAATTCACCCCGGGGGAATGATGATGAGCAATTTGAGCCTGAGGAGGCAGCTTTATTAGTGGACGAAGGGGACAGCGATGCAGAGCATGAGGTAGAATAGCCCACTATTCCATATGTTTGTGTTATGTTGTGTCGTGCTTTTTTAAATAAGACACAATCAGTCTGCGTGGGTTTCTGCTTAACTTTACTGGGGAGATGCCATCATTCCTCTACTTACAGACCGGAAGTGTTCCTCACTTCCTGGCACTTATTCCTTATGCATTATGGGGAATACAGTTCTATATTTAACTGGTACATAACAACACATCTTTCCCCTTCAAAAAAAAACAGTTTTTCTCTGTGCAATCACCATAAACATGACTTGATCACTTCACATGAGCTTAACATTTTCTTACTCTAATGCTCATATTTACCTATGCCAAAACCCTTTTTTTTTTTCAATAAACATTTCAGTAACATATTTACAGTCTCTAGTGTGTTTTTTTTTTTTTTTAACACACACACACAACAGTTCAGTCTCTCAGCAACTTTCAATGAGTCTTTTAGGCGGCTGAACACTGCGTTTTGGTCTACCAGATGTTTTCACTGGTGAACAGCTCCTGTTAGCCACCTCAGGATCTGTTGCATGGTTCTGTGAACTTTGTTCAGCCTGTTGTTTGGCGGTGTCTCCGACTTGATGTTGTGTTTTGTCGAGTTCTTCCTCACCATTCTGGCTTGGTGTTTGTGGCTTGAGATCAACACGATTCCTTCTCAATGATGTTCCGTGCTCTGTATGAATCTCATAAGAATGTGGTGTCACTTCTCTCTGCACTGATCCTTGCATTTTCCAGATGCCCGTCACGTGATCTCGGATTCTGACATGTTCCCCTGGCTTCAAGTCACGCAAGTGTCTTGCTCTCTGATCATATTGCTGTTTTTGTTTCTGCTTCTCTTTTTCTTTGGCCATTTTGACTTTGTGGGTGTCAACAGATCTTCATGCATGGGCAGATTGGTGCGTATGCGTCGTCCCATCAACATTTGAGCAGGCGATAGGCCGTTCTGCAGTGGTGCACTTCTGTAGATCATCAGACTTTGGTGAAAGTCTCCCTGCCCATCGTGCGCTTTCTTCATTAGACCTTTGACCACCTTCACCGAGCTCTCTGCAAGGCCATTCGATTTTGGATAATGGGGGATTGATGTTATATGTTGGAATCCCCATTCTTTGGCAAATTCCGCAAACTCGCTACTTGCGAACTGTGGGCCATTGTCTGATATTAGTTCACATGGAACTCCGTGTCTTGCAAAAACTGTTTTAAGAAATGCAATTACTGCTTTGCTGGATGTTGACTGTAGTGTTGCGACCTCTGGGTAATTAGAAAAATAGTCTGTCACAACTATGTGACTCTTACCCTTACAGTCAAACAAATCTGCTCCTACTTTGAAAAAAGGTCTGTCTGGCACGGGGTGTGGCATAAGCGGCTCCACTTGCTGCTTAGGCTGGTAAGTCAGGCATACTTCACAAGAAGCAGTGATCTGGCTGATGTCCTGGTTCATTTGTGGCCAGTACATCACTTCTCGTGCTCTGCGTTTACATTTTTCCTCGCCCAAGTGCCCTTCATGTATCTTTCGCAGCATGTCTTTGCGCATTGACCTTGGAATTAGAAACTTGTTGCCCTTGAACACTATGTCATTGACAACAGACAATTCCATTCTGCATTTCCAATAGTCTTGAATGTGTATTGGACATTCGCTTTTGTGTTCAGGCCATCCTCTTTTAATCATGTTTTTGAGCTCTTTCATTGTCTCGTCCATCTCAGTTTCCTGTCTTATCTGTTCTGTTCTTTCGCTTGACACCGGGAGTGATGTAACAATCATATCAACATATGCCTGTATGTCTGCACACTTCTCATTGTCAAGTCTTTCAGTTCTGTCAACTGCTCTAGACAGAGCATCAGCAGCATACATATACTTTCCTGGCGTGTACATCATTTTGACGTCATATTTCTGCAACCTGATTAACATACGCTGTATTCTCATTGGACAGTCTGTCAGAGGCTTGGACATAATAGGCACCAATGGTTTATGGTCGGTTTCCACTTCAACGGCTTGCCCGTATATGTATTGGTGGAAACGCTCACATGCGTATGTGCTGGCTAAAAGTTCTTTTTCGATTTGCGCATAATTTATTTCTGCGCTTGTAAGAGTCCTAGACGCGTAAGCCACTGGTTGCCATGTCTCCTCGTGCTGCTGCAAAAGTACCACTCCTAAGCCATGCTGAGATGCATCCGCTGAAATCCGAACGCACTTCTTAGGATCAAAGAACTTAAGAACAGGCTCTGAGGTAAGCATGTTTTTCAATGTCTGGAAGCAATTCTCTTGTTCCTGCAGCCACATCCACTCATTCTTTTGCTCCAGAAGCATCCTGAGTGGTGCTGATATGGTGGACAACCTGGGGATAAACTTTGCCAAATAGGTCACCATCCCAAGGAAACGCCTCACCTCTTCCTTGTTTTGGGGTTTTTCCATATGTTCTATGGCTGATGTTTTCCTTGGGTCGGGACGCACCCCCTCCTCAGACACGACATCTCCTATAAATGTCAGTGTCTTGACAGCAAACTCACATTTGTCTTTATTGAGTTTCAGGTTGACACTCTGTGTCCGGTCAAGCACTTGTCTCAACCGTGTGTCGTGTTTTGGTTGATCCCCAGACAATTATGTCGTCCATCATGGTTGCAACCCCTGGTAAGTGCTCAAATATTGTGTGGACCGTCTTGTGGTAGACTTCTGGCGCCGACAGAATCCCATATGGAAGGCGGAGGAAACGGTACCTCCCCTCAGGCGTGTTAAAGGTACAGAGTCTGGAGCTAGCCTCGTCTAGCTTCATTTGCCGAAAACCCGAAGATGCATCAAGTTTACTGAACCATTTAGCACCTGCAAACTGGGACATGATCTCTTCGCGTGTTGGCAACTTAAAGTGCTCTCTCTTAACTGCTTTGTTGAGGTCTCTGGGATCCAAACATACCCTCAATGCGCCATTTTTCTTTTGCACTATAACCAGCGAGCTCACCCAATCAGTTGGTTCGTCTATTTGTTTTATGACGTTCATCGCTTCCATGCGTGCTAGTTCATCTTTTAGTTTCTCTCTCAAAGCAAATGGGACTTTTCTACATGCGTGTACTACAGGTGCGACTGCTTCGTCCACATGCATTTTGTGCTCTCCCGGTAAACAACCCAGTCCCTCAAAAACATCTTTGTATTCATCCATGAGTGAATCCTGGTCCTTGCTAGGCTGTGATGTCACCACAAAAACTCTCTTTACCAAGTTGAGCTTTTCACATGCAGTTAGACCCAAAATTGGCTGTACCTCCTTTTCCACAATCAGTAACTGTGCCTTTAAGATCTGGCCCTTGTGCTCAAAAGTTGCTATGCAACTGCCTTTAACTGGCACATTTTCCCCAGTGTAACCAGACACTTTTATTTTCACAGGATGTATCTTGCTTTTTACTTTGAGAGAATTGTAATCCGCCAGTGACAACAGGTTTACCTGTGCTCCTGTATCTAATTTAAACGGAATTATTGTTTGATTTACAGTCACTGGTACAATCCATTCCTCTTTATCTGCAGTGGATGTATTAACCGAATCCACCAAGAATTCCTCTGGTGCCTCATCTACTGTGTGTACCTTTTTCTTTGAGTCCCCAGCTGTGCAACATTTTGCATAGTGATTCATTTTACCACATTTATTGCAGATCTTGCCATAGGCTGGGCATGACCTTGGCACATGACTGCCTCCGCATCTACTGCATTTACTAAATTTGCTGTATGCACCTCTTTGTTCTGTGTAACGTTTCTTGTGCTGCTCATCTGATTTTACAGCATGCACTGCCGTTTCTGTTTTGCTTAGCTCTTTCAGTTGTGCACGTGAGCTCTGTGCGGCCCTGCACAAGTCCACTGTCCTATCCAGAGTCAAATTTTTCTCACGCAGCAACCTCTCTCTTAATCCATTGTCGGGAATCCCGCAAACAATTCTGTCACGTATTAGCGAATCTCTGAGGTCATTGAATTCGCATGATTTGCTCAGCGTGTATAATTCAGCTAAATACTGATCGAAAGTCATATCAGGCTTTTGGTCACAGGAAAAGAACTTGTACCTCTCAAATGTTATATTCTTAGCAGGCACAAAGTATGCTTCAAATTTGCCCATTACTGTGTCTAGTTTGAGATCAGTCGCATCAATTTGGAAACTGTTATAAATGTCCAACGCATCTTCCCCAATCACGTGGAGAAAGATTTGCGCTTTTAATTTCTCGTTATCTCCGCCTGCTCCGCTAGCAGCTAGATAAATTTCGAATCTCTGTCTAAAGCGCTTCCAATTGTCGGCGAGATTGCCGGTGAACAACATGGGTGTTGGTGGACTTAGCTTATCCATGACTGTGATCCTCTCAGCGACTTCTGCGGTCGATGAAGTCCTAGGCGGCAACTCTTCTGGCACGTCTTCTCCCTCGCTTTCACTGCAATTCCCTGCCGCTACCACTGGCTAGCTCGCTTGCTTGCAGCTTTTTTTTAAAATTTATTTTATTTTAACCAACTTCTCCGAATAGCTCCAACTCGCTCACAAGTCTCTCTCTCCGGAACGCAGTCGTCTTCGTTTTTCAATCGCTACCATCTGACACCATGTTATGTTGTGTCGTGCTTTTTTAAATAAGACACAATCAGTCTGCGTGGGTTTCTGCTTAACTTTACTGGGGAGACGCCATCATTCCTCTACTTACAGATCGGAAGTGTTCCTCACTTCCTGGCACTTATTCCTTATGCATTATGGGGAATACAGTTCTATATTTAACTGGTACATAACAACACAGTTTGTACGTTTGTTATGTAAATAGACCTAGGCTAGGCCTACATCCAACGGTAACAAAACTTTGATTTAATTTCAGGCAAATCACTACCCGTGGCACTCCTTCACAGAGGCTGCATTGTGTGTACTTTTTGAAACATCCGGAATGTCCGAGGCAACATTTTCGAGTTTGCTCGAGGTACTTACTCATGAGAGCTTCAGAAAGGAGGATATCCCAAAGAGTGTCAGTGCTTTTAAGGTAATTAACTTCACATTATCAAGGTCACGCTTGTAGTGACAGTTTTCTTAAATGGACAAAACAAATGATATATTTATATGTTTATTTATATTTCAGACTCTAAGGAAGAAACTTCCTGTTGTGCCTTTCAGAGCTGTCAGTGCAAACCAGCAATCCCCTGCTTTCTATTGTTTTGATCTAGAAAGAGCAATAACATCCTAAAGAATGACAGACAGATGGCCAAAATGACATTTGTGCCAGTGACCGAGTCTCACAGGGATGCTTTCAACTCCCAACTATTTCACGAGAGTAACCTGTTTTGCATCCAATCAGTCTGCACAAATTTAGGCAAAGTAGTCCACCACGATTTCTTCAAGGTGAACTATCAAAGGCGCACCCGCTTGGTGAGAGTCGACTCGATAACCTACGACTCCGCAGCTCAAGACCTCGTACTTCGGTAGGTTATGCATCCACCCTCAATGGTCAAGTTTCCTCAAGTTTGTGTAGCTCTTGACATTTTGCAATAACGATGCTCACTACTTGGGGGTTGAGTTTGGCTTTAGCACCTGCCAATAATACAGAAAATAACAGGTCAATATTGTGGTACGGTTGTCACTCAGCTCCAGCCCCAGTATGGCCTGAAAGTATGTGAAAGGGGCTCAATGAAATACAATTACATATACACAAAAAATAGTCATATTAGATTTTCACAATAATATATACTTCTGAATAGTTTTTCAATGCAACACTTTTATTTTTGCTCCCATTTTCTGTCAGATTAATTTTAAAATGCAGGACTTTTTTATGTGCACAGCCATCTTATTTCTCTCAGATAGAAAACTGTAGATTGAACAGCATGATTACTACACATGTGTTCCTCGCAGAACAAAAAGGGGAAAATCGTAGCTGTAAAAATAATAGCAGTATCAACATTCAGTGACTAATAACAACTTTGTTACAGTTGCAGACTGCTCTTTCGGGGTCTTGAAATGCGAAATCACAACCGATTTCAGACCAGAACGCCACTTAGAGATCAATTATATATCTCTGACACCGTCGTGTCAATCGAAATCGATGTTGTGGTAAGGGAAATAGACCCTATTGAGGATGATAAACTGACCGGCTACTATCGGCACAGCGACCATGAAGCCACTGCATATAGAGAGCCGAGCACCTCTTTCATTAAGGATGTGTCAGCTCTACCTCCCCTCTGCAGCCAAGGACAACCGAGGCTAGCCTTCCCAACAGGTAACCTGAATCCACATGTGTGATTTTTGAGATATAGGCTAAGTTTCTGTGTACAATTTTAAGATCCTTAATGTCTAATTTCTTTTATTTTTTTATAATATTCAGGTGTACCAGTTCTGCCCCTGTATGTCCATCTGTATTTTGATGGGTTTGGCCTGTACAGGAGGAAGCACCATTCCACCAATGGGTTGTACTTCTCTTTAGGTAATCTGCCAAGAACTGAGGGAGCAAAGAGAGAGAGCATAGGGATTGTTGGTCTTGGTGAACCAGGTATGAATTTCCACCTTTTGGGCAGTTGCACTCCATGATGTTGTTTGCTAATAATGTTGGTTTTTGGGACATAAGAGTTGTCCATCGATATTCATACATACTCTGAAGAGACCAATTACATTCGCCTCCTCCTTTTACAATTAGAAGGTTGTTTTTGTTTGTTTTTCTTACAAGATAAACAATATCTATCTTTGTGTCTAAATGAAGGAACATTCAACCAGTGCATGGAAGCGATCATTCCCTATATACAAAAACTTCAAACTGGATACATGGCCATGTGTCCATACTTTGGAGGGCAAGTGTTTCTGTGTGGAGGAATAGGGGAAATAAATGCAGACATGCCACAGGCAAACCACTGTGCCAACTGTCTGTCTCCCACTGCAAACAAAAGGTGTGTCTCAATTTAAAATTCAGACAAATCAATTGATTGTGAATCAAATGTGATGTGTTAAATATAATTTTGTGCTTTTGTTAACTTCAGGTGTAGGTTCTGCACTGTGGACAAGGCAGAACTATCAAATCCACAGGCTTTCCATGAAGCACCTCGAAGAACAATGGCTGCTACAAATGCCACCATCGACACCATGGCTGCAATGGGAGTTGTAGAGAGGAGAGCCAGAGACAGAGACAGGAGTTACGTTTTCACCTGAGAATCAGCTGTTCTCAGAGATCACATCCTGTTCGAACCTCATATTCAGGTAACTCAGTATTTTCATTTAATTTCAGGCATATTTATCATGTGTCCCTTTCTGTTCCTATGACTAAACTCTAAACTGTTTCTGTTCCTATGACTAAACCCTAAACTGTTTCTGTTCCTAAGACTAAACCCTAAACTGGTGGACTTTCATAGATTCGAATAGATCTGTAACGTTCCGTTCCCGTCCTGTCCGTTTTCCATGTTTTCCTTGTTTCCTTCCGTGTCATGTTGGATCCCTTGTCCGTGTTTCCCTCCTGGCTGTGGACTGGGCGTCTCCCTCGGGTACTTTTGGTTTCATTTTCCACTTTAGCTTCCGCCTATCACTCGCCCCTCTCGTTACTCACATTCCTCACTGCTGTGCTTCGGCAATCACTCCTGATTTAACATCACACCTGTTTCTCGTTTTCTCCTTCACTTCCTGCACCATTTAAACCCCTGGCTGGCTGCTATTCAGCGCCAGTTCGTTGA
This sequence comes from Synaphobranchus kaupii, assembly GCA_029718625.1. Lineage (NCBI taxonomy): Eukaryota > Metazoa > Chordata > Actinopteri > Anguilliformes > Synaphobranchidae > Synaphobranchus > Synaphobranchus kaupii. The sequence goes on along the minus strand of CM056376.1, from coordinate 58,674,769 downwards.
CTAACCTACCGTGTTTGTTTCGTATCCCGTTTCTGGTCCAGTGTTTGTGAACCTGCTGGTTCATACCTGTTCGCCTGGTTTCCTGACTGGTAGCTATCTCTGCTAATCTTTCGCTGCTGCATGCATTTACCTGTTTCCCTTCAAAACCTCCAGACGCCGCAGTTCCAGTCTTCCCGCAGCTGTGTTTGTCCTCCCCGTGTTACGTACCTCCCGTACTCGTGTTGCAGTACCAGGACCTCTGCATGCCAGCCGGCTTACGCCAGTATTGCCCGAGCTACGCCGCACCTTCCAACTCGGCGGTGCATTCACCAGCTACAGTCCTGTCACAACACCCTGCCTTTAACCTCTGCTTTCTGCCCGGTTACTCAAGCTACCCGGTCCAGTTTCCAGTCCTGTTCCAGCCCAGTTCCGATCCAGTTTCCAGTCCAGCTCCAGTCCAGTTTCCAGTCCAGTTCCAGTCCAGTTCCGGTGTTTTAGACACCTCCGTTCTAGTCCAGTTCCGGCTTGGAACAAGTTCCGTGCCGTCCCCTGTGTTCCTGAGTGGACCTTCCGGTCCAGCTTCCAGTCCAGTTCCAGTCCAGTTCCGGTGTTTCATACACCTCCGTTCAAGTCCAGTTCCGGCTTGGAACAAGTTCCGTGCCGTTCCCGTTTCCTGAGTGGATCTCCCGGTCCAGTTTCCAGTCCAGTTCCCAGTCCAGTTCCAGTCCAGTTCCGGTGTTTTATACACCTCCGTTCAAGTCCAGTTCCGGCTTGGAACAAGTTCCGTGCCGTTCCCGTTTCCTGAGTGGACCTTCCGGTCCAGTTTCCAGTCCAGTTCCGATCCAGTTTCCAGTCCAGTTCCAGTCCAGTTCCAGTCCAGTTCCGGTGTTTTAGACACCTCCGTTCAAGTCCAGTTCCGGCTTGGAACAGTTCCGTGTTTCCTCAAGTCCAGCTCCGGCTTGGAGCAGTCCTCAGTTGGACGCTATCCTGTGTTAACTAACTAACCTGTTTTGCTCCCGTGTACAGCTTTGGGACCACCCCAACGCTTAATAAAGTTCCACTTTCTGTAATCTGTCTCCTGGTCGTTGCACTTGGGTTCGTCCCGTATCAGGATCGTAACAGAACGAACTGGCCAACAATATGGACCCAGCCGATCTGGAACAGATTCGCCACGCCTTCTCCTGCCAAACTGCGATCAGCGACCAACAGGGTCGCCGTTTGGATGATGTGCTGGAAGTAGTTAGGGGCATCACGGAGCAAGTATCCCAACTTTCGCTCCACCAACCGCTACTACGGATTCCAGCCAACCCTACTCCTTCCTCTCCCGAACCCCATCCGGAGGCACCGGCTCCCACTTCCAGCCGTGAGCCCCGTGTACAACACCCCGAGTTATATCGCGGGGGGTTGGGGAGATGTCGTGAATTTCTACTTAAATGTGACATAGTGTTTCGGATGCAGCCCTCCTCCTTCGCCTCTGACTCCAGCAAGATCGCGTTCATTATGAGCAGCCTGGGAGGGAGCGCCCTGGAGTGGGCTACATCCATCTGGGACAGCCAGGCTCCGTTATGCAGCAACTTCGCAGCCTTTACGGCAGAGATGCGACGTGTGTTTGAACACCCGACCTGTGGACGTGACGCTACCCAGCGTCTGCTTCAAGTTCGCCAAGGCAACCGCAGTGTCGCAGAAATGGCCATTCAGTTTCGTACCCTCGCCGCGGAGTCAGGATGGAATGACGCCTCCCTCCAGGGGGCTTTCCGCCAAGCTCTCAGCGAGGAACTCAAGGACCAGCTTGCCACTCGGGAGGAATCCAACTCCCTTAATAGCCTCATCAGCCTCGCTATAGCCATCGATAATCGTCTCCGCATCCGGGCCCGGGAGCGGGGAGGAAGTTCCGGGCGTCATTCGCCCTCCGTCGTCTCTAATGTTCATTCACACTCCATCACTGGATCTCGGGCGCCTACGGCCGGGTCCGAGGAAGAGCCCATGCAACTGGGCAGAGTTGCGGTCAATCCCGAGGAGCGTCAGCGCCGTCAGCGCACCAGATCCTGTTTCTATTGCGGCAAGCCTGGCCATCAGATCGCCTCCTGTCCCATTCGCCCAAAAGAAGGGGCTCGCCAGTAAGACTGGGCGTACTGACGAGCCCCATCGTTCCCAACCATGCTGCCCAGGACCGCCTCATGTTCAAGGCTACTCTCCTTTGGAGGGACAAGACCCTATCTTCTTCGGCCCTAATTGACTCCGGAGCTGACGCCAGCTTCATGGATATCACCTTCGCCAGGAGGGCCGGCATTCCCACGGAACGTCTCACTTCACCCATTTCAGCTCTAGCTCTGGACGGCAGGAGTTTGGGGTTAGTTACCCACTCCACCGTTCCTATCCAATTAGTTCTATCTGGCAATCATCGGGAGTCCATTCAGCTATTACTGATTAACTCCCAACAATCTGCTCTGGTTTTAGGTCAGACCTGGCTTCGCCTCCACAATCCCCATATTGACTGGAAAGCCGGTCGCATCCTGGCGTGGAGTGCCCACTGTCTAGCCAGCTGTCTCCGTTCTGCACTACCCCCTCCGGGGCCCAGTAAACCCTGTTCCATGCAACCTATACCGGATTTAACGAATGTTCCCAGCGAGTATCACGACCTCGCGCAAGTATTTTCTAAATCACGTGCTCTGTCCTTACCTCCTCACAGGCCGTATGACTGCGCCATTGATCTACTGGCTGGAGCTAAACTGCCATCGGGACGCCTCTACAGTCTGTCTGGACCGGAGAAACTAGCCATGGAGGAATACATCCACGACTCCCTCGCTTCGGGTATTATCCGTCCCTCTTCATCCCCAGTCGGTGCAGGGTTCTTCTTCGTTGGGAAGAAGGATGGCTCCCTGCGACCCTGCATCGACTACCGGGGCCTCAACCAGGTCACCATCCGTAACAAATACCCTCTTCCCCTCATTAACACCGCCTTTGAAGCCCTCTCTCCAGCTGTGACGTTCACCAAGCTCGACCTCCGGAATGCGTATCACTTGGTGCGTATCCGTGAGGGGGACGAGTGGAAGACTGCTTTTAATACCCCGTTGGGCCACTACGAATACCTGGTGGTCCCTTTCGGCCTTACTAACGCCCCAGCAGTCTTCCAGAGCATGGTGAACGACGTCCTGCGGGACCTCCTAGGGAGGAGCGTTTTTGTTTATATCGATGATATTTTAATTTTTTCTCAATCCCCGCAGGAGCATGTCCGTCACGTTCGAGAGGTTCTCCAGCGGCTGTTGGAGAATCAGCTGTTTGTTAAGGCTGAGAAATGTTCCTTCCACGCTTCCACGGTCCCGTTCCTCGGCTTCATTATCGAGGAGGGCAGTATCCGGGCGGACCCTGTGAAAATCAAGGCGGTGACAGAATGGCCCCAACCCACCTCCCGCAAGCACCTTCAACAGTTCCTGGGGTTTGCAAATTTCTACCGCCGCTTTATTCGCAATTACAGTTCCATTGCTGCTCCCCTGACTAAACTCACTTCCGTTGCCCTGCCTTACTGTTGGAATTCCGATGCCCAGCGAGCTTTCGAGCTACTCAAGGCTCGGTTTTCCTCAGCACCTATCCTCCTTCACCCTGACACTTCTCGGCAGTTTGTCGTTGAGGTGGATGCCTCCGACACCGGCGTGGGGGCCATTCTGTCTCAACGGTCCGCCTCTGATAGCAAGCTCCATCCCTGCGCATTCTTCTCCCGGAGGCTGTCCTCCGCCGAGAGGAACTACGATGTCGGGGATCGGGAACTGCTGGCGATAAAACTGGCTCTTGAGGAGTGGCGCCACTGGCTGGAGGGGGCAGGTACCCCTTTTCTTGTTTTTACCGACCATCAAAACCTCATTTATTTAAGATCTGCCAAGAGGCTCAATTCTCGTCAGGCTAGATGGTCGTTATTTTTTGCACGCTTTAATTTCTCTGTTTCTTTCCGCCCTGGTTCCCGTAATATTAAAGCAGATGCCCTGTCCCGCATTTTTTCCCCTCCCTCCAGTCCTGCTGATCCGGAGCCCATTTTGCCGGCCTCCTGTGTGGTGGCTGCGGTCTCCTGGGAGATTGAGGGCATTGTGAAGGCCGCCCAGACTTCCCAACCGGACCCCCGCAATAACCCTAACTCCTGTCTTTTTGTCCCCGATTCCGTCCGCTCCCAGGTCCTCGAATGGGTTCACGCCTCGTGCCTGGCATGTCACCCAGGTGTCGCCAGAACTATCGCCCTCGTCAGGAGGAGTTTCTGGTGGCCTACCCTTAAAGGGGATACCCGTGCCTTCGTCCTGGCCTGCTCGGTGTGCGCCAGGAGCAAGGCTTCCCACCAGCCTCCCTCCGGTCTTCTCCTTTCCCTCCCCGTCCCTGGCCGTCCTTGGAGTCACATTGGTGTGGACTTCGTAACCGGTCTGCCGTTGTCAGAAGGTAACACCGTCATTCTGACAATAGTGGACCGGTTCTCCAAGGCGGTTCACTTTGTTCCCCTCCCCAAGCTCCCGTCCGCCCTTGAAACCGCTGAGCTCTTGGTGCTACACGTGGTCAGGCTGCACGGGATCCCCTCTGACATCGTGTCAGACCGTGGGCCCCAGTTCTCCTCCCGAGTTTGGAGGGCGTTCTGTGCAGCCCTGGGTGCCTCTCCTAGTCTTTCCTCGGGTTTCCATCCCCAGTCTAATGGTCAGGCAGAGAGGGCGAACCAGGACCTGGGGGCCGCCCTGCGGTGCGTTACAGTGCGCAATCCTGCCTCTTGGAGCCGTTTTCTCCCCTGGGTCGAGTACGCACATAACTCCCTTAAGAGTGCCTCTACTGGCCTATCCCCGTTTGAGTGTGCTTTAGGCTATCAACCCCCTCTTCTGTCGACCCAGGAGGCCGAGATAGCTGTCCCCTCTGTTAGGGCCCATGTCCTTCGTTGTAAAAACATTTGGAGACTCACACGCACCGCACTCCTTCACGCCAATTCCCGCTCCCAACGTCTGGCGGACCTTCACAGGACCGCAGCCCCACAGTATAGGGCCGGTCAGCAGGTCTGGCTCTCCACTGCAAACATCTCCCTTCCCTCTTCATCCAGAAAGCTTCAGCCCCGTTTTATTGGTCCCTTCCCCATCATTTGTCTAGTTAACCCGGTGTCTGTTAAACTTTCCCTCCCCGCCTCCCTCAAAGTTTACCCTGTGTTTCATGTGTCCCAGGTTAAGCCTGTCTCCTCCAGCCCCCTCAGTACCCCTACCATCCCGCCTCCTCCCGTCCGAGTTGTTGACAACGCCCCGGCCTACACGGTGAACCGTGTTATTGATATCCGCCGCAGGGGCCGGGGTTTCCAATACCTCGTCGACTGGGAGGGGTACGGTCCTGAGGAGAGGTCGTGGCTCCACAAGAGCCTGATCTTGGACCATTCAGTAATCCAAGACTTCCACGAACAGTTCCCTGACAAAACCAGGCCTCCGGGTACGCCAGGTGGCGTACATTGAGGGGGGGGTACTGTAACGTTCCGTTCCCGTCCTGTCCGTTTTCCATGTTTTCCTTGTTTCCTTCCGTGTCATGTTGGATCCCTTGTCCGTGTTTCCCTCCTGGCTGTGGACTGGGCGTCTCCCTCGGGTACTTTTGGTTTCATTTTCCACTTTAGCTTCCGCCTATCACTCGCCCCTCTCGTTACTCACATTCCTCACTGCTGTGCTTCGGCAATCACTCCTGATTTAACATCACACCTGTTTCTCGTTTTCTCCTTCACTTCCTGCACCATTTAAACCCCTGGCTGGCTGCTATTCAGCGCCAGTTCGTTGACTAACCTACCGTGTTTGTTTCGTATCCCGTTTCTGGTCCAGTGTTTGTGAACCTGCTGGTTCATACCTGTTCGCCTGGTTTCCTGACTGGTAGCTATCTCTGCTAATCTTTCGCTGCTGCATGCATTTACCTGTTTCCCTTCAAAACCTCCAGACGCCGCAGTTCCAGTCTTCCCGCAGCTGTGTTTGTCCTCCCCGTGTTACGTACCTCCCGTACTCGTGTTGCAGTACCAGGACCTCTGCATGCCAGCCGGCTTACGCCAGTATTGCCCGAGCTACGCCGCACCTTCCAACTCGGCGGTGCATTCACCAGCTACAGTCCTGTCACAACACCCTGCCTTTAACCTCTGCTTTCTGCCCGGTTACTCAAGCTACCCGGTCCAGTTTCCAGTCCTGTTCCAGCCCAGTTCCGATCCAGTTTCCAGTCCAGCTCCAGTCCAGTTTCCAGTCCAGTTCCAGTCCAGTTCCGGTGTTTTAGACACCTCCGTTCTAGTCCAGTTCCGGCTTGGAACAAGTTCCGTGCCGTCCCCTGTGTTCCTGAGTGGACCTTCCGGTCCAGCTTCCAGTCCAGTTCCAGTCCAGTTCCGGTGTTTCATACACCTCCGTTCAAGTCCAGTTCCGGCTTGGAACAAGTTCCGTGCCGTTCCCGTTTCCTGAGTGGATCTCCCGGTCCAGTTTCCAGTCCAGTTCCCAGTCCAGTTCCAGTCCAGTTCCGGTGTTTTATACACCTCCGTTCAAGTCCAGTTCCGGCTTGGAACAAGTTCCGTGCCGTTCCCGTTTCCTGAGTGGACCTTCCGGTCCAGTTTCCAGTCCAGTTCCGATCCAGTTTCCAGTCCAGTTCCAGTCCAGTTCCAGTCCAGTTCCGGTGTTTTAGACACCTCCGTTCAAGTCCAGTTCCGGCTTGGAACAGTTCCGTGTTTCCTCAAGTCCAGCTCCGGCTTGGAGCAGTCCTCAGTTGGACGCTATCCTGTGTTAACTAACTAACCTGTTTTGCTCCCGTGTACAGCTTTGGGACCACCCCAACGCTTAATAAAGTTCCACTTTCTGTAATCTGTCTCCTGGTCGTTGCACTTGGGTTCGTCCCGTATCAGGATCGTAACAAGATCACTTCCACCTGGATGCCCTTGGTGTTGGAAGACTTCAAATAAGTCTTATCTGGGGAAACAGTAAGACCGCTGTCCAGCAGTTCTTGAGAGAAGTGATTGTGGCCTGTGAATGCCCAAAATGGATCAAACAGGCAAGTTAACCAAACCCAGGGAATTAACTATTTTATTATTTATTCAGGGTGTAATAATAATATTAAAGCAATTACATATGAGAGGGAGTGCTATATCATGGATATCAGATATTGCCTTATGGATAAAAAACTAGCCTGTATTTCAACTCACTGCTGTATATTAATAACAAAATAAAATAATAAAAATGTGGTGTGTATGTGTGTCTTTGCTTGATACCTTGCACAGTTTTAGCTTCCAGACCTGCATCATTTGGCGACTGCCACAGGTGTTGAGGTCCTCCATCTCATTCAGCTGTTCCCCATCATCTTGAGAGATGTCCTCTGCTGTCCAGAAGCCTTACCAAGAGCATCAGTAGAGTATATTGGCCAGAACGCGTGTAGGCAAATCCCCAATGTCAACATCTTGCTGAGCATGTACACTGCCATGCTCCACTCTGCCTATCTCAACAACAAAGATGCCAAACTGCTGCAAGTGAACATCATCAACCACCATGAGCTGTTTGTTAAGGTGCAGTTAATAGCCAAGCTTGATAAACATGTAGATTACTAGCATCTAAATAATCTAGAGAATGTCTAAACTATTACTCAAAAAGTTGTATAAATATCTTTTTACTACTGAAATCAACATATTGTAAAATCTAAAAAGCAAAGGCTTTCTTTATAGATATGGAAGCCTGAAGTGGCAAATCGGGGTAACATCCATTGCGGCTACCACACAAAGGAACAAATAGATGTGCTCGGCCATCCAATGATAGGAGACTGCAACTGCTTTCGAAAGATACCATCACAGAGTGAAAGATATAGGTAACTGAGTTTTGAAAACGTGGCTCTACATTCACTGTTACCTATTTACAGTACACTTACACATTTTATTAATATCTATTTACAGTACTTGTGCACAAGAATGGAGTGAAGATGGAGAAGAACATGGTCACCAGAGTGGGGATTTCAGATGCGATTTGCTCCATCATCACAGCATCCACATCAAATGTCCAGGAAAATGCAACACCTGTACTTGGACTCCCAGGTTATGCCGCAGTATACAGTAGACATCTGGTGCTGTCACATTGGTGTCAGCCTCTGAGCTCAGACAACAGCAAGGATGAGGCAAGCAAATCCACAACACTGGAAAAATAGAACATTCAACATATTCATTGTTTATGGCACAGATGTCAATATACTGTATGTATTGCAGTTGTGTAATGTGTCCAATCAATGCATATACCTATTCATCTCTTAGATGTGAGACCTGCTGAAAATCAACTATCCAGAGAGGTGGCAGGACTCCTACTTTATCAAAAGATTTGACAGCCTGATGTGGTCATGGAGGGACTCCGTACCGAGGATGATTGCTTCCTTGGAAGAAGGGTAGGCTATATTAAAGCTACAATCTGCAACTTATTTGACTTTGACACTTAAAGTTATACACATGTATGTTCTCAGGGATCACGGCTTATGGATGACACCCTTTTTCTTAACAACTTTAATGTCTAGGTCTTGGAAAGAGGGAGACCCGTCATCCAGGACAGGCTTTATCCAGCAACTGGGCTTATGTCAAGATGTGTCAAGTACAGAAATGTGACACTGTCGCCAAACACCTACAAGTATGTACCTTTAGTGTTCTATTGCTTTTATGAAAAAACTACAAAAAGTACTGCATAAATCAAGAATCAATATCGTAGCCAGACCTGGGTCAAATAGTATTTAAAAATACTTCCAATCAATTAATCAGTGCTCAGTGATTTTGCCTGGCACAGGGGAACCAATGGAAGAGTCCCAAAATGATAAGCCACTGTGGAATAAAATCCAGGTCTGAAAACTAATCATCCAGAATGTGTCTAAATATTATTGGTATAAACAGTAATTACATAATCCTGGTGGCATTGTGCAGGGTGTAAGGGCAGGGAGATTGAGGGAGTGCCCCTCATCTTCCACCCAGGTATTCCTACAGGTAAATGCATGAGAGGGAATGATGAGGCCTAAAACATATATGACCACTGTATTTAATTATACACAATGTATTGTGTGTGTATGTATATGTGTGATATATATACATGTATATATATATATATATATATATATATATATCACTACAGACCACTGTATGGCCAGAGTAAAGGCCCTGTTCTTTATGTAAGCGTGATATTCTGTGCCGGGCATCGCCTTGACCGGCTTATGACACGCTTGCATAAAGATGGTATTCTGTATAGGGGGGTTTGGGCCAGTTGCAAAACAAGTTTAAACCAGAACCAGCACATACACACCAATATACTCACACATAGGCCTCTCACCATCAAGGACACACGGGCAGACATACGTACACCGGAGTCAGGGGCCCAACCACATTTTTAATTGTTATTGGAAGGATCTGAGTGAGAGAAGACTCTCTCAACCTTCCAGAAAGATCCGCCTAGCTTATCAAGCTGAAGTGTCAAAAAAAAGATATATATTCACACAGTTGTGCTCATTAACTTACAAAAAGGCCTTCAGTTACCTAGCCTGGGCCCATCCTAATCTAGATGATGTCAAAATGAGATATAGTCACAAGTATGTGCTCATCCTTGTACAAAGGACCATTCAGATGCATTTATAGGTATTTTTCTGCTTCAAAATAGAAGGACATGAACACGCACATAGGAAAAATGAACACACACACTTCTTTAAGTCTAAAAGTTTCTGGCTGCAGACCTCTCAAGGCAAGGAGGCCCAGCTTGTGGTTTTTGTCTGATATGTTCAAGGACGAAGAAAAGTTTTAAAATTAACGTATGTGAACATTCAAGGATTATATTAGAGAAAATGTTGGCTTATATTCTTAACACATTCACATGTACACAGTGGTCTGTAGAAATAAAACTTTTAGTTTGTCTCGAGTTTGTCAGATTGAGGGGAGCAATAAGTATTCATTTATATCTGTAAGGGCAACAGAGCTATTCAGTGTGTCCTCACAGTAGTCGACGGCCTGATGTTCTTTTCACAAACTGATCACTGATTGCCACCATAGGCTGTATGTAAATACAGTAACTACAACATAACACAAGTACTATATATCATATCTTGTGAACACTGTTAGATCAATATAAACAGGTAAAAGTTTGCATAAACAAGTAAATTATATCAAAGGTTGTCAAAATTGGTAGATGAACATTTACTGCAATTTGATCAGGTCCACAGTTGGTCTTTTCAATTTCACTTTACTGTTCACATATGCTGTAGAAACACTTCCCTAAACTAATCCTAAGGAACTCATTAATTGCTTTCTGGCAGTGAAGGAGAAAAATAGTGTTTTGTACGACTTAGAGGAGATAATTGTGTCAAGTGACCAGTGCTTTCTAGATTTGCCGTAACAGTATTTATTGAAATGACATTGATTAAAGGGGAAATGTGGTGAGCTGTACTGTAAAACTGTGTTGCTAGTAAAGGAATTCTGTAAAAATTATCTATTGTACAATTACATTACACATTCTAGAGAGATTTGTTTGTTCCATAACCTGAAACTCAGCTGTTATTTGTATCACACAAACTATTGTTAATGCTTACTAATATTGTGTTCCATATTTTGCATGTTAAATGTAAGGAGAAATGAATTACAATCAATAGTCTCTGTATTGCATGTGTCATATGCATTTAGTTCATTTTTGGTTTCTGAGTGTATTCATTTCTGATACTTTATTGTACTTTTATTGTTTTAACTTAGTAGATCAGTGTAATGATCACTTATTGAACTAGAATGGTCACGCCATTTCCTGTATAATTAAATCATAGCATTTCATCAAACTACAGTAAAAATAAATGCCATATGTAATGCTTAATTAAAATGTTGTACCATGAAAAAGAAAAAGGGCATGGGAACCCCTGGTGTAGGATTTCAGAGGATGGGACCTGCCCCTGGGAAGAGGCAAAGTAACGCCCCACGTAGGTAGAGATAAGGACAGGATAAAAGGCCTGGTAATTCAAAATGGGGGGGCTTTTACGATTGCTGAGATTGAATATGTGTTGGTCTGCGCAGACCAGCCCGGGGGTTTTTTGTATGTCATTATTGAATCATATGCAATAAACCTGATTGCATCAGACTCTGAAGATCATGGTTGTTTTCCTTGAAGAAACACTCGACTGTGGGAGAAACTCCCCAGTCCATCTGGCCCGGACTGGGGTCGTATATTTTTATTCGATACCACACTCCTCTGGCACTCCATGCAAACCCAAGCACACTGAAATCCTTGAAAAGTATTTTGAATACTATTTGAGCACAGGTCTGATCATAGCCATTGTAATTATAACAAGCTTACCTGGCTGACAGACATAACTTCTTGTGCCTCCTTTCTCATTTCACCTGGAGGATGGACATGTCCAGTTCACTGCTCTCACTACTGTTCACTACTAATTAGTATTTTTCCTTCACAAATGGTTGCTTGTCTGCAGATCTTCAGGAGCAGCTCAAACATAGCTCCCTGTCTGTTCTCCCTGTCCCTCTCAAGTGGATCCTTGTGATTTATGAATCAATGTTACTGTTCCTTAGGTTTGACATCAAGAATGTAGAAGTGGGGTCCTATGTTCAGACTGATGGACACAGGCACTTTAGAGTGATAGCCATATGGATCGTGATGTCAGGTCAGTTCCATGACGTTTCATGATAAATCCTAAAATGATTAATTTGTGATAGTAATACATATTTTTCTAAACAATTAATTATTTTCTTTGCTTCAGAGAGACCAACCGTACTATTTGAGGGAACTGCCTTCCTGCCCTTAAACAGGAGAGACATCCTGTCAGGGTGTGAGGAGTAGGGTGTACATGCGCAATTCACTGCCTCCAAGATCAGCGAGACCCTTGTATTTCTCCATCATAAATGCTTCTGGAAACCAGACATTTCACTGGGCATTTGTACCAAGTCTACTGCCACTCAAGGCAACTATTGCGAAATTGTTAACAAGAAAGTCATCCACAACAGAAATAACAAGTTTCTAAAAAACGCCTACCTCCACTCCCATCCTGAGTAACGTTCTCTGTTTATTTTTTTCTCTCAATTGGCACCAAAAATTGCATAATCTAATTTTCAATTGCCAGGTATATTTTGAGGCCACCCGCCATTTAGCTAGTGATTCTCACCTAGAATGCAATTTTTTTTCATGTTTAGGCATAGTATGTTTGTGTCTTAAGACATGCTAAAAATGCATTTTGGATACACTATGAATGTACATAATCTTTGTTCATGTTTCATACATACAGGCCTAAAAATGATGATTATGAATAAAATTTAATTTATAAAAATATTATTCGGCCTATAGTAAAATCTATGACGTGTGTGTGTTAATAGATAAATAATATGATAAGTAGACTGAATAATAATAATAAACTGAATAATAAACCTCAAGACACCCTAAGACGTCTTCAAGACATTACTTTTTGAAGGCATCTTAAGACGTCTTTAAGACGCGTCTCTGGATAGTCTCAAGATGTCTTAGCTGATATGTCTTGAGACATCTTAAGGCACATCTCAAGATGTCTCAAGACATGGTAGTTTCTGGGTATGAAGACAAAGTGATAGCCATTTTCACTAGCAGAGCGGCCAGTAGCTACTTCTTTGGCCGGTAGCTACTTCCATAATAAGTTACAAGAGCAGACCGAGTGTTAGCCATTTTTGTTTGCAGAGCGGCTGCCCAGTAGCTACTGCGTTAGCTAGCAAAAGCAGGAGCCAGCGATGTACGACCGGGGATTCTGGGTAGTGTAGTTATGTTTCTCAAACTCCGTTAATTATACGATTAAAATTTGATTTAAACGCTGTGGTGAGTATATAATGGACTTTGCATCACATATACAGTCAAGCCGGAAAGTCTCCCCACCCCTTTCACCTTCTCCACGTTTTATTACGTTACAGACATATTCTACAATAGATTGAGTTAATTTTTTGTCTCAAAATTCTACACAAAATAGCCCATAATGACAAAGTGAAAACATGTTTTTAGACATTTCTGCTAATTTATAAAAAATCAAAATGTAAAATATCATATGTACACAAGTGTGCACACCCTTTGATATGACACCCAAAAGTGAGCTGAGGTGCATTTTGTTTCCACTGATACTGCTTGAGATGTTTCTACAACTTAATTGGAGTCCACCTGTGATAAATTCAATTGATTGGACATGATTGGGGATTGCCAACACCTGCCTATATAAGGTCCCACAGTTGACAATGCATGTCAGAGCAAACTCCAAGCCATGGGGTCAAAGGAATTATCTGCAGACCTCAGAAACAGGATTGTGTCAAGGCATAGATCTGGAGAAGGGTACGGAAAAATCTCTGCAGCTTTACAGGTCCCAAAGAGCACAGTGGCCACCATCATTCGTAAATGGAAGAAGTTTGGAACCACCAAGAATCTTCCTAGACCTGGCCAAACTGAGCAATCGGGGAAGACGGGCCTTGGCCAGGGAGGTGAGCAGGAACCCGAGGGTCACTCTGACAGAGCTCCAACGTATCCTTGTGGAGATGGGAGAACCTTTCAGAAGATCAACCATCCAGGCAGCACTCCACCAATCAGGCCTTTATGGTAGTGGCCAGACGGAAGCCCCTCCTTAGTAAAAGGCACATCACAGCCGGCTTGGAGTTTGCCAAAAGGCACCTAGAGGACTCTCAAACCATGAGAATCAAGATTCTCTGGTCTGATGAAACCAAAATGGAACTTTTTGGCCTGAATACCAAGCGTCACGTTTGGAGGAAACCAGGCACCGCTCATCACCTGGCTAATACCATCCCTACAGTGAAGCATGGCGGTGGCAGCATCATGATGTGGGGATGTTTTTCAGCAGCGGGAACGGGGCGACTAGTCCTGATAGAGGGAAAGATGAATGCAGCTAAGTACACCGAGATCCTTGAAGAAAACCTGCTCCAGAGTGCTCTGGACCTCAGACTGGGGCGAAGGTTTACCTTCCAACATGACAACGACCCGAAGCACACAGCCAAGAGAACAAAGGAGTGGCTTCGGAGAAAGTCTGTGCATGTCCTTGAGTGGCCCAGCCAGAGCCCAGACCTGAATCCAATTGAACATCTTTGGAAAGAGCTGAAAATGACTGTGTACCGACGCTCCCCATCCAACCTGACGGAGCTTGCAAGGATATGCCAAGAGGAATGGGCAAAAATGTCCAGAAACAAGTGTGCCAAGCTCGTAGCTTCTTTCCCAAGATGCCTTGAAGCTGTAATCTAAAAACCTGTTTTCACTTTGTCATTATTGGCTATTGTGTGTAGATGTTTGAGGCAAAAAATGAACTCAATCTATTGTAGTATAAGTCCGTAACGTAATTAAACGTGGAGAAGGTGAAAGGGGTGGGGAGACTTTCCGGCTTGACTGTATGTCAAAGTTTGGTCCACACAATGCCATAATATCATCATAAAGGGTGACTGAAAGATCCCAAAGTGGGGCAGGTAATGGCTTTCGGCAGTCTTCCGGGACCAGCCAGGGATAGGAGAGGGCGGGACTACTGAGCTCTATAAGAAACCGTGATATTGCACACTCGGTGATATTGCACACTCCCTTAAACCGCAACAGCCATCTGCAAGAAAAATATTCAATTACAAAAAAGCAAACTGGGAAGAATTCAGAACACACATCAGAACAAATATCACACAATCAGAACCAATGGACTTAAATCAAATGACCACATACATGGGACACATTCTCCTTCAAGCTAGACAAGAAACCATACCAACCAATACTCACAACCCCCCAACAGCTCCCCCCTCAAATCGTGAAACTCATCAAAACAAAGAGAAAGAAAAGACGACAATTAATTCACACCAGAACACCAGAACTCAAAACGGAAGTAAACAGACTACAAAACCTAATCAAACAACAACTCATCTTACACAAACAGAAACAACTTCTACCAGGACCTGAACAACACCACCAACCCACGCACCTTCTGGAAACAAATCAAGGCCTTAAATAGACACAATACCAACAACATCACACCGGTACTAAAGTCTAATGGTCAAATCATCCACAGAAACATAGACACGGCAAACCTGTTCAGAGACCACCTTCAAATTGTACATTTAAACCCCAGTGATTCAAACTTTGACCTGGAATGGGAAAATACAGTTAATAAAGCCACCCAGTATCTAACACCCACCTCACACCCCACACTTCCCCTCTCCCCAGCAGACCATCCACTCACCCGAACTGTCAGCCTCACTGAAATCAAAACGCACCTGAAAAAAGCAAAAAAATAAAGCACCTGGAGAAGACCAAGTCAACACCATCCTGCTAAAACAATCACCGAACGAATACCTACTCCTTCTTTCACACCTTGTTACCACCTGCCTCACCACCGGTCTTTTTACACAACCACGGAAATCTGCAACAATTACAATGATCCCCAAACCTGGAAAAGATCCACATTTACCTACCAGCTACCATCCCATCAGTCTCCTCATTCACATCACAAATTATTTGAACGCATCATCACAGCAAGACTCAGCAACTATATAGAACAGTTAGGACTCATAGGGCCACACCAGGCAGGATTCAGAAAATAACGATCCACAGACACTCAGAACACATGAGTAATATATATGTTAACCCTGTTTTTGACCCCCCCGAATCGCCCGCTAATTTGCATATTTCACAACTTAATTACCTACGTCACACCTCCAAGTACCAAAACAAAGGGGTGTGTCTGAACTTTTGACCTTTTGATTTACGACCTGTGTCACGTGTGTGTCCGAATGACCGTGGGAATTTTCAGTCTGTGTATGCGTGCGGAGTTTTGTAGGGATTTGTATTCCTTTTTGGTGGAGACAAGAAAATATTAAATAATAAGCGGATTTTGTAGAGATTTGTAAGACTTTTTGGTGTAGACAATGTGACTTTTAAAAAAACGCAAATTAACGTATGGTGAAAAAACAAAGGATATATTTAAAATTAGCATGGCTGATACTGTAACAAATTAAAGAAATAAACGTTTTTTGTCTTTAAAAATTGATACACTAGATTAAAAAACTTTTTTTTAAAAGATGGAAAGGAGCAGGGTGACTTTTTTAGAAAGGCGCATTAACGTATGGTAAAAAAACAAAGGAGATATTAAAATTAGCATGGTTGAAAACTAACAAATTAAAGAAATAAACGGTATTAAAAAAGGAAATACAACAAGAATAAGGTTTCTATCCTATAACAGCAGTATAGAAGGACATGTCCCGGCATATTTCTAATTTAAATGTACTGGGGACAATAAAAAAGGTGTCAGAAAGGCTGTTCTGGGGATGTTTAGTTTAAAAGGCTGAATTTCCCAAGGAACATTTATCAAGGCCTTGCTGAAGAAAGCGGAAGAAGAAGCGCATCACATTTCTGCAGAAGTGTTATAGCAATGCATAAAAAACTTTTTTATCGAAAGATGGAGAGTAAGTATCTTATTTTTTTTGTAATTTTGTCATTGCTTTTACTTATTAAACAAAGTATTTATTATTCTGAAACTCTCTTTGTTTTAAAAAACAGTCTATCTTTGGCAGATACTACTGATACAGTGAGGACCCCCGCTACACCGCCAAGGAGCAAACAACTGGGTAAGAGCCTGATCCATCAAATGGTCGAAGAAAATGACAAATATTCTACAACTATGTTCCCTGTATAATACAAAAAATATTTATTTTTTTTCTTACAGATTCGAACACTGTGAAACATCCACCGCCTGCTCCAAATAAAATTTGGTTGTCAACGGAACTACAATGCAGATGTAAGAAAAAAAAAGAAGCTTTTTTTTCTGTCCAGGTAGAGAAGGTGCTTAACACCCTCTCCGGACAAAAAGAGGTTAGTTTTTAAGCATATCATGACGGATTATACCGATTATATAGTATAACACACATTGTGTTAACATTGATCTTATTAATATTATTCCAGATCGTGAAGGACGTGAGGAACCCAACCTCTCATCACAGCCATCAACTTGGACGGACAGGGATATAAAACTGGGATTCTGCAGACTTTGCTCCATTGAACAAAATCCGATATGATAACAAGGAAAACTCTTTGGATGACACGGCTACACCCCGTCCTAACGGAAGCATTTTTCACCAAAGTACTGCGCAAATTCACCTCCTGCTAGGAGCCGCAGAACCATCAGTCCCCCGTGATACAAGAAATCAACAGGTGGTAAGTCGTGATGAATTTTTGCAACAGCTCTGTTACGATCCAAATACGGGACGAACCCAAGTGCAACGACCAGGAGGCAGATTAAATAGTAAGAATATTTATTAAGCGTTGGGGTAGTCCCAAAGCTGTACAGAAGGGAAACACAGTATTACACAGGAACACAGGAAGTCCAATACGGACTGCTCCAAGCCGGAGCTGGACTTTAACACAGGAACGAGTTCCAAGCCGGAACTGGACTGTACTGGACCGGGAGGTCCACTCAGGGACAGAGTCTCTGGAACGGCAAACTTGTTCCAAGCCGGAACTGGACTTTTACTGGCGGTGAACTTCACACCGGGACTGGACTGGAACTGGACCGGGAGGTCCACTCAGGAACTGGATTACTGGAACGGCAAACTTGTTCCAAGCCGGAACTGGACTTTTACAGGCGGTGAACTTCACACCGGGACTGGACTGGAACTGGACCGGGAGGTCCACTCAGGAACTGGATTTACTGGAACGGCAAACTTGTTCCAAGCCGAAACTGGACTTTTACTGGCGGTGAACTTCACACCGGGACTGGACTGGAACTGGACCGGGAGGTCCACTCAGGAACTGGACAGAAAACAGAAGGTGAGTTTAGAACTGGAACTGGACCGGAGCTGGACCGGGAGGTCCTACGGGTACTGGACTGAACACAATGGTAGGTAGCCGGCAGAACCCGGCTGGGTAGAGCTGTGTGGCGGAGCTCAGGTAGGTCCGGTTGGGGCAGCTGGATTCCTGAGGAACCTGGGACCGTAACCGCAGCAATGGAGGTAGCCACGGCCGGACAGGAACCACTGCAGGATTGCGAAGCTGTACACCCAACTGCGGACGCAACTCGAGCTGGAGTTGGAGGTACCGTAACACACACAGGGAATACAACAGCTACAGACTGGTAGAAGCTGGAACAGCTGGTGATTAGAGGGAGACAGGTTAGAGGCATGCAAACAGCAAAACGTTAGGGCTGGATAGATACCAAACTGGAGGACAGGTATACTGAAAGCTGTAAGGAATTAACCCACAACCAAGCGCTCAGTAACACGGGACCAGAAACGAGGAGACCATACAACGAACGAGGTAAGTTAACAAACTGGCCCCGACTAGCAACCAGACGGGGGTTTAAATAGGGCAGTGAAATTGGAATCAATAAAGCACACGTGAGGAATGTAACCGGGAGTGATTGCTAATTACACAGGTGAGGAATGCATGCAACGAGAGGGGAAAGCGATAGGCGGAAACTAAAGTGGGAAACAAAGAGAGCGAAACAGAGGGTAAACGCCCAGCCTGCAGCAGAGGGGAAAACACGGACAAGGGAATCCAACATGACACGGAAGGAAAAGGGGAAAACACGGAAAAAGGACAGGAAGGGAACGGAACGTTACAAGCTCAGTGTAATTAACGATAGACTTGATCAGGTAGAATTGGTGACGTTGTCGTGTCTGCAAAAAATTATAAAGTTAAGAGTGCTTCATGTGAAGACTAGTAGCACGCCAAAATAACTACAACAAAAAGAACTACTGAGCGATAACTATGCTTTTGTACTGATTTTCTGATTTTATTTAATTTTTATATATAGACTGTATAATTTCCGATTATGCTACCCCAAAAAAGAAAGTTTAAATCAGTAGACGGCAGGAGAAATGCAGAAAGGAGGTGTGTGGGGTCTGTCATACCATCTGATTACTGGCAAAGCGATGTGGGTACACGTATGCAAATGCTTACTGGTTTGTTAGAGAATGAAGGAGACATTATACGTAGATGGCTTACTTGATGATGTTGGTGCAGATGGTCTGGATATTTGTAACACAGATTCTGACAACATTAGAAATAACGATGAGATGCAAACGTCTGTTACGCCGTCTGATTACTGGCAAAACGATGTGGGTACACGTATGCATATGTTGACTGTTTTGTTGGAGCATGAGGAAGACATTATAGATGGCTTACTTGATGATGCGGCTGCACATGGCGTGAGAAATGATAATCAGGAAGATCGTGGACGACATGTTGTCCGTGAAAACGATATTGATCATTCTGAACATGTTGAGCAATGCAATAGGCCCATGCAAAACCCGATTGGTGGTAATAATGCTGGTAATAATGCTGTTAATGGAGAATGCTCTGATCACGGTGGTACAATTAGAGATTTGCCTGTCTTTGCTGGTGTTGAAATCACACAGCCTGTAGATCTGAGGGGGATTTCACTTGACAATATAGAGCAAGTACCATATACTTTGAGAAGACAACTTACGGCTCTGATAGAACAGTGTGCAAATGACGCATGCTTGCAAGGGCCTTCTTTGGCTAGTGACATTCAGAACGGGTGACGAATCTAACGCGGACTTATTTTTGGAGCACATTGCACAGGTCATGCAAAGTAATGACACATCGCTGATAGATGACAGTTTGGAATTTGTGGTGTCGGTAGCACATAACAGGAGTGGTGGTGGACGCTTGAAGCTTGGTGGTGTGCTGTATGACGAAATACTCAAAAGAAAAGGACGATCCCTTTACATACCCCAAAATACAGATAATTCACTCTGCTTCGCCTTATGTCTTGCACACTTTTTAAACCCAGAAAACACAGAACAGGATCATTTAGCCCAGGGACAACGGTTACATAGTGAGTTGGGATTTTCTATCGATCACAAGGTTACTTTTTCTGACGTGTGTAAATTTGAAGCGTTTTTAAATGTGAAGATTCTGGTATTTCATCACAACAGAGGGAGGAAAAAACTACAAATATATCAGACAAGTGACAAACGCAACAATAGAACAATCTGGCTGTACCTTCACGATGATCACTACAGTCTTATCGTCAATAAGACAGGCTTTTTTGGAGTATTGTATGTTTGCGAAGAGTGTTATGAACAGCATAGCTCTATTTTAACACACAAGTGTAAATACTACTGCAATGTTTGTCTAACCAACTGCCCCAAACCCAATGGTAGACTTATTAGATGTAACGATTGCCTGCGTCTGTGTCGTTCAGCACGCTGTTTAGATATTCACAAGCAGTATTCCAAGAAGCATCGTCTTACACCGTGTGATAGCATTAAATACTGCGATGCATGTTGTCGTCTTTACAAAGTCATGCCAGCAGGGGCGATGCAAACATTGTGGTGATTATCTGGTCAGTGATGTTGGCCATCAATGTTTCATACAACCCACACCGCCAAACGACCCGACAGAGAAATACAATTTCTATGATTTTGAAACACGCCACCATGACGGTCGTCATGAAGCCAACTTTGCAAGTGCCTTTACTTTTGACAACAAACAGTGGTACGTGTCAGGTTCTACATGCGTAATGCAGTTTATACAACACTTTAGAGTGAAACGCTATCGACATTACACATTCGTAGCTCATAACGCCTCTGGTTTTGACAGTTATCTCGTATTACAGTACTTCACACAGCAGGGGATTACACCTACTCTGACTATGCATGGCAGTAGAGTGATACTGATGTATGACAAAACCTTTAAACAGAGGTGGATAGACTCGTTCAGCTTCATCCCAATGCATCTAGCTAAGACCCCAGAGGCATTAGGTTTTAAGGATGTGGAGAAAGGCTATTTCCCACACCGGTTCAACACCAGGGAAAATGAGTATTATGTAGGACCCTATCCAGAACCACACTTTTACGGTTATGACACTATGCCAGAAAAAGAAAAGCGCGTGTTCATGGAATGGTACAACACTGTACTGTCATGGTTTTAACCCTTTTTCCCTATGCGGTCGTTCTCCTTGGTGGCCACGCGAGGGCGCTGTTCATTGGGTGGATGCTTGCTCCGCCCTGCTTAGATTGCGGAGCTGCTGTTAAGCCCCCACTCCTGTGCTTAGTCACCTGGAGAGAGGTATATAAGCCTACCGTTTTCTTCGTTCTGGGCTTCGACATTGATTGTTAATTGTATGTACTGTGGTGTTATTGTTGGCTGTGAATTTTCGTACCGTTTTGGCTATTCGCCCATTGTTAGCGTCTCTTTAGAGACAGGGCTTATTTCTTGCTGGCTAGGTAGTTGATTACCTCGTAGAAGTTTGGGACCGTAAAATCTCTGCTCTATTTCGCGTTGTTGTGCTTAATCTCCGTGTATGGAGATTTGGGCTATTCGGTTGGGAACTTTAGTTCTGATTGCCCTTCGGCGCATGTCTTCCCATAGGGGATTCTGGCGTTTTCGCTTCTACTTAGTATGAGCTAGTAGAAGTATATAGTAGCAGTTTCTCTGGTCCATTTGTTTCGCCTTTTGATTGGTTTTCTTATTGAGACCTGGCGTTTTAGCTTCTACTCAATTCCGTGTTACTGTGAGCCAGTAAGTAGCCTTGGTACGTTTTTCCCTGTTTAGTCTCCTTCTCGTGGACTACGTTCCCTTTGGTTGTGAGTCTGGGTTATTATTCTTATTGAGGCTGTCGTGCTATTATGTTTGCGTAGGTCTTTGTTGCAGCTGTCCTGTTCGCCTTTTTGCCTGCGAGACGATTGTTGTGAACTGTTGTTCTGTTTCGTTCTCCGGGTGTGTTGTCTCCTTATGTGGAGCTTGGGCGATGCTGTGGACGTGCTTGTGTTGGACTGCGTGTTTTTAATAGCCTCGGAACGTTAGCTCTCTGTTCCATTTCGCCTCGTTACATTTTTCCATTTGTGAGAGGCTAGGGCGGTTGTTTTATATCTAGCTTGCGTTAGTCTGTGGATAGTAAAGTTATGGGACGACGGTTCTTCGTCGGCTCACCTGTAAAATGTTTCTCTCTTGGGAGATCGGGTGTTTACCCTCTTGGTTTTATGCATTGGACTGCTAGCCTTTTTATATCGCCATGGAACATTAATCCTGTTCCTTTGCCTCGTTTCATCTCCTGTCTGAGAGGTTAGGGCGTGGCTATGTTTTAAGCTTGGTCATTTTTGCTGGTAAGGTTATGGGACGACGGTGCTACTGCGGTTCTCCGTCGGCTCGCCTGTAAAATGTTTCTTCCCCCTGGGAGATCGGGCGTTTACCCTCCTTTAGGTTCCGCACATGACTTAGTTCTAGCTTATGGAAATAGCCACGGAACATTATATCTGTTCTTTCGCCTCCTTATTAAATTGTCATTCTTCATTGGTTGACTGTTTATTTATTTGTGCCTTTTCGCTACTCGCCCGTTTATTGTGTCTCGTTACCGAGACAGGGCGCGTGTTATGTCTGGCTGTTCCGATCCCTGTCCTTGCGCTCTACGTAGCGTTTGACAGTTAGCCGGTTAGTAGCGTCTGTGGTGTGTTTGTTGTTCCTTGTCTTGTCTCCTCCCTTATCTGCGGGCATCCCGCCTTAGTGGCCTAAGGGCTTTATGAATCCCCTTGCTGCGTTTGGCTCCTCCTTCCTCACACGTCATGCCACCCATTACATGTACGTCACAAGTTGTTTGATTTTCAAAAGGAGCTGGCACGTTACGGCGTAAATGACATTGTAGTGCTGCGTAAAGCATGTCAGGTTTACAGGGAGACGTTTATGAAATGTGCATCCATGGACCCGTTTACGTACACCACCCTAGCGTTGACATGTATGGCTGTGTACTGTACAAGTTCATGTTTTTACCAAGAAACACTGTGGCATACACCTTTGACAGAGCTTATCACACACAGTACAAAACATTTTCAGATGTTTCCATACAATGGCTCGAGTACACCGCCCGCAAACATAACACACACATACAACACGCCCTCAACAGTGGTGAAAAACTATTCGGACCGTTTTTTACCGATGGTTATGACACAGACAAACACACCGCTTATGAATTTTTTGGCTGTTTTTTTCATGGATGTCCATACTGTTATTGTCCAGCACACATAAATCCGGTCACTAAATCAGAGTACGGTATGTTGAAAAACCAGCTTGATGAGAAAATCACGTACCTACAGAAAAAGCATCAGCTCAATGTAGTGGTCATCTGGGAGTGTGAATGGCGCAGGTTGACAAATACAGACAGGGACGTGCAGGCCTTTGTAGCTAACTACCGAGCACCCAGCAGGCTTAACCCCAGGGACGCATTATTTGGTGGTCGAACAAACGCCTTTCAACTATCACACAAGGTCTGCGCTGGGGAAAAAATCAGGTATTATGATTTCACGTCATTATACCCCACAGTACAATCGCACATGCTCTATTCGGTCGTACACCCACAAATAATCTACAAAGATTTCAAAACGATAAGACCAGTACTTTGGTTTTGTGAAGTGTGCTGTGGTGCCACCAAGGGCTCTCTATCACCCCGTCCTTCCTGTACAAAACAAAACAAGACAGCCATCAGATGTAAAGGCGTGACGTTGAATTCCAAAAACACTTCATTGGTCACACAACAATCTCTTCAGCGATTGGTGGACTCCTTTGTCGATCACCGGACAGTGTCTGAATGTATCACAACAGAGACCGACACAATACAGCGTGATAAAAAGAAGCTGCTACTGAAAAATGCTACAGTGTTGAAACGTTTACAAGTTGTGTACAACAAACGGCGCGTCTTTCAGGATTACCCCACACTGCCTTATGGCTACTAGACCACCGGTAAAACATGTCATTTTTGACTTTGACTTACAACATCCGTTCAGTATGGTAGTGTCGGGACCTTCAAATAGTGGTAAAACATATTTTGATATCATTGATAACGCAGACAAAATAATTTCGGAAAAGATTGATAACATCGTCTATATTTACTCCTGCTGGCAGCCTCTGTATAACGAATTGTTAAAAAATAGGCCTATAAACTTTGTTGAAGGAATACCACCATCGCTCTGTGACGACTCTTTTACCACCTCAGAAAAACAACCTTGTCATTATTGATGATTTGATGCATGACGCAAGTAATAATCTGGAAGTTCAGAATGTGTTTACCAAGTACGTCCATCACAGAAACCTAAGTTATATATCTTGTACATTATTTATTTATGCAGGGGAAATATAGTAGAACAATTAATCTAAATACTAACTATATTGTTTTGTTTAAAAACCCCAGAGACAAGTATCAGGTTTATCTTTTAGCCAGACAAATGTTTCCTGGTCAGACTAAATATTTTTTAGAAGCCTTTACCGATGCCACAAGCTGTCCATACGGTTATCTTTTAGTTGACTTTAAAGCCAAGACACCCAACCACTTTCGTCTCAGATCTCAGTTACTCTCAGACCGTGCTGCTATCTATCTACCAAAGTGACTTTATCATGTCTGCATGCATACATAGAAACTGTGGCCATCTCAAATTCTTATTCAAGGCCCCACCTCATCTCAGAAAAGTTATTTTGAACACGGCTAGCGAAGATTTCATTAATGCCCTGTGTGAGGTTGCTTTGAATGTTTTGCAAGGGAGGATACCTTTAACCAAGAGCCAGTATCATCGTCTAAAAAAAGAAAAAGCAGGGGTTAGGTTGCTTGCAGACAAAAGGATGCCCCTGTCTAAAAAAAGGAGAGCGATTAATCAAACAGGCAGACTTTTATTACCTTTATTAGGAGCAGCTCTGCCCTTTATTACCAGTCTTTTTTACCAGGAGCGGTTAGTTGATGGCACATTTGTTGCGATGGAAAATGCACAAAAAATCTATCTAGTACCGCAGCATCAGCTGGATGTTTTGAGACAGCCTCTCCCACCGGAACGTTTAAGACAGACTGTAGAAAATGAATTAGACGAATCCATGAAATATATTTTGAATTTACCGGACCTAGAT
Organism: Synaphobranchus kaupii; assembly: GCA_029718625.1. Classification (NCBI taxonomy): domain Eukaryota; kingdom Metazoa; phylum Chordata; class Actinopteri; order Anguilliformes; family Synaphobranchidae; genus Synaphobranchus; species Synaphobranchus kaupii. The sequence continues at coordinate 58,649,951 of CM056376.1, read as the reverse complement.
CTACACGAAAAGGCCAAAAAGTATGCATCTGTGTTACAGCGGTTTCTCTCTATGGTTAAACAAGGTGAAATGGAAAAGGGGGTTTTGAAACTCTCTTCCTGTTGATGATCCTGTGCATGTTATCTAGTGTTAATTTCGTTAACGAAAACTATGACGAAATATATTCGTCAACGACCTTTTTTTCCATGACTAAGACGAGACGATGACGAGACGGCACTGACGTCATTAACACTAACTGTAACGATTATCAACATGCAATATCATTGACGAAAAAAGACGAGACGAAAATGTAGTTTACAAAATAAAAACTTTGCCAAAATCTCTCTTTATTTTCGTTGACGAAAAAAGAGGAGACGAAATATTATAGACTTTTTTTCCCTCAATGCAGCAGTTCCGTTTCCTGTGCTGCGCGCGGCAGATTCGTGTCTGTCTGTGCTGCGTGCAGTAAACTTGGACTACACTGGCAGCAACACACAATGAACAGTCACTTGAGGACTTGGAGCTAACTGTTTTACAGAAAGCAAAATGACAACAACAGGGCTTGGAAGGAAGAAACGAGGTGATATTTGGGCCCATTTTCGTTACAATGAGGCTGAGAAAAAAAACCGAATGCATTGCTTTATCAGAAGGGAAGCAATGTGGTCATAAAATGGCTGGTAAGAATACCACAAACCTGAAGAGACACATAAAGGCTCACCACAAAGAAATTGAGGTAAGTTAACAAAACGTTAGGTTGTTTTTTCTAAGCTATATTAAGCTAACTACTAAGGCGGTGGTGTTACATTATGTAGGCTGTGTTTTATACTATAGCCAAACCGAACTCATTAAGCTAGGCTAGCAAATTGTTGTGAAACTTGTGAAGGAGCTGAAAATGAGCGGCAAAGGTAACGTAGGATTGAGTAACGTTAGCTATAGTCCCTGACATAACGTTAGATGGGCTAGCATCTCTCAACAACGGGACATTGCTAACGAGGGCTTTCATATATATTTTTCTACTGAGAAAAAGTAGAAGCCCAGCCAGCAAGCTAACAAGCTAGCTAACTTTTATCAGTGCTAATGCGGTTGGTGTTTGCATCGGGGGGGGGGGGGGGGGGGGGGGGGTGTTGCATAAATTAATAAGATGTTTAAAACGTTGCCAACGTTAAACTGTAGCAGGGCAAGTATATATGTACTGTATGGGAAATGCTGATGCTTCAGCTAGATTGCAAGTTTATTTAAAGCAGCAGTAGGAGCTTCAGTCTAAAACTAGTGAGCGAGTAGCTAAAAGCCATACGCCTTGCAATCATAAACAACAGCCCAGTATGCACCTAACACCTGAGCAGCTTTACTAACTGATGTATTATGCATTTGGTGACATAAAAATGCTGTCTTTATTTGTCCTTCACATTACCATCAAACTGAATTTGATTTGATTTGGCATCAAAATGAATTTGAATATGTTATAAAGACTAATTGCCTACCTCAAAAAGGTGTCTGCAGTAATATGCCTGCATAACCTGCATAAAGTACTTACTTTGTGAGTATAATACCACCTAGTTTTGATTGTGTAGAGTTTTCTTTTTATACTCAGGGTTTGTGTTAAGTTAAAATCATAGCAATACTAGACCAGACACTTTCTGCAAAGCTGCATTCTTAAATCATTCAACCTGTGTTTTTCATCAGATAAGGATAAGATCAAATCTTATGAAATAAGTTTGACTAAAATGACAAAAAATTATTGGTTTTTGGCTAGACTAGATTGACTGAAATGTTCAATATAATCTGATGACTAAATAAGACTAAAATGTCAACAGTTTTCATTGACTAAAACTAGACTAAAATAGTTAGTTTTCTAACAAGGACATTTGACACAGGACTAAGACTAAGACTAAATATAAAAATAGCTGCAAAAATTAACACTAATGTTATCAAAGAGGATGTTTTAGAAGAGGTTCTCAAACAAATGCCTGTGAGAAACAGGAAAAATGTTGAATATCTTGTCAATACTATGAGAAAAGCCAAAGGAACTGTTGCATGGAACGACCAGGGAGAATTCATGGTTAATGGCAGCGTCATCAAGGGGTCGCATATGTATGACTTGCTCAAAAGTGTTACAGCTAAACAAAGGCCGGTAGGATGAGATTTTTTTTTTTAAAGCTCTTGCTGACATAAATGCACCAACATCATCGATACCCAATGTCGAAGTGAGACTGATTATTGACAGTTATAAGAATGGGGTTGTTCATACTGCTGAGAATGTGTCTGCAAAATTGGCTAGACGTTAGAGAAGGAAAAGATCAATGTTACATGGTTCACCGTCATTTCTTAGAAAGTCTGATTCTGAGACATCGCCAGAATCTGTTGTCTTTAAATCACCAAAGTTAGATGTACAGTCATGGTTGTCATTTTGAAATGTTTTCCTTTTTTATTATAATTTTTTTTTTTGTCAATATTTTTTTGTCTTTGATATCATTTGTGTAATGACATATATTGTTATTAACCATTGGAACTACTGAGTTTTTTTTATCTGTTTATGATGAACATAGAATGTAAAAATAATCAAATATTGTACATATTTCTGAAAACTTTTTTTGCAATCCGATGTACTTCTTTTTAACATGTGTCTGTGATTATTATTTTGTAAATAAAAAAGTCTGAATCAAGAATGTTGTTTGTCAATTTATTTTATTTAATACACATGCTTGTGGATGTTGCACACACATTATATCATAATCACGACAATCTGTTGGTGTTATGCGATTAACAAATCAACACTCCATTAGATCATTAAACACAACATTGTCACTATATTTACGTAACACATTATCATATGAGCGTCCTTTTTGTATATTAAACAAGAAAAAAACACAATGTTGTCCACAGGTAGTAGTTAAATTATCTGGTACTTGTCTTTTGGAATAAAACACAGTATCGCAATTCCGGTTTAGAAATTGTTGTGTGCTGGCAGGAAAATTTGAGGGTCCATTCCCAAAGGAGTCAAAGAAATAACCATCTCTGTGCCCAGTCACATAGATGGCCAACCAGTGAGTACCAGGAAGATGTGAAGGATCTGTGTTGACTATTAACATGGTAGGTAAAATATGCACAACATATGGCAGTCAATCGGCTGCAAATACCCCAAGAAAACAAGCCTTGTTAGATATTTATTTTCATAGTCGAGGTTAGTTCTATGGTATTCATTATTCTCAATAATGATCCAATAGCACTTGGCGACGGTTAGATATCTCTACTACAGAGTCAAAGACGGCGTAGCATATTCAATTTATAGTTCTCGCTATAGGCCTCCTGAAACGCGCTTCTAGAGGCACATTCCCTGTCCGAACCAACGAGACGTGTTTTCCGCAGGACTCATCAGCTTCCAGGTTAAAACAAAACAGTGTATATCCAGATCCAAATTCTTCTCGGTTTATAGCCAAAACCTCTGTCCTTCAGCTGCCTGCCGGTTGCTTGAATCATCTGATAGTATTCACGGACATACTGTCCGTTTCTAAAATCTAGCTGGAACGGTTTAGCAGGGTACATGAGATCATCAGCATAAAGTGCCATAAATTCTGTATCGTAATGTTGAAAATTGAATGGGTTACAGTTGTAACTACCCGTAAACGCGTCATTATCAACAAAACCTATTACAAGAAGCTTTGGAATCTGACCCAAAAAAAGGTTCTCTTGGTTACAGATGCGTGTTCCTGGCGGGATCGAAAAATATTTCAAACAGACCCTGTCGATGGGGTATTTCACATTAGACTGTGTAAGAACCTTAGCATGCGCTAGTTTTATTGCGGGGCTACAGTCACTTTCTTAACAAAAACACTGGCCGCCACAATACTTACACGGTAATTTAAATTTCCAACTCCCATGAGACAAAATTAATCTTTGGCATGAACAAATTTCAATTTTAGATCGACACCATTGAGAAGTAATTTTTCTTGAAAAAACAAGTCTGTGTTAAATATAAAATTTGAATAACGTCATAGCAACGAGATAAACCCAACAATAGCCTGATCGTATGCCAGAAAAGCCGTGAAAAGCCCTGCTCACTCAAATGCAAAATAAACTGAAAGTACTATCTCATTCTACCATGTATTCTACTAGCAATATATGCTACTAAATATGAAATAAATATACAATCCTACCATTGGTTTTACACATCGAGATGTTCCTTTCAGAATTCAGTTGTCATTTATTGTCTGGTACAATCGGTTTGAGAAATATACAACACTTTATACCACTATTACACTATCTGAAACGTCGCCGCGTAATACCCCCATGCCCTCTAAGCCTGTCTCATGCATTACAGTTCATTCTGGTTTAATTGTCGGCTTTTTTATCCAATAGAGTACATTATAACCTTCGCAACGGTATATGCCAAGTCGTTTTGGGTGCTTTGAGCAATTTACTACAGCCCAGCGTAACGGCAGTTTTAGTTTTAACTGTCTAGTATTACGCAAGCTCTATAGAATACACATTATGGAGGGGAGTTTCCCTTTTGCGATATGTAAGTATTTTTGCATCTAAAATACCGTTGGTCTCGCTGGCTACATATGTACGTTTGTGTTTCCACTCGAGCACTGTCTTTCCAATATGTTTGATAGCCCTATTGTTATTTTCGCATTTTGAGTGCATTTCACATACTGTAGTGCAATCGCTAAATGTATTTTTGATGTAGGCTACCGATGTTCATTGAAGATAGAACATTTGGCAGCATTTTGCAGATGGTGGAATACTATTTTATGTTCATGTTATCATACATAATATAGGCTATGGCGTATACTTGTCTCTTAGGGCATGACAAATGCTCATTCCAATTTACTGTGTGCTGATATGTGGTAGATTAAGGTAAAAATTTCCTTGGAGTCATTATGAATAGGAAAATTTAAAAGATTAAAAGAATACAGAAAAATGCAATCCCAGGACAAAAGTATACATACTGTAGAGTACAGGGACAAGTGATGTTTTATTGAGGTACAAGAGTGAATGATTAGGCAACATATTTAGGTGTATGTATGTAACACTGTGATATCAGTGTTTTTTATCTTAAGCCATCAGAAGGAGCAAATGTATTTGTTTTTTTGTAATGGACAAAACTAATTTATTCATTTTATGACATGTTTTGCATAGGGGTTTTGGACCCATAGATATCTACCCCCCTATACTGATGAAAATATAGTAATTCCCACTTGAAAATTATGCAAAAGTGAGTTTTATGAGCCAAAACTGTTGATTTGTAGTTAAATATATCATCTTTTTTTTTTATTTAGAGCAGTGCACAATTTAGCCATTTGGATAGATTTGGAGACACTAATGGACAACAGGGTACACTGCTATATTTTGCATCATAGACCTTTAGTAGTTCTGCATATCATCCTCAGATTTTGCAAAACTTGTGGACATGGAGTTTATAATCCAGGAAATGTATATAGTCAAGCCGGAAAGTCTGCACACCCCTTTCACCTTCTCCACGTTTTATTACGTTACAGTCATATTCTACAATAGATTGAGTTAATTTTTTGTTTCAATATTCTACACAGAATAGCCCATAATGACAAAGTGAAAACAGGTTTTTAGACATTTGTGCTAATTTATTAAAAATCAAAATGTAAAATATATGTACACAAGTGTGCACACCCTTTGATATGACACCCAAAAGTGAGCTGAGGTGCATTTTGTTTCCACTGATACTACTTGAGATGTTTCTACAACTTAATTGGAGTCCACCTGTGATAAATTCAATTTGATTGGACATGATTGGGGATTGCCAACACCTGCCTATATAAGGTCCCACAGTTGACAGTGCATGTCAGAGCAAACTCCAAGCCATGGGGTCAAAGGAATTATCTGCAGACCTCAGAAACAGGATTGTGTCAAGGCATAGATCTGGAGAAGGGTACGGAAAAATCTCTGCAGCTTTACAGGTCCCAAAGAGCACAGTGGCCACCATCATTCGTAAATGGAAGAAGTTTGGAACCACCAAGAATCTTCCTAGACCTTGCCGCCCGGCCAAACTGAGCAATCGGGGAAGACGGGCCTTGGCCAGGAAGGTGAGCAGGAACCCGTGGGTCACTCTGACAGAGCTCCAGCGTATCCTTGTGGAGATGGGAGAACCTTTCAGAAGATCAACCATCCAGGCAGCACTCCACCAATCAGGCCTTTATGGTAGAGTGGTCAGACGGAAGCCCCTCCTTAGTAAAAGGCACATCACAGCCCGCTTGGAGTTTGCCAAAAGGCACCTAGAGGACTCTCAAACCATGAGAATCAAGATTCTCTGGTCTGATGAAACCAAAATGGAACTTTTTGGCCTGAATACCAAGCGTCACGTCTGGAGGAAACCAGGCACCGCTCATCACCTGGCTAATACCATCCCTACAGTGAAGCATGGCGGTGGCAGCATCATGATGTGGGGATGTTTTTCAGCAGCGGGAATGGGGCGACTAGTCCTGATAGAGGGAAAGATGAATGCAGCTAAGTACACCGAGATCCTTGAAGAAAACCTGCTCCAGAGTGCTCTGGACCTCAGACTGGGGCGAAGGTGTACCTTCCAACATGACAACGACCCGAAGCACACAGCCAAGAGAAGAAAGGAGTGGCTTCGGAGAAAGTCTGTGCATGTCCTTGAGTGGCCCAGCCAGAGCCCAGACCTGAATCCAATTGAACATCTGTGGAAAGAGCTGAAAATGGCTGTGTACCGACGCTCCCCATCCAACCTGACGGAGCTTGCAAGGATATGCCAAGAGGAATGGGCAAAAATGTCCAGAAACAAGTGTGCCAAGCTCGTAGCTTCTTTCCCAAGATGCGTTGAAGCTGTAATCGCTGCCAAAGGTGCAGCAACCAAGTATTAGTCTAAGGGTGTGTACAGATATGTAACCCCTAAATAACCTATTTTTGTCAGTAAAATAAAATTGCATATTTTCTAAAAACCTGTTTTGTTTTCACTTCGTCATTATTGGCTATTGTGTGTAGATGTTTGAGGCAAAAAATGAACTCAATCTATTGTAGTATAAGTCTGTAACTGTAACGTTCCGTTCCCTTCCTGTTTGTTTCCGTGTTTTTCCCTCTCCCTCCGTGTCATGTTGGTCTTCCTTCGTCCATGTTTTCCCCTGTGCTGCAGGCTGGGCGTGGTCCTCCCGTTTAGTTCACTCTGTTCCCCATCTGTTTCAGCCTATCTCCTTTCTCCTGCACTGCATGCATTCCTCACCTGCTTGTTAGTTAATCACCCTTGATTACATTCCTCACGTCTTTTTTGATTGGTTTCAATTTCACTCCACTATATATTCCTCTGTCTGGCTGCTGTTTGGCGCCAGTTCTTTGACGTACCGAGTTGGGTTTTTCTGGTCTCCTGTTCTAGTCTAGTTACTAAAGATTCTGTTGAGTTTTTGGATTCCTGTTCTTTTCTTGTTTTCTCCAGTCCTAACTGCCTTATTGTTTTAGTCTGTTTCGCCACAGTCTGCTCTGCCTACAGCTGCTTCACCCTCCCTGTGTGTGTTACAGTACCTCCAGGCTTACCCTCGTCTAACCCATAGCTGGGTGCCCTGCCTGCCCTGTCGGACCCTGCCTCTCACTTACCTCTGCCTTTCTGCTCCGTGCCAGTCCGGTCCGTTCCTGTTCCTCAGCCCAGTTCCTGTTGGACCTCCCGGTCCAGTTCCTGTCCGGTTCCGAGTCAGAACCAAAGTCCAGTTCCGGCTTGGAGAATCCGCCAGTGTTCCCGTCCAGTTCCTGTTGGACCTCCCGGTCCAGTTCCTGTCCGGTTCCGGGTCAGAACCAAAGTCCAGTTCCGGCTTGGAACATCCGCCAGTGTTACCGTCCAGTTCCTGTTGGACCTCCCGGTCCAGTTCCTGTCCGGTTCCGAGTCAGAACCAAAGTCCAGTTCCGGCTTGGAGAATCCGCCAGTGTTCCCGTCCAGTTCCTGTTGGACCTCCCGGTCCAGTTCCTGTCCGGTTCCGGGTCAGAACCAAAGTCCAGTTCCGGCTTGGAACATCCGCCAGTGTTACCGTCCAGTTCCTGTTGGACCTCCCGGTCCAGTTCCTGTCCGGTTCCGGGTCAGAACCAAAGTCCAGTTCCGGCTTGGAACATCCGCCAGTGTTACCGTCCAGTTCCTGTTGGACCTCCCGGTCCGGTTCCGAGTCTGAACCAAAGTCCAGTTCCGGCTTGGAACATCCGCCTGTGTTGTGTGTTTTCTATGTACGGCTTGGGACTACCCCAATCCAGTAAATAAAACACCCATTCCTGTTCATTTGTCTCTTAGTCGTGCATTTGGGTTCGTTTCTGTTTTTCGGATCGTGACAGAAAGAACTGGCCTTAAACATGGACCCAGCCGACCTCGAACAAATTCGCCACGCCTTCACCTGCCAAACCGCGGTCTCCGACCAGCAGGGCCGCCGTCTGGATGACGTTCTGGATGTGCTGAGGGGCCTAACGGAGCAGGTAGCGCAGCTATCCATTCATCTACCTCGGATCTCCCCGGATCCGACCCCTCCTGCATCCGAACTGCCTCCTGAGATTCCGGTCCCGCCTCCTGGTCGGGAGCCCCGAGTCCAACATCCCGAACTGTTTCGTGGGGGGCTGGGGAGGTGTCGCGAATTTCTTATGAAATGCGACATAGTGTTCCGGATGCAGCCGTCTTTGTTCGCCTCCGACCCCTGCAAGATCGCCTTTGTGATGAGCAGCTTGGGAGGCAGTGCCCTGGAGTGGGCAACCTCTATCTGGGACAGTCAGTCTCCTCTCTGCAACAATTTCGCCCTCTTCACCTCGGAGATGCGGCGTGCTTTCGACCACCCGGTCTGCGGTCGCGACGCTACCCAGCGCCTTCTGCAGGTACGTCAGGGCAGCCGCAGCGTTGCAGAGATGGCCATACAGTTCCGCACCATCGCTGCTGAGTCAGGCTGGAATGACACCTCCCTCCAGGGGGCCTTTCGCCAGGCCCTTAGCGAAGAGCTTAAGGACCAGCTGGCCACCCGGGAGGAGTCCACCTCACTTAACAGCCTCATCAGTCTTGCCATTGCCATCGACAATCGCCTTAGAACCCGGGCCCGCGAGCGAGGGAAGAATCCCTCCCGTCTTCCACCCTCCGCCCCTTCCCGGTCTCGCCCTCCCTCACCCGTCCAGGACCCGAGAGTCTTCGTTTCGCCTCCCGAGGAGGAGCCCATGCAACTGGGCAGGGTCTCCGTGGACGCCGAGGAGCGCCAACGTCGGTTCCGCACCAGGTCATGTTTTTATTGTGGTCAGACTGGCCACCAGATCTCCTCTTGTCCCGTTCGCCCAAAAGAGGTGGCTCGCCGGTAAGACTGGGCGTACTGACGAGCCCCATTGTCCCTAGTCATGCGGCCCAGAACCGCCTTGAATTCAAGGCCACCCTTCTCTGGAGAGATATCACTGCTTCGGCCTCCGCCCTCATTGACTCTGGTGCGGACGCCAACTTTATTGACTGCTCCTTCGTCGAAAGGTCCGGAATCCCCACGGAGCCCTTGTCTACCCCCATCACTGCTCTCGCCCTGGACGGTAGGAGCCTGGGGGTGGTTACCCACTCCACCGTTCCCCTCCAACTTATCCTGTCGGGAAATCATCGAGAATCCATTCAGCTCCTTCTCATTCAGGCCAAGCAGTCATCCATAGTCCTGGGACAGACCTGGCTGCGGGTGCACAACCCGCACATTGACTGGCGCTCCGGCCGCGTCCTGGCTTGGAGTGGTCACTGTCTGGCCAACTGCCTCCGCTCTGCTCTACCTCCTCCGGGGCCTAGGAGCAACAAATCCCTCCAACCCGTTCCCGACCTCACCAATGTCCCCAACCAGTATCATGACCTGTCGCAAGTGTTCTCTAAATCTCGTGCTCTCTCTTTACCTCCTCACAGGCCCTACGACTGCTGCATCAACCTGCTGGCGGGAGCCAAACTACCATCTGGTCGCCTCTACAGTCTGTCGGGTCCGGAGAAGTTGGCCATGGAGAATTACATCCACGAGTCACTTGCGTCAGGTATCATCCGTCCTTCTTCTTCCCCGGTCGGTGCGGGGTTTTTTTTTGTGGGGAAGAAGGATGGCACGCTACGGCCCTGTATTGATTATCGGGGTCTCAACGAGATCACAGTCCGCAACAAATACCCTCTTCCCCTCATCAACACAGCTTTTGAACCTCTCTCCCAGGCAGTCATCTTCACCAAGCTCGACCTCCGTAACGCGTACCATCTGGTGCGTATACGCGAGGGGGACGAATGGAAGACTGCTTTCAACACCCCGTTGGGCCACTACGAGTATCTGGTGGTCCCGTTCGGCCTTACCAACGCCCCAGCAGTCTTCCAGAGCATGGTGAACGATGTACTCCGGGACCTGTCTGGCAAGTGTGTTTTCGTCTACATCGACGACATACTAATTTTTTCTAAGTCCCCCCAGGAACATGTTCTCCACGTCCGGGAGGTTCTCCAGCGGCTCCTGGAGAACCAGCTCTTCGTCAAGGCTGAGAAGTGCGCTTTCCACGTCTCATCCGTCCCGTTCCTCGGCTTCATAATTGAGGAGGGCAGTATCCGGGCGGACCCTGCTAAGGTCAAGGCGGTGACAGAATGGCCCCAACCCTCGTCACGTAAGCACCTCCAACAGTTCCTCGGTTTTGCCAACTTTTACCGCCGCTTTATTCGCAACTACAGTGTCATTGCTGCCCCTCTGACTAAACTAACCTCCACTTCCGTTCCCTTCGGCTGGAATCCCGAGGCCCAGCGGGCTTTCGAACAGCTGAAGGCTCGGTTTTCCACTGCCCCCATTCTCTGTCACCCCGACACCTCTCGTCAGTTTACGGTCGAGGTTGATGCCTCCGACACCGGCGTGGGGGCCATTCTGTCTCAACGCGCCGCCTTGGACAGCAAGCTCCACCCCTGCGCCTTTTTCTCCCGGAGACTGTCCTCCGCCGAACGCAATTACGATGTCGGGGATCGGGAACTACTCGCCATCAAATTGGCGCTGGAGGAGTGGCGCCATTGGCTGGAGGGGGCAGGTATCCCGTTTATTGTTTTCACTGATCATCATAATCTGGTCTATCTCAGGTCAGCCAAAAGGCTTAATGCCCGTCAGGCTAGGTGGTCTTTGTTTTTTGCCCGCTTTAATTTTACCGTCACTTATCGCCCTGGCTCCCGCAATACCAAAGCTGATGCCCTGTCCCGTGTTTTTTCCCCTCCCTCCAGTCCTGCTGACCCGGAGCCCATTCTCCCTGCCTCCTGCTTTGTGGCTGCGGTGTCTTGGGAGATCGAGGGTATCGTGAAGGCCGCCCAGGTTTCCCAACCCGATCCCCGCAATAACCTTAACGCATCTCTTTTTGTGCCCAATTCCGTCCGTTCCCAGGTCCTGGAATGGGTCCATGCCTCCCGTCTGGCCTGTCACCCAGGTGTCGCCAGAACCATCGCCCTGATCAGGAGGAGTTTTTGGTGGCCAACCCTTAAAGGGGATACCCGTGCCTTTGTCCTGGCCTGCCCTGTTTGCGCCAGGAGCAAGGCTTCCCACCAGCCACCCTCCGGCCTTCTCCACCCCCTCCCCGTCCCGAGCCGTCCTTGGAGCCACATTGGTGTGGACTTCGTCACCGGTCTGCCTTTGTCAGAGGGCAACACTACTATTCTGACAATTGTGGACCGGTTCTCCAAGGCGGTTCATTTTATCCCCCTCCCCAAACTCCCTTCCGCCCTCGAAACCGCGGAGCTCCTGGTGCTGCACGTGGTCAGGCTGCACGGTATCCCCGCCGACATCGTATCGGACCGTGGGCCCCAATTCTCCTCCCAGGTGTAGAGGGCGTTCTGTGCGGCCTTGGGTGCTTCTGCTAGCCTGTCATCTGGTTTCCATCCACAGACTAACGGCCAGGCGGAGAGAGCCAACCAGGACCTGGGATCCGCCCTGCGGTGCGTTACCGCTCGCAATCCCGCCTCCTGGAGCCGTCTGCTCCCGTGGGTTGAGTACGCACACAATTCCCTCAAGTGCGCATCCACGGGTATGTCCCCCTTTGAATGTTCTCTAGGGTACCAACCCCCCCTCTTGTCGGCCCAGGAGGCCGAGATAGCTGTTCCCTCCGTTAAATCCCACATCCTTAGGTGTAAACGGATGTGGAGACTTACACGCACCGCACTCCTTCATGCCAATTCCCGTACCCAACGCCTGGCGGACCTTCACAGGACCGCAGCCCCGCAGTATAAGGTCGGTCAGCAGGTCTGGTTATCCACGGCCAACATCCCCCTCCCCACTTCTTCCAAAAAGCTCCAACCCCGTTTTATTGGTCCTTTCCCCATTGTTCGTGTAGTCAACCCTGTTTCCGTTAAACTTTTCCTCCCCGGTTCCCTTAAGATCCACCCCGTCTTTCACGTTAGCCAGATTAAACCTGTCTCCTCCAGCCTTCTCAGTGCCCCGGCGGTTACCCCACCTCCGCCCCGGATCATCGACCACGCCCCGGCCTACACGGTGAGTCGCATCCTCGACATTCGCCGCAAGGGCCGGGGCTACCAATACTTGGTCGACTGGGAGGGTTATGGTCCGGAGGAGCGGTCCTGGCTTCACAAGCGCCTTATTTTGGACCATTCTCTTATATCGGACTTCCACGAACAGTTCCCGGACAAGGTTAAACCCCCAGGTACGCCGGGTGGCGTTCATTGAGGGGGGGTACTGTAACGTTCCGTTCCCTTCCTGTTTGTTTCCGTGTTTTTCCCTCTCCCTCCGTGTCATGTTGGTCTTCCTTCGTCCATGTTTTCCCCTGTGCTGCAGGCTGGGCGTGGTCCTCCCGTTTAGTTCACTCTGTTCCCCATCTGTTTCAGCCTATCTCCTTTCTCCTGCACTGCATGCATTCCTCACCTGCTTGTTAGTTAATCACCCTTGATTACATTCCTCACGCCTTTTTTGATTGGTTTCAATTTCACTCCACTATATATTCCTCTGTCTGGCTGCTGTTTGGCGCCAGTTCTTTGACGTACCTAGTTGGGTTTTTCTGGTCTCCTGTTCTAGTCTAGTTACTAAAGATTCTGTTGAGTTTTTGGATTCCTGTTCTTTTCTTGTTTTCTCCAGTCCTAACTGCCTTATTGTTTTAGTCTGTTTCGCCACAGTCTGCTCTGCCTACAGCTGCTTCACCCTCCCTGTGTGTGTTACAGTACCTCCAGGCTTACCCTCGTCTAACCCATAGCTGGGTGCCCTGCCTGCCCTGTCGGACCCTGCCTCTCACTTACCTCTGCCTTTCTGCTCCGTGCCAGTCCGGTCCGTTCCTGTTCCTCAGCCCAGTTCCTGTTGGACCTCCCGGTCCAGTTCCTGTCCGGTTCCGAGTCAGAACCAAAGTCCAGTTCCGGCTTGGAAAATCCGCCAGTGTTCCCGTCCAGTTCCTGTTGGACCTCCCGGTCCAGTTCCTGTCCGGTTCCGAGTCAGAACCAAAGTCCAGTTCCGGCTTGGAGAATCCGCCAGTGTTCCCGTCCAGTTCCTGTTGGACCTCCCGGTCCAGTTCCTGTCCGGTTCCGGGTCAGAACCAAAGTCCAGTTCCGGCTTGGAACATCCGCCAGTGTTACCGTCCAGTTCCTGTTGGACCTCCCGGTCCAGTTCCTGTCCAGTTCCGAGTCAGAACCAAAGTCCAGTTCCGGCTTGGAACATCCGCCAGTGTTACCGTCCAGTTCCTGTTGGACCTCCCGGTCCAGTTCCTGTCCGGTTCCGAGTCTGAACCAAAGTCCAGTTCCGGCTTGGAACATCCGCCTGTGTTGTGTGTTTTCTATGTACGGCTTGGGACTACCCCAATCGAGTAAATAAAACACCCATTCCTGTTCATTTGTCTCTTGGTCGTGCATTTGGGTTCGTTTCTGTTTTTCGGATCGTGACAGTAACGTAATAAAACGTGGAGAAGGTGAAAGGGGTGTGCTGACTTTCCGGCTTGACTGTATATTACCGATTTCACTTATGTAGCTCTCAGCAAAATTAAAAAAAACTATTTACAAATTTTTTTTTCCAAAGTTTCTTTGCATTTGTGGCACTTTATTTTGACTTAAATTATGAAAATAAACAAATCTAAGTTTGTATTGTAAATGGTACACCTGTTTTGTTTCATTTAAGCCATTTACCAAGTTTATGTGATGCTCACACCTGGAGTTATAAAGCCTTAAACAGAGCATCCCCTAAATAGGTGAAATTTGCCATCTGCGCCAAGGGGACAAGTCTAAAGTGTAATTTAATAACTACTTTCCCGTACGTGAAAGGTATAGGCTGATCTTGATAGTTTTTTATAGCAATTTCAATATCGTCTATCTGTAGCTTCGATAAACGCACGTAATGGGGCTTGTCAAAAAGCAGAATGGGGTATTGCTTATCTGTGTCTGCTATATTAATGCTCCCCAGCAGAGGCACATAACTGTCCCCAACAACCTGATAGTCTACGATGTCAGAGTAAATAAACATGTTATAACATCCTCCATATATATCCGCCGGATGTGGCACATAGCATCTGTCCTGGGTATTTTCAGAGGCCGACTGTGGAACATCCGGTCTGAAACCCAGAATATGAGCAAGCTTCCCATAACATGAGAGAACTATATGCGGATCGCCCTTAACCCAAACACGTTTTTTAACACGATCGTATTCCATGGATAACTTTCCACCTATCGCGCTTTGACTAGCCAGTTTATTAAATTCACTAAAAATATCTGACACACTGTCATAGTAACCCACCGGTAAAGAAATATGCGTTATCTCTCTTGTAAGGCTATCATTTATACGTATAGTCGCGTCGGATTCCGGAAAAGTATACCAATTTTGTGGATATTGCATTTCGATCAGACCAACTTCATACGGTTCTGTTAGAAGAATAGGTGAGACTAGTTTTTGTTCTGTAATTCCATATTTTATTTTGCGAGTAGACCTTGGTGGATGCATTGCTGGGCAATGTCACAAAAAATCCCTTTTCACCCATATTAACGCTACCCTGACAATTTGATGAATGATTTACTTTTTTATCCTAGAGTGTTCCATTAGCTCCTGTCTGTCTAGTAAAAAGACAGAGGCACTTCTATCTTTTCTAATTTATTTATTTTTAAGCTTATTTATCCTTTAAAGCTGTTTTATCTTTTATTTATTTTTTATCTCTTTTTATTATTTGTTTTATTCTTTCTTTTTCTGCACCGCATATACTTAGATAAATACTGTTATCTGATGTCAGTTGTTGCCTGTTATCTGTTGAGCACCTGAAAAGTCCTCTATAAAGAGTCCGCTCAACTTAAAAGTTTGATTAAAAGTCTGATTAGTGACCGACGGGTCCGTCACTCTGTGGAGTGATTCAAACTGTGGAGGCTGTATGCTGCTCCCACCCATGGGCTAATACGTAAAAAGAGGCCGTAGTGCGCTCAACTTGAGGCTGTAGTGCGCTCAACTTAAACGTTTGATTAGTGACCGACGGGTCCGTCACTCTGTGGAGTGATTCAAACTGTGGAGGCTGTATGCTGCTCCCACCCATGGGCTAATAATATTTTTACAAAAGTCCTGCAGCGTAGCTGGCAGGCACCTGCAGCGGACCTGGCAGGTATAATATCACCCAGAGAGAGAGGCTGTACGGTGCGTAGCAGATTGCAGGTAGCAGGCTGTTTGTGGTAGGAGTGTTTGTTGGGTATTTGTTTTGTGGG
Source organism: Synaphobranchus kaupii (assembly GCA_029718625.1). NCBI lineage: Eukaryota > Metazoa > Chordata > Actinopteri > Anguilliformes > Synaphobranchidae > Synaphobranchus > Synaphobranchus kaupii. The sequence continues at coordinate 58,634,353 of CM056376.1, read as the reverse complement.
CCCAACCAGTATTGCGTTTTATTATAACTGTTTTAACTTCTTATTAACATTGTTTCAATTCTAATTTACTTTTTATATAATGTCTTTCTATGTCTTATGTAAAGCAATTTGAGTTGCCTAGTGTATGAAATGTGCTATACAAATAAACTTGACTTGACTTGACTTGACTTGAGCCCTCGGAGGCGTTTTTAAGTTAAGTTTCAACAAAGTCTTTTTCTGGAATCCACAAATTAAATTTATCCGGCCACCCCAACCATTTAACCAAAACATGGTTCTTACGCCACACTTTTTTTCTATCGAAAACCTCTTCGATTTTAAACGATTTGTTTTTGTCGATGAATACTAGCTGTAGCTCCTTCTCATAAAACATACCCTGTAACTAATCTCCGGCTTGATCCTTTAACCTGTAAAGGCGGTATTCGGCTTATGCTTTCTATGATTGTGAAAAACTCATCTGTAAATGATTGTCCATACCCTTTTCTGAAAACTCCACGAAGCTTTGAGATTCTCACTGTATTGCCGACTTTAAATTTGAACATAACAGGAGATTCAGGCTGTGACTTGTACAAGTTGTTAAACACAATCCTCTCATTCTCTTTACATACTTCAGAGGGCCTCATACTTATCGAACGATGGCGTGTGTGGTTATAAGCATGGACCAAAGATTGCAGCACGTCTACGTAACGACGTGAATTAGCAGCTGTCAAATATCTCTACATTCGGGTTTTGAGAGTTTTGTTGAAACGCTCAACTATACTAGCCTTTGTCTCATTGTAAGTAGAAAAATGAATGATTTTATATGGTACCAAGAGTCTTTGAAAGGGTTTGTTGTAAAATTATTTACCGGCATCTGTCTGGAGTTTCTTCGGCACACGTCCTTCCCTTAATATATTTTCAAAAGCTTTCGTAACAATCTCGCCACTCTTGGAAATAAGGCAACGAACCCATGCATATTTGGAAAATACATCAATGCACGTGAGCAAATAATGGTCATTTTCCTCAGCATACTCTGACATGTCTACCAGATCTGCCTGAAATTGTTTATCTATACCATTCACTAAAACCCTATTCCTTTGAAAATGTTTGAACGCCAGGGCGTGCAGCGTATAAGCATCTTGTTTGCATAACCAATTCTGGACATGTTGTAGAGAAGGACTCTCTATTGTTTGCTTTTTGATCGTGTCATATAATTTATTAACACCGCCATAAGCTGCAGGGTTTGCAGGGTCATAATAGACTTTTTCTAACGTGTCATCCATGGCTTTGTATTAACAACAAATGAATCACTTATACATTTTCACTTCGTATTTATTCATTTTACATTACCTTCACACCAGAATCAATAATGTCAAGATATTTCAGACAAGCATCCAGATTGGTGTGGGTCATGTGACATGTAACTAAATCTACAATCAAACAATAGTCTATATTTGATCTTTTCAGCTTTAAGACACAGACATCAGTGGCAAATGCGCAAAAACACATAACATGTCCTACATCAAAAGGCTGAGTCGGGGGAAACTGGGTTAACATGTCTTTTACACAACATTTCAAACAAATATCAGATTCTAAACACAAGGAAAGAAGTTCTACCCAGTACTCATATTTAATTTTTACCCAACACAAATGATGGCTGAAAACATCGTAACCTCGCAAATGGTTACGATGACAGAATTGTCGGACTGACAGAATTTTCAATTGCAGTACACATTAGTGAAACAAGTCTGTCCGTCACATATTTTTTAGGTTTGAAAAAAAAATACAATAGCATCACAAATGGTATTAAAAATACACCGCATGGTGTCTACAGCGATTGTTCCCAGAGGTCTACAGCTTTTTCAATGATAGATTCGTTGGTGTGGTTAATATGTTTTCTGAGTATTTCTGATATGTCCTCCTGTATGTCGGTGCCAGGCAACAAGTCTGCAACAACTGTCTCTGCAACACCTATAATCTTCTCAGGCGATGCTGCAATGTTCAGCGTGAGATCTAGAATGATTATTAATATTTTTAATCAATAATTAAAGGTTTATTGAAGGTTTTGTGAGTAGCTCACCACAAATTTCATCAAAAAATCCTGCATAATAATATGAAGGGTACCCGTGCAGACACGCATGGTTCCTTTGGCTGGGATGGTTGGTGAGACATCCGAAACAGTCCTTTTTAAGTCGATAAAGAATCTTATTCAGACACAAACATGTAGTGGCTTTCAAAAGATTGATGGCCATCTGTGATAGTTTAGGAGACAAAAAAACATCATACTTTTCGTAACAGGTCTTCAAAAACTATTTTCCGGTATTCTCGACCACATCCACACTTGCTGCAGTGTTGTTATCCTTTAAATTGAGGTCTTTGTTGGTCTCTGCAATGCCGGCGGTTGAACCGTTTTCGTCTTCAAAACTCAAGCGAGCTAGTGAATCTGTTAGTGAATCTATTGTAGGCCTAAAGTCCAAAGCTTCAGGACACCACAGTGCTTTACCATCAGACGTACCTGTAAAAAAGTATAGCAATGTTTTTTTTTAACAAAGAAGCTATTTATATATCCTACACATGTGTTATGGTAAAGAAAAATATTGGCTACATAGAGATAGTACATACTCACCGTTGGTTGACGACATGAGACAACTTGAGTATAACAGTTCTGCAGAAATGTTATGCGCTTTCTTCAGCAAGGCTGTCACAACAAATTTCATCCCCCCTATTCCCTTCCGGGGTTACGCTTCCGGCTACGTACGTTAGCGTCCACTTGGCGATCGCCCTGGCTGCGTGGTTGCCAAGCATTCTCTGTTGGTTGCTAACGACGCGATCTGAGATCGCCCAGCCTGCGCGGTTGCCAAGCATTCTCTGCTGGTTGCTAAGGACGCGATCTAAGAGGCGCTCGCGAATTTTGCTTCGGGAGCTTCAGGAGACCAGAAAACCTGCGCTGCTTAAGCCTATTTTTTAATAACGTTATACTTATTCTGATTAGTGGATAGTGTTGTATTGTGTTTTTTTTCTTCTTCAGTTTTTTCTTTATAAATCTATTGTTTTTATTGTTATAATTAGCTTGTTATAGCGCTTGTTAGATAGATTAAATAGATAGATAGATTAAGCCTATTATTTCGATTAACATTACTTATTCTGATTAGTGGATAGTGTTGTAATTATTGTGTTTTTTTTTTCCAGTTTTTTCTTTATAAATCTATTGTTTTTATTGTTATAATTAGCTTGTTGTTATAGCGCTTGCTAGATAGATAGATAGACAGATAGATAATTAGATTAATTAGACTTCACTGATTGATTTCATTCACTGAAATTTTTGACTTGCTGACTGAAAATGGTGGTGTCACTAAATGCCATTTTTCTCTATCTTTCCCAGGGGACATGTGAGAAAGATGTTTGCAAGAAACTCAGGCGGAGTATACGGTTGGCCTCAGAAAAATTCTGTCTTCGAGGTAAGTTAACTCCTTCACACATCTCAACATTGACACTAGTCTCGCCACAATTTAAGAAAAATGTGTTGTGTGCCTTGCTGTTTAGGCGATTCCCTTTACTATGGAGACAGGAGAGTCATTCTGACCGAGGAGGAGAAAGTGGCTGTGCTCACTGAGGTTCATGCAGGCCATTTTGGACCAAGGAGGATGCAGGAGAAGATCGCACCAAGATTTTATTGGCGTGGCATCACGCAGGACACCCTGGATTGGGTAAGGGAACAATTGTGAAATACAGGGAGCATTGTAGGTGTTAGGCAGGGTTGGACTAAGTAATTATGCTTCCCCTAATCAAAGCCCAACTTTGAGCCGCCCCCCTTCACCGTTTTTTTTTACTGTATAACCATTCCAAACACGCAAAATCTCATTTAAATATGGCTGTTTGCGGCAAATACTTTGGCTGTTCATGTAAAATAACACCCCTTATTTGGGATCTTAGTAAATCGACCCCTGGGTGTTATATTATACATTAGCATAGCAAACATATCATAAAAAATAAAATATGTAAAATACTTGAGTATTTTTTATACATACGCAAGTGCGGGCCCCTTAGTACAGTGAAACATTTGTTCTCATTTTTTCTTTGTACTTTTCCTTACTGTCCCTTTATTGCCATGTTTTAAGGTGTGCACGTGTCCTGACTGCCAGTACTTTGAGAAGTTGAAGACAGAGGCACCAGAGCTGAAGCCCATCAAGCCGGTTTCACCATGGCATATGGTTGGTGAGTGAAGTCATTGGTGAATGTCACACACGTGCGCACACACACACACACAGACTTTTCCTGAAGCGAAAACATGACTCCATACTCTAGGTGTGGACCGCTTCGGGCCAATGTTAAAGTCCACCAAGGGGAACAGGTACTGCCTTACCCTGACAGACTACTTCACCAAGTGGGTGGAAGCCAGGACCTTCGCGAAGAAGACGGCAGCCAATGTGAAGGAGGTGCGATATACATTTTGCCATATCACTTTGCCATTATCATCAGTTAGAAAAAATCACCTATGTATTCTAATTTTTGCAACACACAGGCCTTGAGGGACATCTTCACACATGGTTTGCCTGAGATTATCCTCACCGACCAGGGCAGTGAGTTCAAGAAGGAGGTAACCTGTAACATTCCACTCCCATCCTATTGTTTCTCCATGTTTTCCCTCTCCCCGTTTCGTGTTTGTCTCTCCATTGTCCGTGTTTTCCCCGTTGCTGCAGGTTGGGCGTGTTTTCCCGTTTGTATCACTCTGTTTCACTGCTCCTTTCTCAGCCTATCCCATTCCCCCGTTTTGCATGCATTCCACACTCTCCGCTCTGTTCAATCACTCGCATACATTCGCACGCGGTTCCTAATTGATTCCAATTAATGTTTCATTTTCTTGAAATAAATGGGTCGTCTATGTGCACATATGCTTTCTAACTATTTGTATGATTCACCTACGTCGGCCCCACTCAAGCCTGGGAAAAGGAGTTGCACCCTCACCAAGTACAACTGGTAAGTTGGTTTAAATCAGATTTTAATTATATGTTAAGATATTTGAGTCATCAAGTGATAAACAAGTGATTCATATATTGATTTTTCAAGTGGTCCTAGACAGACAACAATGGAGTCATACAAAAAGTTATTATCTTAAGCTTGAGTATGTCCTGGATCCTGAGCGTCCTGCACTGGAGCTGATTGTCAAAGAAGGAGACGTGTGTTTGACGCGAGAGGAATTCTGGTCCCTTGGGTTGTCCAGAGACATGGACTCCACTGTGAGTATAGTAACATGTTTGTTTAGCACGATTTCTCATTCTGAATGTGTGGAGGTGCTCGACCAAGAATATTTTGCCTAAAGCACATCAGAAAACTATTCAGAAATTTAAGTATCTGTATGTTTTGTGTAATAATTTGCAGATTGGGAACAAGTGCTTGAGGGTTGTTCGGGAAGCTGCTCAGAGACATGTAAGATTTGTTTCTCAACGTAGCATAGCAGAGACAGTTTGCATTTTTGAATCATTTTGAGTTCAAATAGTTGATTTTGCAAACCTTACTTTTTATAATGCCTTTGGATTCAACACCCTTACAGGGCAAAGATGTCTTAATTGCTGACATGTACGCCGTGCCGACATGGACTGTCAGGCCTTCCAGTGAGTATCCTTAATGTTCTATATTAATAATTGCAATAATCTGAAATCTCATCGTATAATATTCATGAATCATGACTACAGAAGGATCCACACCTAAAGGATGCTCTAGTCTTCCCAGCTTGGACAAACTGCAATGGACCAGAGCACTACCTTCTATGTGTAAGTAATGAGCAGAAAAATACATTTGAATCCACTTGAGTTATCTACAAAATCTTGATTAATTATCATATTGTTTATGTTTCTTTCTGCATTACCCATTATAGGTGTTGAAGCCAGCCAAGAGAGAGATTCTCTTGCTGGATTCTCAGTTTGCCCTTTGGCCTTCAGGTTTTGGAGATGAGGAGTAGAGAGGCATCTTTAGGTCCCTAAATAATAAATTATTCGGGCCACGTTCCTGTTCTGGCCACGTTCCTATAACGGCCACATTTCTGTTCTGGCCATGTTCCTATAACGGCCACATTTCTGTTCTGGCCACGTTCCTATGGCCTACAGTATATCTTTTGAGATTTCCTATTGATCTCTTTCATATAATTTGGCTACGTTCCCATGGCCTGAGTGAGATGACCGGAAGGGACATGCAGGTAATGATATGCCCCCCCCCCGTAATAGCAGTGTCTTGTAGTAACATCTAAGAATATAAGAGTTTTTATCACGCAAATATCTGTTATCAGGATATCCCACGACTGACATCTGGGAATGACTGTGGCATTTTCGTGCTTATGGTAAGTTGAATTTTTAGGTAAATACTGTACATGTATCCAGACAAAATTGAAAGAATTAATCTGAAAAATGCAAGTTATTATTTTTTTTTTCAGTACACCCTCTGCATATGTACCGATGCTCCATTCCACTTCACTATGGTCAGTATTTCAACAACTGCAAAATCAAAATGACATACAGTACATACGTATACTTCATATCGCAGAATGTAGCTAAAATATCATCCAACGTAAATGTATGGGCTAATTAAATAATTAAGGGCAGAAGTTAGTCTGAAATCCAGAAACAGATACGGCCCTCCAAAGCCTATGCACTTCCACCATTGTAAGATACTTGAGAAACACAGGCTATTGAGCTTTGAACACCTTAGACAACTAGCAGACTCATGTATGGTCTACAAAATCATTAATGGGTTGGCACCTCCTCCACTGTGCGACTTTGTACACATTCGTCCTACAAATTCCATCAGAGCTACAAGAACAGTGTCGGCACTTGATTGCGTTAAACCGTTCCGCTACACTGTGTTTGGACAGTCATCTTTTTCTGTAAAAGCAATAACTCAGTGGAACAGTGTCAGAAGAGATGAGGAGGTGCAGCTCAATTGACACCTTCAAAGCTCACCTGAAAGGACAGTTGCAAGCTAGTCAATCCTGTTCCCACTTTCAGTAGGGTACCCTTAAGGGGGGGGGGGGGGGGGGGGGGGGGGGCATGACGAGAATCAACCACTGGGGCCTCTGGCTTCTGTGTAAGTAGGCTCATTGACCGTAGGGTTTTCTTTTAATATGTTATTGTATGTTTTTATTGTATTGTTTTACATTGTATGTTTTTATTGTATTGTTTTATATTGTATGTACAAGGGACTGGAGATGTAAAATAGCAAAAGCTATAATCTAGTGCAATGCATCTTTTCTCTTCGGAGACTAATGGTTTTTTTTGTACGTTGTCCCTGAAATAAACTTCTAAAAAATAAAAAAAAAGGACTGGTGTTGCCCACCCCTGGGCTAAACAATTCTTTCAGGGATAACATAATTAGGCAGAAAATGTTTTATGAGTTATTGCACTAAATAATAGCCATACCTATCTAGGCCCATCAGAATTGCAAACACTTGACAGGAGGAAGATTCTTGGGGCCACATGACCGCTGGGTTAAACAAAAAAAAAAAAAACCCTCTCTTGGCCTGTACCTTGACATGGTGAGAGGGCTTGTCACTAAAACAGGCTGACATTTGTGACTTAATGATTACTCAAATGCCACTTCTTTTTTCTATCTCTGTCCATTCATAAGGAGCACTATGTGATGACCATATTTCATATATCATTACACAGAATTTTCAAATAAACATTATTAAAACTGAGCATGATGTGTTTTTCTTCATTGTTGTGTTCTTTATTAGGGGAAAGATGAGATGATCAATGATCACACTACCTTTACATCTGATATCACTAGACTACATATTGGCTATGCTGTTTGTATTGTGGACATATAATTAATCATAATTATGGCTGGGTGTGATTTCACCTGTTTTTCGTGGTTTCTGTGATTTTTTCATTTTTGGATGCTGGTAATTGTCAACATTAACATAGCCTACAATCAATTGTTGCAATCAGATGCCTGACGGCCCCTGTCAACATTGCTGCTGTGAGCACTCCATCTCATGTCAGATCAAGACCGAGCAAAATAATTAAGTACAGGGGGGTATACTACGAAGCAGAATTAATTAGGGTGTGTCAAAATTAGGGTGTGTCAAAATGCTCAGAAAATGCACCCTCCTCTGCTCCGTGCCCCTGAAATGGATCTTTGTGTTTTCATCTAATGTTGATGATTACATCTTAATTACGTATTAATGGTAACATATTAATTAATGTCTCGACACAAACCGCAATGTCAGGTACATTACTGTAGCCTACATGCAAATAATTGCACTTGAAACGTATAGGCTACTTTGCATACTTCTTTGTAGGAGACGGAGTGGAGGAAAGGAGGTGAGAAGTGAAGAATATTGGGACGCACCCCAGCTAACTAGGGCTACGTCCCAATATTATTCACTCCCCACCTCCTTTCCTCCACTCCCCCACTAACACTCCTCTCCTACCCGGAAGTATGCAAAAATGACTAAACGTTTACAATGTACAAACAGTTTACAAACAGTATACAATGTACTTGACATTGCGGTTTGCGTCGAGACATTAATCAATTTGTAACTATTTGTAAGTGATATGTAGCCCTATGTTGTGCACCCCTGCATTGGCAGTCAAGCTAGCACTAACAAAAAAGATAACATTTAAAACTTTTTTTTTTTTTTTTTTTTACCAAGAAAAGCCATGTGTCTATATGCTGTTTTCCTGAACAGGTCTCTCCTTTGATACGATGCACTGTAGGTACGTTAATTAGCTAGCGTCGAGTTGAAAGCGAAAGACATAGCTAGCTAACGTGGACTAGCAATATATGAGAGAGAGCCTAGCTAACCATCTATGTTGCTAGCTAGCCAACGTTATATCAGAGATTGTATAGCTAGTAAATTCGCTAGCTACACATAGTGCTACACAGGTTGAGTGTAGGCTAGGCTACCTATATTTATTCACAACAGTCTGTCAATCTTTCTTTCTTTCTTTCTTTCTTGCTAGCTAGCTAACTAACTATCACTGTAGACTAAGTTAGATAGGCCATATTTATTCACAACAATCAGTCAATCTACGTTTCTTATTAGCTAGCTAGCTAACTAATTTATCGATTGTAGCCGGAAGCGTAACCCCAGAAGGAAATAGGGGGGGATGAAATTTGTAGGGGGGATGAAATTTGTTGTGACAAGGCCTTGATAAATGCTCCTTGGAAAATTCAGCCTTTTAAACATCCCCAGAACAGCCTTTTTGACACCTTTTTTATTGTCCCCAGTACATTTAAATTAAAAATGTGCCCGGACATGTCGTTCTATACTGCTGTTATAGGATAAAAACCTTATTCTTGTTGTATTTCCTTTTTTAATACCGTTTATTTCTTTAATTGTTAGTTTCAACCATGCAAATTTTAATATCTCCTTTGTTTACGTTAATACGTTAATTCACCTTTTTTTTTAAAAAGTCACCCTGATCCTTTCCGTCTTTTTTTTAAAAAGTGTTTTTTTTCTTTTTTTTTCTAGTGTATCCATTTTAAAGACATGGAACAATTTTAATTGTTTTAAAATGTTTTAATTCATTTCATCTGTATTTTTTAACATTTCTCGTCTCCACCAAAAAGTCCTACAAATCCCTTCAAAATCCACTTATTATTTATCATTTCTTGTCTCCACCAATGTCCTACTCAGAATAGCCTTTTATTACACCTTTTGTCCCCCAATACGTTCAAATTTAAAAATGTGTCTGGGCATGTTTTTCTACAAGGGTTTTAGACGCTGTTGATAGGATAAAAACCTTGTTAACCAGCTTTTTTTTTTATTTATACCGTTTATTTCTTTAATTTGTTAATTTCAACCATGCTAATTTTAAATATATCCTTTGTTTTTGTGACACAGGTCGTAAATCAAAAGGTCAAAAGTTCAGACACACCCCTTTGTTTTGGTACTTGGAGGTGTGACGTAGGTAATTAAAGGTGTGAAATATGCAAATTAGCGGGCGATTCGGGGGGGTCAAAAACAGGGTTAACATATATACTACTCACATGCACAAACACTTTCACAACAAAAAAGAACTCACAGTGGTAATATATTTGATGTAGAAAAGGCATTTGACAGACTCTGGCACAAAGGACTACTCCACTCAAAGACTCCAGATTCTGACTTCCACTCACCACCATCACGCTCATCCACAACTTTCTGCACAACCGCACAATAAAAGTCAAGGTTTCCACAGCCATCTCCACACCATTCACCCCTGAAGCAGGCGTACCACAAGGGGCAGTCCTGAGCCCACTTCTGTTTATCACATACATTTCTGACATCTACCACCCCCCACCCACTATTGGTCACATCTCACAGTTTACAGACGATCTATGCTACTGGTCAAGCTCAAAATCACCCCAACTTGCTGCCAAGAAACTATCCACATGCATCCAAGAAATAGAACACTGGTCAAACAAATGGCGACTTAAACTAAACCCACAACAAACACAGTGCATCATATTCACCAAGAATCCCACTCACAAGAAACCCATCAACATCTCACTGTACGGAAACCCCATCATTATCAGTAAAACAGCAAAATTCCTCTGTGTCACTTTTCAACAAAACATGCAAAGGACGACCCACATCAGCAACATCACCACAGAAGCTAATAAACAACTCAATCACCTTAAAGCATTCACAGGAAGGAAAAATGGAGCATCACCTGAAACCATCATCAAGGTTTACACCAGCTATATCCGCCCAATACTCGAATATGCCATGCCATCCTGGATCGTTTCAACCTACCATTTACAGCAACTCCAAATCATCCAAAATAAAGCAATAAAACTGGCCTACAGATTACCCACCTACATCAACACCAACTACATTCATAAGATCTCTGGACTCAGAACCATCAAACAACAGCAAGATATAATCAGTAAAAATTACCTCAACAGAGCCATTCATAACCCATCAATTACACCCATCATTCACGAGGCACAATGGACCACTAAGACCCCACTATCTACCATGCTCCACCTGCTCAACCCTAAACCTCCCTGAAAAAGCACTAATGACACTGTAGCACATGAGCACACACAAGCACATGCACTAGCATCTATCACTTTACACAATATTACCACTCATTCTTTTTAATTACCTTTTAATTAATTATTTATCATTTACGATTTACTATTATTTTTTATTTGTTATTTATTACTTATTATTTGTGATTTGGTATTTGTTATTCCCTCTGCCCCCAGCAATGCTGGGGGCGGAAGGGTATGTCTTCGGTGGTGTGGGTGAGTTTGTTTGTTTGTTTGTTTGTTTGTTTGTGGGCAGGATTACGTAAAAACTACCAGACCAATTTGTGTGTAGTATAGTATGTATGTGTAGTATGGGCCAAGGACGAACCCATTACATTTTGGAGCGGATTTGATCAGTGGTTTTCGAAATAAATATAAATATATACGCGTTTACAATGTTTTGCAATGGGGGCGCCGCCATGTTTAGTGATTTTGACCACTAGATGGTGTCAGGCAGTGAAGCAGTGAAACGTGGGCAGCAACTGAAGCCCACGAATAGTTTTTCTATTTTTGTGTAATAATTTTGGCCTTTTCGTTTAGTAAATAGAATATATGCCTTACATTGCCCATTCTTCTAGCCCTCAACTAGTCCTCAACTTTAAACTTTAAAGTTTAAAACCCTGGAGCATAAATAGTTTGCTTTTTCAGAAAAACTACATCTAGTCTGCTGGATACAACAGGAACAGCTCTACGTTCGACATTCGAGGTACTTGGAAAATATAAGGTAATAATAACCATATTATTTCTGAAAATCATAGTATTACGCTACATGTTTCTGTTCACGTGAAGTGGTCCCTTTCTCTGTGTTATTGGTAGCCTAGCCGATTTGGGTAGTTGATGTAACTGACTATTCGGGGGAGTATTCCAGAAAGTGGGTTTAGTGAAAATTTTGAGTTTGCTAACCCTGAGATTAATTCAATTCAATCTCAGGGTTAGCAAACTCAGAGATTCCAGTAAACCCGTTTTCTGACATACCCCCCGATGTGATTGACCAGCGGTTAAGGGATAGGCTATAGATGTTCTTTCACCTATCTAACTAGCATTCTATCTGCCTATTCAAGCCATCATCAATTAACTGATTAAATTAAGCTTAAATAGGCTAGCTAGTCAGGCAACCTCGCTAGCTAGAAGTAGCAAACTTGGGTGTACTGGCTTAGGAAGGTGACCAAAATAGTAACGTTATTACAACGGCGTTAGCTTCTAGGCTAGCTAGCCACACACCTTGTAGGCTTGTTACGCTTGGTAACGTTAGCCTAACCAGTATTAAATAACTCTCATGGTTAACGTAGCTAATGTGGCTCCATTTTATTCTGTCTGTTGGTGCTGCAGGGAACTAACGTTACCTGCGCACACAACAGAAAGGTAAAAAACGCTAGTGTGGCAGGGTGGGCGTGGTTAGCCTCTGCTTGCAGAGAGAGAGTGAGCGGAGCGGCTCTCGGACCCTGAGCCACAGCTGTCATGAGTTAGTCAGGACAACACGATAATTAACAATGGAATGATTGTTTGATTGTTGCCTGATTGCTTTGACAGTGAGCCAGGGCTTTAAAGGAGGGAAGCGGGAGATCAAAGGCGGCTGGCCGATGACGGGAGAGGACCGGGAGAGAAGGGTCCGCGAATACCGTAGCCAGCGAAACCAAAAGACGAATAAAGTGTCTGTTAAAAACCAAACCTCCTGTGTACTGCCTGTTCTTCCGCGAGGGTGGCACTCGATCTTGCCACAGCTAGTTAGTTAGCTAGCTAAATATGGCCAATTGAACTCTGTTCACATCGTTAAAAGAACATTAGATGTACAAATTTTGATATAATGACATTAGCCTGGCTTCGCCAAGCCCAATTCGAAAAAAGTTAATGGGGTTTGACTGGAAACTCGATTCATTTTGGATTTCCAAGGGACCTTATCAACGATTGCAGACCAAAATTATTCTGCACGGAATTGGATAGACCTACAACCAATCTGAGCAATGAAACGTGGGTTAGTCATGTGGGTACAATCATCGTATTAGCCCTGCCCCATATTAGCTACCAGACTGATATGGGAGTGAAACAGAATGTGCGGTCACGTGATCAGGCTGGTAGCACCCGTTCAAACTGATTCCCAGTTAATTGTCAAAATGTATCTTCTATTGAGATTTTATTATACTCTAGGCCTACTAAATGATCTCTGATAGTCTACAAAGAAGGACAAATGGATCAAACACCATGCAAGATTACTGCTGTCATTCCTGTCATATTTAACTAGTTTTCATTTCATTTTGACATGGAAAATACTTACCCATACATACTCTGTCTGCCCATGGTATGAGCTTCCCCTGCAGAGTCAGTAGTAAAAGCACTTCAATAATCCCAACAAATCTTCAAAAGTAACTCCAACTGCTTATCAATGTATACCTGATTTTACGGTACATGCATCAACATGCAGCATGGGCGGAGGGATGCGCTCTCTGAGCGACCTTTCTAGTTATTTATATTTTACTATTTACTATTTATTATATACAGTTGAAGTCGGAAGTTTACATACCCTTAGGTTGAAGTCATTAAAACTAATTTGTAACCACTCCCCAAATTTCATGTTAGCAAACTATAGTGAAATTTAGGCAAGTCAGTTAGGACATCTACTTTGTGCATGACACAAGTAATTTTTCCAACAATTGTTAACAGACAGATTATTTCACTTTTAATTCACTATATCACAATTCCAGTGGGTCAGAAGTTGAAGGGTTTCTTCTCCTGACTTATCTTATAATAGGAAAATTTGACAGGAGAAACAACCCTTAAAGTGATCCATCCATATCTACTGCATATCTGGCAGCAGAGTGATGGTTTGAGGCTTGTTTGATACCTTGATGACTTACAGCCATTTAAAAAAATCATGTATTCCATACTGTTCCAGCATAATTTACAGCTAAATCTAGTCCCACCCCCCAATTCCCATAGAGATCCATTCAAATGCAGAGACGTTATAGTATCGCTTGTAAGACTACCAGAAAATAAGATATCAAGAGTCTTTTGATGTTGTTGGGTCACAGACATCAGGAAGTCATGGCATGCAAAGGATATGCGACCAAATACAAAAATTTAAAGGCACAGTCAACTTAGTGTATGTAAACTTCTGACTCACTAGAATTGTGATATAGTGAATTAAAAGTTAAATAATCTGTCTGTAAACAATTGTTGGAAAAATTACTTGTGTCATGCCCAAAGTAGATGTCCTAGCTGACTTGCCAACACTATAGTTTGCTAACATGAAATTTGTGGAGTGGTTAAAAATGAGTTTTAATGACTTCAACCTAAGTGTATGTAAACTTCCGACTTCAACTGTATTTACTATCAGTGCACTATTTTGTCATTATATTTTATTATCTTTTATTTTTCCTGTATTACAATAAAAGTCTTGGTAACACATGCCCTGTACGCCTATAACTTTGATATATTTTTAAGATTTTCTTTTTACTTTTTATTGCTTGTATACTTGCCTCTGCCACCTCCAACAAATCTTTTATTTATTTATTTTTTTTATGGATAGAAAAGCACCGAGCTCTGTGCTATCCCAACAGGAATCATGGCTTAAAAGTAAAGTACTCCGGTACAGTAGGTGGGAAGAGGGTGGTTTGCCAATGGAATGTAAACATGTAGTAATAGTCCCTATCTTGAAACCAGGCAAAGATGCATCTGATCCCAATTCACATCGTCCTATTGCATTAACATCAGTACTTTGTAAAATCATGGAAAGGATGATTACTAATAGGCTAGTTTATTTTTTAGAAAGCAAGGGGCTTTTTGCTGATTTCCAAAATGGCTTCATAAAGGGGAGGTCAACAATGGAGTCAGTTGCAGTTTTAGACCAAGATATTAAAAAGGCATTTGATAATAAAGAAATAGTGGTAAGTGTATTCTTGGATATTGAGAGAGCTTATGATTCTTTGTGGAAGGAGGGACTAATGATTAAAATGTATGATTTAGGAATTAGAGGTAGAATGTTTAATTGGATCAAAGATTTTCTAATGAAAAGAACAATACAAGTACAAGTGGGTGGAATAAGATCAAAAACTGTTAAAATAGAAAATGGAACCCCGCAAGGAAGTGTAATCAGCCCGGTCCTATTTAACATTATGATAAATTACATTTTTAGTAACATTGGAAGAGGGTTTGGTCAGTCTTTATTTGCTGATGATGGGGCCATTTGGAGAAGAGGAAGAAATTCAGAGTTTATTTTAAAACAAGTTCAAAAGGCTTTAGCTTCTGTAGAGGAATGGGCAGACAAATGGGGCTTTAAAATCTCAGCTGCAAAGTCTAAATATATGATCTTTGGTTTCAGAAGAAAGTTACCCACCTTTGGACTGAACATGTGTGGATCCTCTCTAGAGAGAGTGAAAGATTTTAAATTTGTGGGTGTTTGGTTCGATGAATGAATGACTTGGGCTGTTCATATAGCAAAACTTTTAGTGAAATGTGAAAAACTGTTAAATGTCATGAGAAGTCTGGCTGGATGTGACTGGGGAGCAGAGCGGGAGACCATGCTTTTAATATATCGGGCAATGATAAGATCTGTATTTGACTATGGGTGTTTTGTTTATGGCGCTGCTGCTAAGTCAGTGCTTGGAAAATTAGATATTCTGCAGACCAAGGCATTGAGACTGTTGTGGGGCTTTTAAGACCTCCCCAATTCCAGCACTGCTTATTGAAATGGGAGAAATGCCCTTAAGCTTAAGGCGCATTAAGTTGGGGCTGCAGTACTGGGAAAAACGAAGTTGTTCCGATCAAACCCTCCCAGCTAAGTGTCTTTTGCAAGGGGAATGGGACTCTGGTGGCAAAATCAGAAACAAACCATTTTTTGACATTATAAATCAGTGGGCCAGGAAACTGAGAATGGAGCAGGAAAGTATAGCAAATCATATGGGCGGGTTATCTGTACCTTTTTGGTTAATGCAAGAGCTGGATATTGATCTGAATTTTTTACAAGAAAAAAGATAATAGAGGGATAGTTACAAAAATAGATCATTATTTTAGAGTAACAGGATCTTAGTTGAAAATTTACACAGATGGATCTAGAGACCCGGAGAGTGGGAAAGCAGGTTTTGGGGTGTAAGTGGCTCAGCTTGGACTTAAGATCGACAAGCGTATCACAGATGGAAGTTCTGTCTTCACAACAGAATTATTGCCAATTTTTCAGGCTTTGTGGTGGACAGAGGAAGTAAGACCAAATAAAGTTCTCATTTGTTCTGATTCAGCAGCTGCTCTGATGGCGTTAAAGGGAGGTAAATCAAAAGCTCGGAATGACCTTATTAATGAGATCTTATCTGTTTTGTTTAGAACTGAGAGGGCTGGATGCGAAGTCAAGTTTTGCTGGGTACCTGGGCATGCTGGAGTTGAGGGAAATGAAATAGCCGATTCTATAGCAAAAGCAAGCCTAAAGAAAGGAGAAATAGATGTAAATATATCCCTGGGAAGAGTGGAACTTAGAGGAAGAATTAAGGAGGGTGTTGAAAGAGAATGGCAAGGATTATGGGAAAGGAAGGTCAAAGGAAGACACTATTTTGCTATTCATCCTTAGATAAAAAAAAAGTTAGCTATTGCTCATGAACTCGAAGAGATTCAGTAAAAATTTGACTGAGATTAGACTGAGGCTTGGACACTGTGGGTTAAATCAGTGCTTGCACATTGTAGGAAAACATCCTACTGGATTGTGTGAGTGTGGAAGTCCTGAAACAGTCAGGCATGTTTTCCTGGAATGTAGCAAATATAATACAGAAATAAAAAATTTTTATAAGAGGCTATCAGATCTAGGAGTTTTGATATTTTCTATTAAATCTTTCTTTGGCCAAAATGAGAACCACCAGCTGATCACAAAAGCAGTTTTACAGTTCCTGCATGATTCAGGGACATCATAAAAATATGACCGATGACTGTGCCAGTTAAGTTTATGTCCTGCGGAGGGCAGTAATACGCCTAGTCGCGTCTACATTACCAAAATCTTAAATGAAGAAGAAGATGATTTCGAGCCGTTTTGAATGATGAGGTAACGTTAACGTGCAGAGTAACATTGACCATATACATATTATCAAGCTAATTTGTTACCTTACTAAGTAATCTGGTTGGCTAACTATTACAGTATACCATTATTTGGAATGTCAACCTAACGTTATCTAAGGTAAGTTAACGTAACGCTAGGTTAGCGAGGTACCGTGGCTAACGTTAAGTTAGCAAGATTTTTGTCGCTAAAGAGACTGTCAGTGTTCTTAACGTTACCAGAATTGAAAATTGCAATTGAAAATGAATGTAACGTTAGCCAGCAAGAGTTCTATACCATTCTATTTTATGCTAAACTAATCCAATAGCTATATTTAGCTTGATTGCTATTTACCTTGCTAACTAGCGAATGCCTTTCGTGAAATATTCTTCAAAAATAGGCTCTTCGCTTTAATGTTTTCATTCTTATTTTGGTAGTAAAACGCAGATGCGAACAAGACTCGGTTTGGTAGCCGGCCTTAGCTACAAAACTAGGGAGGTCAAACCCGTTTTTGGGATCTTTTAGAAAACATATTTAGCCAGCTTATTTTTCATGTATACTGTCCTAAATGCTACAATATGATCAAATAACAATATACAAACCGCTAGCTTGCCAGAAAAAGGACGTTTGTTCGCTTTAAAATGATTTATGAATTAGCCCATGCACTTCCGTGTAATCACTCTCGTTGGACGGAAACACATCATCATCTGTGCTGCTTTTAGGATACGGTTATCCTTATTTTGTCAACAAGAAGAACCGATATTTTGTGGTATTGCTACAGGAAAACGAATATACTCTACACATTTACTCGTATATATTGTCATGGGATGCGACATTTAATGAAATGTGTACTCCCAAAACGCCATATGTGCCAAACGTCTCAATTTCAAACTTCAGAATCCCATTGTATTCACAACCTTCTTGTAGCCTATTACTCATCTATTTTGACGTTTGCTTGTGATGACGTTGAGATGTGTTGCTAGCTCCCATTTAGTGATGGTACTTATGTAGCTTGTTAACCAATTATTTGTGGAGCCAACATAACGTTAACATGTAAAATGTCCGTGAATTTAATAATTTTTTTAACCAAAGTAATCGTTTTAGCTAATTGTGTATTTCAGTTAGAATATGGTAGTTATTCTGTAGGCCTATATTCTCCATCTAACTTCATGTCTTTTATTGAGCATTGTACTAGGTAGGAAAATAGCGTTACGTTATTTCCTTATCCTTGCTGACGTTAACTCATTAAAATACACTATCTCCACCTGTCAGTGCCAAACACCCAATTTTCCCATTTACCTACTGTTATTGGCTTGGTGTAACAGACTAAGATGAAAGTCACAAAATAACTAATTTACGACATGAAAGCTTGCATCCTATATCACTACACCCCTCTACTATATCTGGCAAAAGGTTGGCTCTGCATTCTGTATATCATTAAACTTTTCTGCACTGGCTGAAACTAGAATGTTTTTCTCACAGAACTCGGCATTCAACCCTCCGCTACCGCTGCTAACTATATCCTGAATCATTTGTCTGTGTTAGAAGGGCTAAGCTGGATTGCTGCCCTCTCAAACGTAAATGTAGCCTAGTGCCATATTTTAAATATACGGGTCAATGACAAATAAGGTTTTCAAAATGAAAAAAAAAATACTGACCAAAATGGATTTTAAATACATTCTTAATTCCACAAGAATCTATCCTGTGTATTTATATTTGTTTCATAGCTTTTAAGGTGATATACAGTCAAGCCGGAAAGTGTGCACACCCCTTTCACCTTCTCCACGTTTTATTACGTTACAGACTTATACTACAATAGATTGAGTTCATTTTTTGCCTCAAATATCTACACACAATAGCCAATAATGACAAAGTGAAAACAGGTTTTTAGAAAATATGCAATTTTATTTTACTGACAAAAATAGGTTATTTAGGGGTTACATATCTGTACACACCCTTAGCCTAATACTTGGTTGCTGCACCTTTGGCAGCGATTACAGCTTCAAGGCGTCTTGGGAAAGAAGCTACGAGCTTGGCACACTTGTTTCTGGACATTTTTGCCCATTCCTCTTGGCATATCCTTGCAAGCTCCGTCAGGTTGGATGTGGAGCGTCGGTACACAGCCATTTTCAGCTCTTTCCACAGATGTTCAATTGGATTCAGGTCTGGGCTCTGGCTGGGCCACTCAAGGACATGCACAGACTTTCTCCGAAGCCACTCCTTTGTTCTCTTAGCTGTGTGCTTCGGGTCGTTGTCATGTTGGAAGGTAAACCTTCGCCCAAGTCTGAGGTCCAGAGCGCTCTGGAGCAGGTTTTCTTCAAGGATCTCGGTGTACTTAGCTGCATTCATCTTTCCCTCTATCAGGACTAGTCGCCCCGTTCCCGCTGCTGAAAAACATCCCCATATCATGATGCTGCCACCGCCATGCTTCACTGTAGGGATGGTATTAGCCAGGTGATGAGCGGTGCCTGGTTTCCTCCAGACGTGACGCTTGGTATTCAGGCCAAAAAGTTAAATTTTGGTTTCATCAGACCAGATAATCTTGATTCTCATGGTTTGAGAGTCCTCTAGGTGCCTTTTAGCAAACTCCAAGCGGGCTGTGATGTGCCTTTTACTAAGGAGGGGCTTCCGTCTGGCCACTCTACCATAAAGGCCTGATTGGTGGAGTGCTGCCTGGATGGTTGATCTTCTGAAAGGTTCTCCCATCTCCACAAGGATACGCTGGAGCTCTGTCAGAGTGACCCTCGGGTTCCTGCTCACC
Source organism: Synaphobranchus kaupii (assembly GCA_029718625.1). NCBI lineage: Eukaryota > Metazoa > Chordata > Actinopteri > Anguilliformes > Synaphobranchidae > Synaphobranchus > Synaphobranchus kaupii. The sequence continues at coordinate 58,614,593 of CM056376.1, read as the reverse complement.
TCCCTGGCCAAGGCCCGTCTTCCCCGATTGCTCAGTTTGGCCGGGCGGCCAGGTCTAGGAAGATTCTTGGTGGTTCCAAACTTCTTCCATTTACGAATGATGGTGGCCACTGTGCTCTTTGGGACCTGTAAAGCTGCAGAGATTTTTCCGTACCCTTCTCCAGATCTATGCCTTGACACAATCCTGTTTCTGAGGTCTGCAGATAATTCCTTTGACCCCATGGCTTGGAGTTTGCTCTGACATGCACTGTCAACTGTGGGACCTTATATAGGCAGGTGTTGGTGATGTCCAATCAATTGAATTTATCACAGGTGGACTCCAATTAAGTTGTAGAAACATCTCAAGCAATATCAGTGGAAACAAAATGCACCTCAGCTCACTTTTGGGTGTCATATCAAAGGGTGTGCACACTTGTGTACATATGATATTTAACATTTAGATTTTTAATAAATTAGCACAAATGTCTAAAAACCTGTTTTCACTTTGTTATTATGGGCTATTTTGTGTAGAATTTTGAGACAAAAAATGAACTCAATCTATTGTAGAATATGTCTGTAACGTAATAAAACGTGGAGAAGGTGAAAGGGGTGTGCAGACTTTCCGGCTTGACTGTAAATACATTTTTTAACAAGATTTCAGATTTTACCACCCAGAAATGTCAGATGGCGCGACCATATATGAATTTTGAACAATACACTTTTAATGTATTTACCACTACTGAAAACCTGCAAATATGAATCCTTGTAGTGTGTAAAATACACATCGCATGGTAAATTCCACTTTAATTTCTTTATTTATGGAAGTTTTATTCCATTGATAGAAACGGCCACTTCTTTTTGTTTTCAAACACCTTATTTTCCATGGAGAGAACGAAAAAAAAAATTCTAACAGTAAAAATGATTTGTATACATTATTTAAAGATTTTCAGTTATATTTCTGATTTAATTTTGCAGACTGCAATGGGAATGGATACATTTAAATGTAAATTTGCTGGTCGCACCACCTGAACATTACCAGTCGCGCCACCTGACATTGTGCTCAATAACTATTGATATTCACAAAATAAAAAGAAGGATTAAATAAATGCATTTTACTCTGGTTTCATTTGGTTTTTATTTGAAACCTGAGCATTTTATACTGGAACTTAATCATACAATTACATTTAATTCAGGCCAGCAACAGTGGTAATGTCAACAAGACAACATTTGATCAATGCTTTAAAAATAAAACTGAAACAAGTCTCAAGGAACACATTTCAATAATGAGGACTACATTTCATTCAGGTCAGCATTCAAAACAATACTGCACATTCAACATTCAAACCATACTGCAACAGTGGTAAGATTCAGGTGTAAAGTTAATTATTTTGTCCAGTGCCCTGTGCTTTTTTTGGTAGCTCCTCCATTTCTGCCTTGTTTTTTCTTGTTGTGCCTTGGAGAGCTGACTTACTGGTGTTTTCAGTATTTTCCCCTCATTGTTCCTTTTTTGGTAACTAAAAAAAATATTGACAGAGATTCAGGTAAGAGCAAAACATGCTTAACAATAACAATGTAACATACCTATCTCTAAAAAAGATATAGGGCCCTATCTTGGCGATCTTGGCGCTTGGTCTATTTAGGGCGTGTCCAAGTCCACTTTTGCTATTTTAACGGCGTGTTTTTTGGGCGCTAAGCACAGCGCAAGGTGCAACTGGGCTGAACCTAGTCTCTTCATTAATTATAGGTGTGTCTTGGGCGTGACATGCAATAAACCAATCAAAATGTTATATCCCATTCCCTTTAAAAGCCTGCTTTTCCACCTTGGCGGATTGCTTATGATGGCGAAACAGACATGCTCGTGCGTGTTTAGTGCGATCAAGGAATAGGCTATGTGGATCAATAGTAGCCTATGATCAATATTATTCGGGCTAACCATTATGAGTTCCCGGTAATTCCTGACAGTGCTGTTTACAAAATATATGCGGTTAAATTTCGTTAAAAGCACCTGCAACAGCTGAGAATAAGCGACCAATTGCTTCCGTCTTACCTTAGAAAACGCCAAATTAGCCTGCTTGTTTAACGAATTTCGTTTGATTATGCAATGAACTCATGTTCAAGCTTCATCCGAAGTTCATTAGGCTACCTGCATTCTAATTTTGATTAATAACATAAATAACGTTATTTTGCCTTAATGATGACACTAAATATAATAAATCTGTCAGGTTGGCAACCCATAGGTTCAGCTATTTTCCCTTATTTTATAATGTCCTGCTTATGGAAATGCGACCAACCTATTTTACTGGTAGCGTAATGCTTTAAAACGATCCACTTTCCCAGGAAGACCGTGAAAAGTGCGATTTACAGCAGAGGAAACAGACCTGCGCCTGTAAAGCGCACATGCAGATAATGGCATTAAAATTAATTGTAAATTAATTTTGTAACGTGCTGCAAATTTAGTTTCTAATTAGCCGCTTAGTTCTCTTTAAAATCTTTTGTTCAGTTATGGGATAACAGGTGAAATCAGCGGGTTTTTAATAAGCTGAGGGTATGGAAACCTTGTCACTGTAATTAAAAAAATATGAAGGACGAAGAATAGCTAAGGTTACAATTCAGTTAACATGATGACATTTATCTCCGTTTTTTAACCATATGCTATCGAAAAAACCTTATGTATGCACAGCGAATCCGCTGTAGCCTAGGCTATTTGAAAAACAATAAAAGCAATATTCACTGGACAAGGCTTTGAACTTTTTTCAGTCACAAACCATTCTATTGACTTACAGGCTGTATTCCTAGATAAACAGAGCTGTATTGTAATGACGTCTGAAGCGCATTTTCAGAACTCAAAAGTCCGTCTATTGCAGTGCGCGAGTTTTCCATTGAATGACTATTCACGCATTAGGTGTAAACGACAATTCGTGCATTAGGCTTGATATAGGTGTTATCAGCTCCTTTTTAATGGATAGCCATTGTCCCGTGCCATCGCACATCACCTGGATGTTGATGGAGTGGGCTGAGAGCAATGTAATGTGGCATCGTTTCCCTTCGCCGAGGGAAAGGTATGTGGACCTATGGAACCTTTTATTATTATGCATTTTTGATATAGCCTACACAATAATAATATTTCACATTGTGATCTAGATATTTTAGTCATGCTTGTGTGCGCCCCTGTGTGTAACAGACAGGAGGGTACGCGCGTTGTGCACACGCCTATGTAGACGCACTTATATGCGCCGTTGTGGCGGCTACCTCTGGGACATACATATATAATTCACCTCCTACTGTCAACACGGCTACGTCATAGACGGTAACTTCTATGACGTGTTCTTTGAGTTGAATGAGGTTTATAAATAAAGAACGCAGCTGCGTTGCAGTTAGCTCGACCAGGAAAGAAGTCTCAGTTTGGTGATTTCCCGCACCCCTTCATTGGTGACCCCGATCTGTCTTTGGACGGTTCCAAGGATTACTTTCGAACTTGCGCATCATGGAAGCGGCGAATGCAGTTTCCCTTAAATTTTTTAAAGTTTTGGGAACAGCAATCTGCAACTTGGTTTGCTCAAACGGAGGCACAGTTCGCACTCCGGAGAATCGCGGATGATAATACGAAATATTATTATGTTGTTTCTGCTCTCAGCAGTTCCACCGCGGCTAGAGTCGTGAGCCTTCTCGAAGACCCACCGGAGGAAGATAAATATGCGACGTTGAAGTCTTACCTCCTGGACACGTTCGGTTTGACTGAATCCGAGCGCGCTCATCAGCTGCTCTCTCTGCCTGGCCTGGGTGATTCCAAGCCATCGGAGTTGATGGATTATATGTTGACTCTCCTGGGAACTCATAAACCGTGTTTCCTGTTCACGGAGCTGTTCATGCAACAGCTTCCTACAGCAGTGCGATCTGCCCTGGCTAACACGCCCCTTAAAGATTTCCGAGCCTTGGCTAGAGAAGCTGACAAGTTTTTTTCCGCCGGCCGACAGACCTGCGGGGCCGCCCTGGGTCCCGACCACAATGACTCCACACTGCCGGTGGACGCAGTGGCCATTACCGGAACTACAGCTACAACCCAACAGCGAGGTCTGTGCTTTTACCACGCGCGTTTTGGCTCCAAGGCTACCAAGTGCCGCCCCCCTTGCACCTTTAAGGCGTCGGGAAACGCCAGGGCCGGCGCTCACTAGCTGCCATGAGCGTCGGCCGTACGGGGAGCTTGTTATTTATTACTGACACTGATTCTGGCCGGCGTTTCCTCTGTGACACTGGTACGCAAGTGAGCGTTCTGCCCGCAACACCCTTAGACATACAGAGTGATGGACATGGCCCTGCTCTTCAAGCCGCCAACGGCAGTTCCATCCGCACTTTTGGGAAGCGGAGCGTGGCGCTGTGTTTTGGGGGACAACGATTCGCTTGGGATTTTGTTACAGCTAAGGTGCCCACCCACCTCCTCGGCGCGGATTTTCTCTGCGCTAACAGCCTGTTGGTGGACGTTAAGAACCGGCGGCTCGTCAACGCTGAGACATTTACCTCGCTCCCGTGCTCACTTAGCTGTTCTGGCACATCAAAACTGTCTAGCGCACTCTCATCTGCTGACGTGTTTTCCCGTCTCCTCACCGAGTTCCTAAGCGTTACTGAGCCCACCTTTTCTTCTGCCTCCACTAAGCACGGGGTAGAACTCCACGCCTCGACCCCGGGAAACTCGCTGTTGCCCAGGCGGAGTTCCGCACCATGGAGCGCCTCGGCATTATTCGCCGGTCAAACAGCCCCTGATCCTCGCCCCTCCACATTGTGCCGATGGCCGGCGGCGGGTGGCGCCCCTGTGGGGATTATAGGCGCCTTAATGACGCCACGATCCCCGACCGATACACGATTCCTCACATCCAGGATTTTTCCGCCCGCCTAGCCGGAAAAGTCGTCTTCTCCAATGTGGACCTTGTGCGCGGATACCACCAGGTTCCTGTACAGCCGCAGGACATCCAGAAGACGGCAGTGATCACGCCATTTGGCCTTTGGGAATTCCTGTGGATGCCGTTCGGCCTGAAAAATGCAGCGCAGGCTTTCCAGCGCCTGATGGACACGGTGCTGCGGGATCTACCGTTCCTTTTTGTCTATCTGGACGATATTCTCATCGCCAGTGCCTCCATGGCGGAACACGTGTCTCACCTTCGAACCCTTTTTGAGCGGCTCAGCCAGTACAACCTCATTATTAATCCAGCCAAGTGCCAGTTCGGACTGGCTGCCATTGACTTTCTCGGGCACCGCATTACCAAGGACGGTGCGGTGCCATTGCCGTCGAAGGTGGAGGCTGTGAACAGTTTTCCCCGCCCCCTCTCCGCAAAGGCCCTGCAGGAGTTCCTGGGCATGGTGAACTTTTACCATCGTTTTATTCCCTATGCAGCCCAGCTCATGCAGCCCCTTTTTGGGGCCCTTAAGGGCATTTCCCCCCAAGAAGGCCATCGATTGGTCTAAGGAGATGGACAGCGCTTTCTCTGCCACAAAAGGGGCTCTGGCCAACGCAGTCATGCTGGCACACCCTATACCAGGGGCGATGATCGCCCTCACCACGGACGCTTTGGATTACGCCGTCGGTGCCATGTTTGAGCAGTGCATTAATGGAGCCTGGCAGCCTCTCGCCTTTTTCAGCCGCCAACTGCGTCCCAACGAGAGGAAGTACAGCATTTTCGACCGTGAACTCCTTGGCCTGTACCTGGCCATACGTCACTTCCGTTTTCTGCTGGAAGCCCAGCCATTCACGGTGTTTGTTGACCACAAACCATTATCGTTTGCCATGGCTAAGGTGTCGGAACCGTGGTCTGCCCGTCAGCAGCGCCAGCTCGCTTTCATCTCCGAGTTCACTACGGACAACCGGCATGTTGCGGGCAAAGACAACCGCATGGCCGACTGCCTCTCCCGGGCCGTCGTCGGCGCCGTCTACCTTGGAATCGACTACGCCCGCATGGCAGTCGATCAAGCCTCGGACCCAGGTGTACAGGCCTGTAGGAGTGCTGTTACAGGGCTTCAGCTGCAGGACATTGCGTTTGACGACGCCAGCAACACCCTACTTTGTGATGTTTCCGCGATGCAACCACGGCGGGTTGTGCCCAGCGAGTGGAGACGACGGGTTTTTGATGCCATTCATGGTCTTTCCCATCCGGGCAAGAAGTCGTCACAGAAGATGGTGTCGGCTAGGTTCGTTTGGCACGGCCTCAAGAAGGACATCCGCAACTGGGCCAGCACCTGCATTGTATGCCAACGCTCTAAGGTGCATTGTCATGTAAAGGCCCCGATGGCGCCTTTCTCGGTTCCTGAGAGGCGTTTTGACCACGTGGACCTAGCGGGGCCCCAGCCACCCTCCCATGGTTTCGACTACCTCCTCACAATGATCGACAGGCCCACGCGGTAGCCGGAGGCCGTTCCGTTGGCATCGACAACGTCTGCCGATGTGGCTCGGGCATTCATCGCCACTTGGGTCGCCCGGTTCGGCGTACCGTCTGATGTCTCCTCAGACAGAGGTCCCCAGTTCATGTCAGAGCTTTGGAATGCGATCGCCCAGGGCCTGGGAATGAAGGTCCACCGTACCACTGCTTATCACCCCCAGGCTAATGGCTTGTGCGAGCGATTTCACCGCTCAATGAAGGCCGCCCTCCGGGCCAGCCTCCAGGATGACAGTTGGGTCGACAGACTTCCTTGGGTCATGCTGGGGCTTAGGACTGCCCCTAAGGAAGACCTACAGTGCTCATCTGCTGAGCTGGTTTATGGTCAGCCTCTGCGGGTGCCGGGTGATTTCATTCCTAATGCCACAAGCCCTTGGTCTGCATCACAACAGCGAACCGCCCTCCTGGACAGCGCCAGGCGTTTGCACCAGTGCCTACATCACAGCACGGTCTTCCGCAGTCCCATGTCCCTTCCGACCTGAAGCGGCGGAGTACGTTTTCATCCGCCACAACGCGTATCGGGGGCCCCTTTACCCTCCCTATGATGGCCCGTTTCACGTCTTGGAGGCCGGGGACAAGACTTTCTTAGTGGACGTCGGTGGTAAGCCGGACTACGTTTCCCTGGACCGCCTTAAACCAGCCCATCTGGATCTGGACCAGCCTGTTTAGTTAGCTCAGCCCCCACGGCGGGGTCGCCCTCCGTCTGTTGCACCACCGCGGCGCCCCCTACCTTCTTGTGGTCCCCCTGTGTCCACTCCGGCCCCCGCTCCGGCCTTGCGGACTCGTTTCGGTCGGGCGGTTCGGCCTCCCCCTCGTCTGGCGTTGCCAGTTCTGATGAATTCTGGGGGGACGGATGTGGCGGCTACCTCTGGGACATACATATATAATTCACCTCCTACTGTCAACGCGGCTACGTCATAGACGGTAACTTCTATGACGTGTTCTTTGAGTTGAATGAGGTTTATAAATAAAGAACGCAGCTGCGTTGCAGTTAGCTCGACCAGGAAAGAAGTCTCAGTTTGGTGATTTCCCGCACTCCTTCACCGTTAAAATAACATGTAAACAACTGTGACTTTCGACCAGGTTAGTGGTGGTTCTAGCGCAAGCGCTTTCTGCTGCCTCAAGATAGCAATACGCCAAAAAGAATCCTGGCCACTCCTCATCTTAAGACCAACACGCCCAGTTCACTTGTAATGGGCGCAAGAATACATGCTAGTTAAAGGACGTAAGCGTTAGGCGTTATAATGAACCTAGCGCCGGGTGTAAGATAGCAAAGACACTTGCATTTGGGTTAGCGCCGCTTTGCGCCGGGTGTAAGATACGGCCCATTAAGTTTCAGACCCCTGTTATGTAAATCAATCAAAATATACGGGACATATTATTTTATAGTTGAAATATTGAATATCATGGGTAATAAAAACTATGCACTACTGTAATACTGTATGTTGCACTGCTATTAAGTATGTATTCTCATGTCATAACATGAAAATGAACATGAACATTACACCTTAGTGAAATATACAGATATACACAATGAACACAATACCTTGCTTTTCTTTTGGCAAGGTACTCTGCCCTTGCAACTGGATCATTTTTTAAACTATCTCTGTGCCGTGCTGTTTTTTCTTTGCTTGATAATGGCATCTACAAAAATGAATGAAAAAATAATAACTTAAAAGGTACAATATGCAACTTTGAGTATCAATTTTGGTTATATAGTCCTATATTCTTGAAGAGTAGGACTTTTTCACCTTTAAACAACTTAATATCATACAGAAAGATGTATATATTTAAGAAAATGTATTTAATATCTTCAAACACATTCATTAACATCACTTTTTTCAATTAGTTTAACTGTAATTCTAGTCGCGCCACCTGACATATTAGTCGCACCACCTGACTTTTCAAACTCAATTCAAATCTAACAAGAATTAACTTGGACACCTATATACATTTTTGTCCTTGAACTCAAGGTTATACATATATCTTTTCAATCAAATACAAATTTTCTGAATAAAAACTAATTTTCATAAGTTTTCCAGGGGTCATACCACCTGACATGGTAAGTTGAACCAACCTCACCATTACTGAAAAACGTCAAATTATGTAATATTTGTGGGAGAGTTACTAACCTTGTTACTGCATGACAGGGGTCCTGTGGGGTCTTCTGTGTGATGTCACACCCTATTGCATCGTTTTCTTGAAGGCACAGTATATAAAATTATGTTTTTATGTTTTTCGCCCCCCCCCCTGACATTTGGAGAAGTCAATTTCTCGGACAAAGGTTTTTAAGTAATAGAATAGTTTTGAAATAGGACTGTTAAACTACTTTCCGTCATTTATAAGCAATCTAACATAAAATCATGCCAAACTATTTGATTAGGAATTTTATTGAGAAAATTAACCTTTTTATTGCAGTTTTGTTCTCTGCGTGTATGTTTGGACGGTCGCACCACCTGACATTTTAGGACTTTAGAACACCAAAACTCGATAAATAAATTGAATTTCAATAAAATGAGAAGGGTTTCTCATAAAGGAGATATTGTAGTGCAATTTGATATACACTACTCACAAAAAGTTAGGGATATTTGGCTTTCGGGTGAAATTTATGGAAAATGTAAGTTCACGCTACAGTGATATTATACGTATCATGAAAGTAGGGCATTTAAGTAGAAGCATGCAATGGTGATTTCCTCATCTCAAACAATTTATTGAAACAAAAGCCAACAACAGTGGTGGGTATACCACAACAAAAATGTCAATGTCTCAATAACTTGTCATGTGCCCTTGAGCATCAATTACAGCTTGACAACGACGTCTCATGCTGTTCACAAGTCGACTTATTGTCTGCTGAGGCATGGCATCCCACTCTTCTTGAAGGGCGGCCCTCAGGTCATTGAGGTTCTGGGGTACAGAGTTACGAGCCTCTACACGGTGAGTCAGCTGATCCCATAGGTTTTCTATGGGATTCAGGTCTGGAGAAAGTGCAGGCCACTCCATTTGAGGTACCCCAGTCTCCAGCAGCCTTTCCCTAATGATGCGACCTCGATGAGCTGGGGCATTGTCGTCCATGAAGATGAAATTAGGCCTGTGTTGTTCATGCAGGGGCACAATGACTGGATTAATGATGTTATTCAGGTAGTATGGGCTTGTCACTGTACCATTCACAAAGTGTAGGGCAGTTCTGTATTGACTAGACACACCTGCCCACACTGTAACACCGCCACCACCAAAGGGTCGTCTGGTGACAACAGTGGCTGATGCATAGCGCTCTCCTTGACGTCTCCAACATCGTTGGCGGCCATCATTTCTGCTCAACGTGAATCGACTTTCATCAGAGAACAGCACTGAGGCCCACTGGTCCCTCGTCCAGCGTAAATGCTCCCTGGCCCATGCAAGACGATGACGCCTGTGCCTGGTGGTGTGGTCAGGTACCCTTGCAGGTCGTCTAGCACGCAGACCACGCTGATGTAAACGGTTTTGAATGGTCTGACGTGACACTTGGGTGCCTCTCACCTCCCTTAAATGTGCCTGGAGTTGAGTGGCATTCATCATCCGGTTCCGCAGGGCACTGTTCACAATGAAGCGGTCATCAGTGTGGGATGTGGCCAAAGGACGTCCACTTCTATGCCTTTCTGTGACTCTTCCAGTCTCTCTGTATCTCTGTTGCAACCTGCTGATGACACTCTGTGACACTCTAAGCTCAGTGGCCACTTCCCTCTGAGAACATCCTGTTTGAAGCCTCGCAATGGCGAGGTACTGTTGATCAATTGTTAGTTGTCGTCTTAGTCTCATGATGTCAAAATGTGAACAGCATGATGAAGAGGACTGTTTAAATACCAATTCTAATTGAACCAGGAAATTTATTGGTCGATTCATGGATCAAACACCTGTTGTGAATTTTGCCGTTCAGCTCCTTGTTAGAGAACAGCAAGTTGTGCAAAAAGTACTGAAACATTGAATAGTTGGACATGTGCATTCAAAAGTTTAGAGAAGGTCAAATTAATTTCACCTGTAAAGGTTATAGTGCATTTTAGGTTCATCCTGAAATTTCACCCGAAAGCCGAATATCCCTAACTTTTTGTGAGTAGTGTATAACATGTTTTTTTTATTATTGTTTTTAGGAAACTAATGAATTCGGACACAAAAAAATCACGTCATGTCATTGACCCATACACATGCGGTGCTGTATTTATCTATACTTACAAGTAGCATCAGTATAGAGGGTGATGTCGTTTTCTATCAGAAAAACATCATGCACATGCTGCAGTGCCTCCAAGACACAATGCAATTACAAAAAGTGGCATTTGGCAACCTCTCTAGCTTTGTGCCAGAAAGCTTCTCTAAAATGACTCTGGCCACCTCTGTGGCTTTATTTGCACTTACCCCCCTAGTTGTCACCAAATCCATGTACACCTTCTTAACATCATCAGAATATTTTCCGTGTTCAAATGTAGATATTCCAGCATGCCCCTGTACAAGCCTATCCAATTCCTCCTTTACTGCCAAATGTTCCAACTTGCTGGTTTAAAACCTGGCCTGCCTTCCTTTGGGAGTAATTACTACAGAGGGAGTCCCTTCTCTAGGTTTATCTTTTCTAAATTCTCAGAGGTCCTGAACCCTGCTCTCTGCCTGCACTATTGCCTGATATAGACACCTGTTCCTAAGTCTAAGCTCCTCAGTCGCTTGTTGTACTTTATCTAACTTATCCCCCCTGCACTTCAGCTTTTTTTGTAAATTCTTGGGGTGATGCTGATAGGGCCTCTCAGTACACTTAGCTAACTTAGACTGTAGGCCCGTAAACTTAAAGGGTAAGTTCGCTATTTTGGACCTTGGACCCTATTTGCGGTCCAAGGTCCAAAATAGCGAACTTACCCTTTAACCTAAGCTTCATAGTTTTCTATTCACAACTTTCTTTTCTTTATCTAACCTATCCCTCTCTGCACAAAAGCATAACATCTTTAGACTGGTTTTATCTGTTATTTTTATTGGAAGCTTTTGTATATTTTATAGCACCAATTATACAGCAGCTAATGTGGCTGGTGCCTTTGATTTGTACAGTTTGGCCAACCATGGGAAAATATTCCTGTGTCCTATACAACTTATTAGTCACAGACAAATGCCAAGCACACATCAATGCCACCTGCACATAAAATTCTTTACAGAAAAACCACATTCAACAGGCTATTGAGTGTGAGAACATATACAGCATGGCAAAAATGAAGAGACCACATCAATTTTTCAGTTTCACAGTTCATGGGTATGTGTCTTTATGAAAGAATATCAAAGGTTAGATTTTATAAACTAGTGACCACATTTGTTTTTAATTCCAAACAATTAGTCAATTCTGAACATTTCTTTGCAGACAATGACAACTGGTCAAAGCACAATACACAGTGTTGTTATACACTGAATAATGCAAACTAAACAAGTTTATACTGTATACATAAATAATGAAAATAACAATGTCTTTGCTCAGGAAGGGTTCAGCAATAAATATTGGGGGAGTAACCCCGATATTTCTTCAAAAATATTGGGTGGTCTCAATTTTTTCCATGGCTGTAGCCACTAGCCTATATCGGTGGTGGTTGAGGCGAGGTTCCTCCTCATCATTGTAAAGTGCTTTGAGTGTGAGAAAGGCACTATATAAATAGTCAGGCATTATTATTTTACGTTACTGCAGTGACCCAAAATCCCTTGTTTTGGCCCCTCATGACACAAAGACCAGCTTAGCAAGCTTAAGCTTGCACCTAACTATGGTGAAAAGGTAAAAATAAATAAGTAAAGTTAAGATTCTAACTTAATATTCAAAATGTTAGCTAGGTAGTCATCTAACATGAAAAATTATGCCATTTTGCAGATTAAAGTTACACCAGTGTTTAAAGCACAAACGCAAGCAATGCCACCTGCCATTCTAGCAGTCTAGCAGCCCTTTTCATGTTGATTAAAAAAAACACCCATTCGCGAAATTAAAAAGCTGTATACCACGTTGTAGACGAGATTTTGCTGAAGATCTGCATGTAAAAATCTCGTTGTTCATCTGGAGTTTACCGGTGATATCGCCCAGAGGAAAACGTGGCAGCCAGCAACTTTAGCTGGCACTGGTTATCAGAATTCTCTGTTTTTGGACTCGGAATCTATAAGGTGCATGTTCCCTTTTCACGTTAATTAAAAAAAACACCCATTCGCAATATTAAAATGCTTTATACCATACTGTAGACAAGATATTGATGAAGATCTACATGTAAAAATCTCGTTGTTCATCCGGAGTTTACTGACCTAGCCACTTCAGAAAACATTTCAGAGCGCCTCTTTGCCAGCATATCTTGGACCAATCGGATTTGAACAATCGGCATGATGTCAAGACAGGGGTTGGCCACAATTTGAATAACATTTCATTTCACTATTACAAAATCCCTCAGGTGGTCTAATGGGTTTTCCCGGTCCCGAAACACTTGTCGATGTTGTCTCACTTTTTCCTCTTCCAATGGATACAAAAATTCTGCCATGTTTGCGTTTTTAAAGGAAAAGTTAAGGGAATGTATTTATAGCCTTAAAAAATCCTAAAGGAAATGGCGGTTAAGGAGTTTTGTGCAACCCAACGGATTCTAAGGGATTACTTAAGTACAATTAAAACACTTAAAGGTTTTCTTAAGTGGAACTTAATATTTACCTTAAGTAACACTTAAGGATTTTTTTATGCAACTCACTTAGCTTTAAGGAATACTTAAGGGTAATTCTAAGGGAGAATTTAACTTAAGGTGTTTTGTGCAACCGGGCACAGGTGCTTACACTTTAATGTTAATTGTAGGTCCTAATGTAATTAATAGCTAGTTTGCTGTTCTGTTGGTAGCTAGCCCTTACCGTTTGCTTGTCAGCTGCTAACGTTCGTTCTACATATAGACTGACGTTATTGCTAACGTTTCGCACTGCTATAGGCGAATTGCAAATATACTATTAGGCACACCACGCTACGACAATGGTGTAAGTAACGTTGTTGAATGGCAAACGTACCTTTAGGTTGTTTTTATTTCCGATAGTTTTAGTGCTAACGTTTCTTGTTTTCTTTATTTTTTTCGTAAAACTGTGAAATGTTTCGCTATTCTAAGGATATCTATAGGCTCACTACGTGAAAAAACTAACCCTACTGTAACATTATCGGCTTGGGTTGTAACGTTCGATATGATTTGGAACAAAAAACTCTTAACGCTAAGTTAAACTAGTATTTAATCCAAGGTGTCTTTGGGATTGCATTTTCATTCAACTGAAATGTCGGTTTATATTTAGCCAAACACTTTCAATCTGCCCCTTTGTAGTTTTCATTATATGAATTGGCTGACATTCTACTGTACTTGAAATATTGGGATGGCGGGTATGCCATCCGCTAAGTTACGGGTTGATGGGGCATGCGAGCATACCTATACAGCACCGAGAGTTTGTCACTTCCTACAGAAATAAGCACAATGACCAGACTCCCTTAAAACGTTAACTTCTGTACGTTCGTACCTCATGTAATCAAACAGAATTCAGATACAACTTAACACATCCACACAATAAAGCCCCAAACTTGGGTTATTTAGCCGGGTTTTCTCCCTCTTCTTCTTCTTCCAATTCTTCTCATTTTTCCTGCAGAAATTGTCATCAAAATGATCCATACTCTCAAACAATAATTTTCCCCAATTGGATAACGACATCTCGTCAGCCAATGACAAGGATTCTTGATACTGTTCTGACTAGTCAGAGTATCATAGTGACAAATGCCCTATGCATACCAGTACACACCCGTCTGTGTGTAGCCTACTTATGTTGTGCTCTTGCGTGTGTCTCTCACTGTGGAGACTGAAGCTTCGAGGCTCGCTTCGGCCAAGATTTCCTTATTATTTTTTCATTCATTTGCCACAAAAAGGATGTGCACTTCAGCTCTGTTCAGTTTATCGTTTTCACACATAACATAATGTGACCATAAAAATTAAGTACTAAGTGTCTTAATGGCTGCAAGTCATCAAGGGTCTGGGGTATCAAACGAGCCTTAAACCATCACTCTGCTACCAGACCAGCAGTAGATATGGATGGATCACTTGAAGGGTTGTTTCTCCTGACTTATTTTTCCATATAGTTCAATAGGAAAATGAGTCAGGAGAAACAACCCTTCATGTGTTCCATCCATATCCAGCAGCAGAGTGATGATTTGAGGCTCGTTTGATACCTCAGACCCTTGATGATTTACAGCCATTTAGCCAACCATGGTTGATACTATTCCCATGTAATGTACAGTTTAATTTAGTCCCACCCCCCAATTCCCACAGAGATCCATTCAAATGCAGAGAGGTTATAGTATCGCTTGTAAGAGTACCTGAAAATAGGATATCAAGAGTCTTAACTGTTTTGTTAATTAATAATGTTAGAACTGTCCACATTATTGTCCTGGTTTGTTCAGTCCAATAACGTGTCAATAGTTTAATCTAAAGGTGCGCAGTGATATTAGGCTATAGCTTTTTTATATTGTGTATTTTAACACGGCTGGAACGCTGTATTGACCAGTCTGTATCCCAAAACTATTTGTTCAAACCGTGTCAAATCAGATAAGGTTGTTGCAGCACCGTCTCAGATTTTGTTCAAACCTTGTCTATATCATGAATGGGTCCCAAAACCAAGGCTTGTAAAATATTTCTGTTCAAATACTATGTTTTCATATTTTTTCAGCCCTTGATATTATTTCATTTTTATAGCCTCAAAAATGCCTTATCTGGGAAGCCATGTTTGGGCATTAATATCTTAGTATTGTTCCTAGCCTCACCAAACTTTGTAGGATGGAAGACAAACATGTTTTCTGTATGCCGAAACCATTAAAAGCCTGTAATACATGCCATTTTATTTTTATAAGGCCCTAGATTTGGAAAAAAGTGCTAAATTCCTAAACGAGAGTGATATTGAGGGTACTACAAACTAGGGTTGTCACAATATCCCTTTTTCATATCGTCGATATGCCTTTAAGAAATATTGTGATATTCAATATTATCGTTCGTATATAAGGCCATGAAAAAAAAATAGTTGTTGATCGTCCCCGCCCGACATCCGAAAAAGGCCCAGACGACTTTTTATTTGTATTTTTTATTTTTTCGTGACGATGGCCAGAAGTTGCAGAAAACACGGGGAAATCCTATTTCTAAGCCATTTGGATAGAAAATCGTACTCACACCGCAGTAGGAGATCCTATCCGATCCACTAGGCCTAGCCCTCTATCGACCACCACGCAAAATTGTTAGAGCGCATGTGCAGCATGAATTTCAAAACAAAGCCTATCCATGACAGGGCATGCTTATAATTATATTGACCTATTAAATGTTTTATGATTGCTTGAACTTTGGTCTATACAGTATTTTATTGTTGTAAAAAAGGTTTTGTAGCCAGATCTGGTCTATGGTGTAGTACAAGCATAAAACCAATAACATACAATCAATCAAGGAACATTTATTGACCAAAAATACATGAAACATTACAATCAATATGAGCAAAACTGATGTTGACAGGCTACAATTAAACAGAAGCAATTTGGTCGAGAGACGCAATGTTCTATATATTCTGTCCTCTTTATTTCTCTCTACGGTCCGCTGTACCTGGTGCTTAAATAAATAAAATAAAAAAATAAATAAAAAACCTCCCTACGACTTAAAAAAAAAAAAAAAAGGACGATCAACAACTTATTTTTTTTACATGGCCTAATTATAGTGGATTAATGACAATGTGAACAGAAGTAATTATGGCAGCATTGAGTTCTAATTGCAGTAGCCTTAGCGTTGCTTCTGGATCCGTGTACTTTTTGGCCAATCGTTTCCCGTTTCAGAAACAGAAATTTAAAAACAAGAAACGAATGGTTATGCTATATTCATTTTAAAAACAGAAATTGAAAAACGAGAATCAAATGGTTATTCGTTTTGGATCCGTGTATACATGAATGACAACTGCAACATTCCGTACTGTCACTCATCTCACAAACCAGTTTTTTTCTCTTAACTTAGTAGGCTAGCTAGACACTTCGTAGATCGCTCCAAAATGAATGTGATGATAAACATGATGACGATGTCCAGAAAACAATGTTGCGATGCAATGTTTGCTGCTATGTCTGCATATGACAAATTATTTATTGCCATCTCCTGTAGGCTTTCATAGGCATAATGTTATAATGCACTCATAATGACTGTAGTTATCGAAAATGTTTTATGGGAAATGTTTGTTGTATTCCCATCCTTAGTTGTGACGACTTTTTAATGCATTTACGGCATGCTACCTCGTGGACATTTGCCGGTTCTCCGTTATCATTGGGTTTGTAGCCGAAAAATTCCCAGATTGGCGAAGTGGTGTTTTTCTTTGATACAAGATCAGCCATCTTCTCTCGCTTTCTCTTAACTAATGATGACGATCAGTCACAAGATAGGATAATAACACCGTGGCTGTTACAGCTATTGCACTAGCCCCCTCTGCAAGGAAGCACGCGATCAGACGTTGTAATTTGATCCTACATCCTACCTTACACAAACCTTCCACTGGAAATGGGAAAATTGATGTAATAACCATCCTCACTCTGCTGTTAACATTGTGCATCAGATAATTAATTAGTACCAGTATACGAATAGGCTAATGGTAACAAAATAATAAATACAGAGCAAATAATAACAACCAAATATTTAAAAAAAAACAAAGCATACAGAATTTGTTGCGAGGCATCAGAACTAAAATAGAAAATGGAGCGGGAAAGGACGCAACACTCAGTTTTGTTGGGCAGGCCATTGCACATGCACTTAATGCAAATATTTTGAGTTATACAAATTTTCAAATATAAACTCACATATTATTTTTCGACCCATATTATTTAAAAGTATGTATACATGTTTTGTCCTTAGAATAGCAATAATAATTTTTCTAAAATATATATAGCCTATTTTTAAATATCGTGGCTACAGACAGTCATCTCTGCGATATTTTCAAATATCGCCATATCTGGATATTGGATATCGTCGACAACCCTACTACAAACCCACATTTTTGCAGCAATATGATATCAATCATTATTTTTTCTGCAAATACAATCTTTTATTAATTTTGTGCCAATAATTGAGGTCTTTACCACCAATGGACATGAAGATATTATGAATAAAACAAGGCGTGGTAGCATATTTTGGTCATTTTCATAGAACCAAAATGGTATGTGGGGTAGCTAGTAGGAACATAAAAATGTACATGGAAATTGCTTGATATATGGTTATTAAGGGCACAAAGTGCCAATGTCCTTCCATTTTTCCTTCATACAAAAATAGACACAGATTTGAGAGATATTTTACCAATGGCAGAAAAATGTCCATTTCAGGATTAAATTCTTTTGCCTCAGTATCTCCATGATTTTTGAATTCCTATGTCATAGGAATTGTAAGAAATAAAGGATAAACATGTTTTCAGTATGTTCATTGGAATAGAGGGCATTTGAGATGGGAATTGTGTCTCTGGTAAGATCCTGGATATTGAAAATAAGTGAAATATTTTGATAAAACCTCTGGTATAAGGAGGAATAAGTGGTATCCTGAATGGCTCTCTCAAGCTCCAGTGGGAGTATCTAAATGTGTTTCCACATAAAAGGTTGGATGTGTTTATACATGTACATGTAATTTTACAGTGTGCATGTTAGAAAGCTATATATGGAAATTGTACTGATACGCATGTTGAAACATGTCCACACAGTGAAAGCATCAGTATATGCCCTTATATTCACCAATCAGTGAATAATGGAACATAGGGATTCCACTTATCAAGAAAACACCAAGCATGTACCCAATTCAGTCCTGTTGTTCAAGTTATATGGTTAAAGGATAATAGTTTTCATCACATGTAATTTCTTGTATATAATTTGCTACATTGCACATCATGTTCAATAACGTTATTTGAATTTTTGATTGAGTATCTTATTGTTTTTAAAATATGGATATAATATTTAACCACTCCATTGAATATTGCATCTATCAGAGTTAATGCCTTTTTCTATAATGAGGCCTTGATAGTAAAGAATATAGCTTGCATTAATGACCTAGAGTAAAATGAGCCTACAGAAAACATGTATTTCTTTACTCCAATCAATATTTCAGAGGCTGGGGCACACTTAAGTAGAGATAATAAGGGAAGACCCTGCTTCTTCATTATCAACGTTTTTTTTCCTAGAGGTAAAACAATGCCTTTAACTATGTGTATTTATCTATGAAGGGAACATGGAAGGACATTGGCACTTTGTACACTAAATGTCCATACATTAAGCTATTTCCACATACATTTTCATGTTCCTACTAGCTACCCCACGTACCATTTTGGTCCTATGAAAATGACAGAAAAATGCTACCATGCCTTGTTATATTCTTAATATCTCCATGTCCATTAGTGGTAGAGACCTCAAACATTGGCACAAAATTAATAAAAGATATATTTGAAGAAGAAATAATGATTGATACCATATGGGTGCAAAACAATGGGTTTATAATACCCTCAATATCACTTGTTTAGGAATTTTGCACTTTTTTTCCAAATCTAGGGCCTTATTAAAATAAAATGGCATGTAGTACAGGCTTTTAATGGTCAGTCATTCTGAAAACATGTTTGTCTTCCATCCTACAAAGTTTGGTGAGGCTAGGAACAATACTTTTCAAGATATTAATGCCCAAACATGGCTTCCCAGATAAGGCGTTTTTGAGAGTGTAAAAATAAAAAAATATCAAGGGCCAAATAAATATAAAAACATTGGAATTGAACAAAAATATTTTACAGGCCTTAGTTTTGGGACCCAAACATTATATAGACAAAGTTTGAACAAAATCTGAGACGGTGCTGCAACCACTTTCTTGGATTCTGTCTGATTTGACACGGAATGACCCATTCGTATTATAAATGTTTATTCGACTGGTGTCACTCGCCAAACGGCCAAGCGCTCTCTTTTCTTAGCTCGCTTGTCCTCAGAATCACTCGCCCAGCCCAGGCGAGTGGGCAAGGTTAATTTCATGCCTTGCTATATTTCACTGAAACCGTCCATGTCACGGTCCCTCCATTCCTGGCTCTGATCTCGCATCCATGAGTCCCTCTGCACAGAAGTAGCAGCCATGGCAGCACAAAAATCTAGTTCAAACCTTGGCTTTTTTCCCCTGTCTTCTCACCCTTATCATCATTAGCTGACAAACTTGCATCCGGCCTAGTGTCTAAAATTTGCTATTTTTAAACCATTATAACACCTCGCACCCGGGTTTCCCGGGAAATCCCGTCAAAAAAAAACCAAGGGCGTTCTAGTAGGCTATTATTAAGTGTGCCATCCTACCTATTGATTTACAGGCTACCGGCATCCATATGCCATATAAAAAAATAATTTAATATT
Source organism: Synaphobranchus kaupii (assembly GCA_029718625.1). Classification (NCBI taxonomy): domain Eukaryota; kingdom Metazoa; phylum Chordata; class Actinopteri; order Anguilliformes; family Synaphobranchidae; genus Synaphobranchus; species Synaphobranchus kaupii. The sequence continues at coordinate 58,594,791 of CM056376.1, read as the reverse complement.
AATAAAAGCAACATATTTTCTGTACAAAATGTTTTCTGCTTTGGAAATTCGGACGTCTAAACAAAGGCTATAGGGCTATTAGGCCTACCTGAACAGCTATAACTGTTCACGACAAAAAGGCTTCAGGTCTACAGGCAAACGGCCAGTGTTTAAGGAAAAGGACTATACCCGCCCCCCCTCCCCCTTCAAAAACAAAAAAAGCCTACACATTTTTACCCTCTTCTTTGAAATGTCGAGGGTTTCGGCGGTGAATGCCCAAAACTGAGAAATTTGGAAATAAAGTAACGTGTGTTATGCAGAAATATCTCATGTTTATAATAAGCCAATAAAAAAAAATTTAACCTAAATAAAAAAAATCTAGGTTTTTGCTGCAAGAACTGAGAATGTGAGTAATAGGCCTACATTATATAGCCTAAGTAAATGTTATGGCATAAATACAATATCTCCATCAAGACACATCAGCAAATATACGCTAGCCTACCATTGTGAAATGAGGGACGTTTAGCCATAGGCTACGAGTTGGTAAGAAAAGCGAAGGTATCTAATATAATTGCAACTTGCTCTAAGAATTCAAGCTTGTTTTGTAATTAAGCCTAGTCATTGATGTTGCAATTATAGTAGCCTATTTTTTTCTCTGAAATTAACTTACAACTTAAAAAAACCCTGACATTTTGCCTCGTTAGTATTAAGTTTCTCAAAATTCTTCCACACGTTGCTTGACATGATTTTGTTCTCCTTGAGCAGGTATATTGAACTTCTATTTCCTGTGTGTGCGCTAGCAAAGTTCACGTGCTCTAAAGTGCAATCAGTTAACGAGCAGTCATGAATAGGCGTCAGTTTTTCAAATGGTGGATACTGCATTTTTTAAATAAACTTCATATATTGATTATTTTATTGTACTTAATTAGGCCACAGAAAATGCAAGAGTTATTTATCTGCATTGCCCATATAAAATTTCCCGGTTTCCCGACGTCACTCCCGGTTGGGAACAGGAAGGAATTGTGATGGGAAATACCGGGATCCCGGAAACCGCGATTAATCACTAATCCAGCCTCCACTGCACTTTAAAATCAACGCAGAAGCCGTGACTTTGATTACTTCTTTTTTGTTGTTGTTTATTTCTGCAGGCTGACAGGTGTGATGTCTTTTGTTTTCGTTCATTTGCGCATGCGGGTCATTTCAGGAGAGCAATCGGTTCACACTGGTATGGGATATGGGGCACATTAAAAAAAATATATATTTCTGGGGAAAAAATCTGAATTGAGCATTAAGCCCTGTAATGTGAACGTAGCCTAAAGCCCTATTCGGATCGTCACGGGATAAGTTTTCAGGACAATGTCTGTCAAGTTATTATTATCACAGGACGTCTGTATTGTTAATGGCCGATTCGGACAGGATAAAGTATCTCCGTAATCAGCGTCTAGAATTACAGAGATGGGAGTGTCTACTCCATGTTGTTGTCACACCGAAAATGTTCCCCATGAGTAATACAACATTACACATCCTATCTTCACTGCAAACTGATTGTTTCTGGTAGAAAATCGCTGGCAGGGAGCAATTCAATTCAATTCAATTTTATTTGTATAGCGCTTTTTACAGAGAACTGTCACAAAGACGCTGCACAGGAAAACAGAAGGAAGTTGAGCAAAAAACCAGGCCTTAGCCCCTAACCAGCAAAATGAGGTAAAAAAACTCCCCGGTAGGGGAGAAAAAACACTGAACAGTGGCGAGAAAAAACTCCCCAGGGGGAAGAAATCTCGGAAGGAACCTGGCTAGAGAGGGGGTGCCCATCCTTCGCTGGCTGGCCCGGTTTAGACTAAAGGTGGACTGAAAATGTCCTTCGGACGGGATAAGTTTTACAGGGGGAGGTGGGGTAATGTAATAATTACCGGAGGAGCTCCGCTTTTTTAGTCCCGTCTGAATCTGACATGTCAGTAACTTTTTCGGACTGCGCTCTCCCGCGCCAGTAAAGATTCCAGAGTCTTTTACCTACTGTTAAATGTCCTGTAAAAATTACCCCAGGTTAAAGCAATCCCGTGCGAATTGACATGTCCGGTAAAATTCTGTTATTTCCTGTGAGAAATTAGTTTTCCCCCAGTCTATTCTCCTGGTTTTTCACGTAAGCACTTGAGGACGCCTTTGGTTGTGCTCTCTTCGGTCCAATTGAAAGCCACAACTATAAATAAATAAATAAAAGAAATAATAAATTTATAATTTTCTATTTTAAACCATAATGAACCTTCTGGTTTCTTCAGGGTTCAGTCATAAGCTTAATACTCTTCAAAGTTTAAATGGAGCATTAAGTGTATAGTGATAATTATCGATATCGAGCAGTATAAAAAATATTAACGCGATACACTTTTTTGCCATATCGCCCAGCCGTAGTATGTACCTGAATAATATGGTATGTTGATCACAAAGTCTTATGTTTTTCGCCCGATAACAGGGTTCGGTAACATTAGGTAACTAACGTTAGGCAGGCACTCAATTGAATGAAGACAGCTTCGGCCGTATAACGTTAGCTGCTGTTTTGAAGCAAATTGGGTAGGTGGCTAGCTAGCTATCAGTGACAGAAAACATACTGTGAGACTATTTTTGACACAAAATCAAATAGAATTCAAGTTATGCAAGTGACAGCAAACCTAGCATAACGCTGGCTTGCTCTACTGAATGTGGGAGCTGTAAAAATAGCGAGCTGGCCATGACATCTAAAAGTAAAACGTCTTTATGCATGGTATGTTCATGTCGTAAAGACACAGGTTAATATTGCTCACTGAGCTGCTGTTACCGTTACCGTTAGTTACTAGGGATGGGACAATATGCTTAGCTCACGATACGGTTCGATACACGATATGGGGTTCACGATTTCGATACAACCACGATACAATATAATAAAAGTTAATTGACAAGAAAGTATGACTGCAGAATTGTATGCTTATTTCTTAATATAATAAATCTTTCTACACAGTAAAATGTCCAGTCTTAAATCAGCTCTAACAGAGTACATATGAGCCTGATCTGGCCAGATTAGGCTCATATGTAGGCTACTTTGTTATATTTGAATTAACACTGGACATTTTACTGTGTAGGAATGGCTTCTATGAACATGTAGGCCTAAACTAAAAAGCTCCACTTTTGTTTGTGTGCGTTAAGCAGCTAGCTTGACAGGCATGTAGACTCGTATCTGGCGAAACGTTACAGAAGTTACACTATCAATTTCAAACAGACACATTTTTTTATTTTGTTAATGTGGTGTATCCTATCTGCCCAAAAATGCCTTGCCACTGATTAAACATTGATAGTTTATGATGGTTAGCTTGCACTCATTTATAAGGTAAATACAACTAGATATGCTAGCTTACCCAACAAAAAAATTTAAAGTAAAAAAATAAATAAATAAAAGTTCAAGTTGTAATAACACTAACGCTAGCTAATTTGTATTGCTTTGCCAAGATGAAAGTGAAATAAAAGAACCAGACACAAAATTAGATTTTAGATTTTAGCACTTAGTAGGCTACATTAAATCGTTGTTTCTCTGTAGGCCTACAGCGTGTTTGCGACAGTTCTCTGTAAAAAGCGATATGCAAAATACATTTAATTGAATTTAATTGATGATCAAGCCTGCCGCATTGTGATAGCCTGCCATGGTACACTTTTTGCCCCAGGGTTGCACGCGCATCCTCTTTTGTTTACAAACAAGAAATGGGTCTATAGCCTACGTGATATTTCCACACAAGCACTTCCCAGACAGGAATCGTCATAACACGCAGAACCACTAACAGAATAGCCTACTTATTGCACTAGGATGAGAACCATCCAGCGCCCGGCATGCACTAGGTTGACCGTCTTGTTTCAACAGCATAGTAAATATGCCTTTAGTGAACTGAGGAATTACGCTATCCCAAGCATTATACTTGCATGTTGGGGGTTGCAACCAGTGGCATAACGCACTTTGTGAAGGAGATGTAATTTGACGTTGCCGTGATAGACAGGTGGGGGGTGGGGGTCTATTCGCCTTGTTGCCGATAGGGCCCCTGCTTGTCTATCAAATCTACAGCCAAATCTCGCCTTGTTCAGTCAACTAAAAAAAAAATTGCCTAATAATTAAAAAAGAAAAAATCTGAGTAGGGCAGGGCCACGGGGGCTGCAGGGCTGTCCGCTACACCACTGGTTGGACACCATCATGTAGGCCTATCATCTGAAGCACAGGATGTCAGCCATTGTTTATCACACCGTAGTTTGAAAGTCAGCTCTCAGACATGAATCGGAGGAAGATGCGTCCTGTGCAGCTTAATAGATGGACTTGCGGACACCAGATCAACCAGCAGGGGCCACTAGTGCACACTGAGAAAATGTCGTCCAAGCCGACTGAACCCCCCCCCCCCTCAGTCAATTGTGCGTCGCCCTGGATCCAGATTCGATATCAGATAGGGTTGGGCAATCGTCTCTATTTCCACAGCGTCAGAGATCGCCGATATCCGATCCCATCGTCGGGGGGGGGGGCTTAATATTATATTTATTATTATTATTATTATTATTATTATTATTATTATTACTATTACTATTTTTATTAGCTATTATTATTATTATTATTATTATTACTATCCGCCTATTGTGTTATTTCCCAATCAAGTTATGATTTAGCCTACGTTTAGGCCTGCATTGTATGCGTGTAAATAACTACTCCCGACAATATGCTGTTGGCTGAACAAGTATCAAGTGTCAACTGCTACGAAGAAAGCTGAATATATAATACATTTAGCGTACATAAATTATCATATAGCCTACTATTTCGAAGAGATTAACTTGCTGCTCCAGGACTTTTTATTAAAATATATAGCCTATTTTTAATCGTCAAAAACAGGCTTTTTAAAAATAATAAACACGTTGTGAATGCGGCAAATAAAATGAATCCATCCCATCTTTGTACTTTATCAGCAATGTAGCATTCTATTTTGCACTTGTTGTAATAATGTGTATTTAAAATAAAGCTTGTCCTCCGACTTTAATTATTGTGAACGAGATGACGTCTATTGCCGTTTTAGCCACTTTCAACACCAACCAGTGGGGAGTGCTATTTTATTTTTATTTTTTAGCAATTAGGGACGGGCTGCGCTGTAGGTGCCCGACAGCAGAAAGACTGGGATTTAAAAACTGAATACAATGCCTATCGTTTCAGCGCTCTAGGTTTACAGTCATTCACAACACGCAGTGTTGTCATGTCCGCGATTTTACAGCTAAATTGGGCTACTTTCAAAGTTCAGTCACGGGTAAAAATGAAAAGCCGCAAAGCACACACTTATTTTAAAAAGTAAAAATATGATTATTTAAAATATGATGGTTTCGGTTTAAAATATATTTTTGGCTAGTTTTGAGTCGCCATTTGGCTGGGAAGTCCTGCAAGATCTGCCAAACCCTGCACACGTAGCCTATACAATGCAGAACTGCGAATGGATGGTAGACTTCACTGAAGGCTTATTTTCGATCAATTACATTCGATCATACAAAATGTCATCGTAGATCGGCACAACCCTAATGTCAGACCGTGGTGCCCATCCATGTGCTAGAACAGTGCCTTAACGGATGATTATTTTGGTGGAAAAACACCATGGGGAAAAAAAGGCTGACCTGTCCTGGTATTCTTTGTGAAATAAAGCTGGAGAAAAAGCTCTGCAACAACTCAGTGTGTCTCCAGCTGTAAAACGGGCAAATAAACTGATAGCCTAAATCTGCTTTTCATCATTTGGGGAAAATCGTAAAAAGTCAGGATATCAACAGGTTGGTGTTTGAATGTTCAAATAATGGAATGTTTAGTATCATGCCTCATTTGTGCCCATGTCTGCCAAGCTCTTTCAGAATTCTGGATTGCTGCCTAGTAGAGGAGGCCAAGGCCTGCCAATATTCAAATACTGTAATATTTGGTTTGTGTCTGTCTGGCTATTTCAGAATTCTCGACTGCTGACCTATCATAGACACGGCACACTTTCGGAATGCCGGAGTGCTGACACTGCAATGGGCAAAGCCCACCATGCAGTAATCTGAAGGCGGAAACAGACCCCTCCTCTCTTGGCATGGCTGTGACCTTGAATATGGTGGCGGAGGCGGAGAAGGCTCAGGCCCTGGTGCAGACTTTCAGCACCGCCTCCGTGGTGGCCAGCACGGGCCTGGGCGTCTTCTGCTTCTTCGCCGACCGCTTCCTGCAGCTCTCCTTCATCCAGAGCCACATTTGGCTGAGGGCCATGGCCGACAACGCCGTCCACACTGCCATCGGGCTGTGGTCTTGGGCCATCGTCATTGGGCTGAGGAAGAAGAGTGACCTGTATGAAGTGGCGCTGGCCGGGTTCCTCGCTGCAGTGATCGACCTGGATCACTTCTATCTGGCTGGGTCGCTGTCACTCAAAGTAGGTCACTCCCTGCTGACCGAGGCTCTCTCCTTGTGGCAGTCCGACCTTTAAAATGCATTGTTCTGCTTATTCAATTTCTCACACTCTCACACACATCATAATAACCTTTAACTAGAAAGTTCAATATAGAATTCTTTCATTCTTTTCTGATTTGGAGCAACAACCATGGGAAACAAAATGAGCAGGAAACTCGAGGGATTGTGCATCCAATTAATTGTACTTTGAAGGATTATGTGGCCAGATTCAGGGGCTCGAGCCCCGAATGTTTTGAGCCTAGCCCCGAATATTTTTGATCCGTAAAATGTTTATGTTGCTCTGCCCATGAGCTGATTTTAATGTACTGTAGCCGAGCAGAATTTTAGTTGTACTTTCAATTGTTATTGGAGGCGCATTAAAGCACGACACAAGCACTGTACTTCCATAAAGTAAAAAACAAATGAGTCTTCTTGGCTTTTTTCAGAGGAAAAGAAAATGTAACGAAGAAATAGGTCAACAATTTAAAATGCATCTAAAAAGCGATTATGCAGAAAGAGGTTGTTTTTCCCTACATGGCAGATAACGTGAATGTATTAATATTAGCAAGCTAGCGCAACTAAACTAACGCATCTGTTGCAAACTGTTGTGGTGTTTGGGGGCATTCATAGTATAGTATTGCCACTATTATTCAGTCCCTCCAGGATTTTGTGATCGCAACTATTAACGCAAAATCAACGAAATTCCGCGAAAGTGGCAAGAACTTTCCAGTGAAAAATTGTTAAATCTTTGTGTTACGACCCCGGTTCGAAGGGGCCGCAACACAAATGATTTCAAACGCAAATAGGCAACTTCAAAATGTTTTTATTAAAGTATCTCCTCCATTGTAGTGAATCTCATAAAACAGGGTCAGTTTCCCTGTCATTACTGAGCGTAAAAATGGTTTCGTAATAAAAGCGCGTTTGGGGTCTCCGTGTTTACACATAGGCTAGGCTACGGGTATCCCACGAGCACAAACAGAATTACTCCACATTAACTATGATTTTCAGGTCCAAAAAAATAAGTTTCACATTTCAATTTACAAATAAAATGAAACATTTTTGTTATATTGAGCTTTTTTTGTATGGTTACTCAGAACACAAGCTCCACAATATTTCCAGTTGTGTTATACAGTAGCTACTGTTTCATTCTCACTGAACTTATATTAGCCTACATATGATTTTTTAAATTGAATTACATATACATTTTTGAAATCACCCTACTGGTACCCTATTGTTTTTGTTCAGATCCCCCCCCCCCCCCCCCCCCCCCCACTTTTATCACTTTATGTTACTGGAGCCTCCTGACTGAAGCTTTTCACCCAGTTTTGTACACAGTATGAAACTGGTGTGACAATAAACATCTTGAATCTTGAATCTATTCTCATTATGTGTTTTGCCATACAATGCGGTGCAAGGCCACAGCTCATTTGGCCATGCTTGTCATTTAATGATAATCACCTGCTATTTGATTTGTCACCTGTTGTTTGCCACTAATGGAATACTATGCATTGTTTAGTAATACAGTCAGCCTTGAGATTATAATGTAATGTCTTGTCAGTCTTTAACAGTATAAAATAATTGTCATAGTTTAATCAAATGAAGAACATTATATGAATTTAAAGGGAAGCAATGTCAAAATATATATTTTTTATTAGGCAGAGTATGTTGTCTTAATGTTTAAGTTTATTTAATGGTTTTCGGGTAGCACAGACGGCACAGCCAGTGGAACAGAAATAGAGGAAACACCAGAATGGACCAGGAGGAAAGACCAGAATGCCCCCTGGGGAAAGTCCCAGATGTATTGGGCTAAGCCCCGGATGTTTTCAGGTCCTAGAAACGCCCCTGGCCAGATTGAAAGAGTTTGGGATTGTTCCAGTCTGGGAATTTGACCAGGTCATTAATCCCTCAACAACCACAGTGGTTATGTTCATGAATTAACTTGTGGTTAAAGGATATGTGATTGGAGAGGGTTTTGGTCCAAGGGAAATTGTGGGTTAGGGGCAGCCTACGTTCCCATGTGATTGCAAATCAAGGTTAAAAATAATCATGCAAATCGTGTTTACTCACATAATGCAGAAGTAAAAAAAAATTTTCTGTTCAAATTTGTGAAAATAATAGGGTTCTCATGGTCAACATAGCTTCACGTTAGTTATAAATGCTTATAACCTCTTGCTCTTATAATTCTTGCAAAGCTACCTGTAAACCCTGATGTGAAGCACAACCTTGTGATTCTGGAGTCAATTATTAACAGTTTTGGAAGTAATCCTCCTAGTTAGAATTCACACAGTAGGTTAATACAATTTACCTATGGCCAGAGTTGGGGGTAACGCATTACCAAAGTAATGCGTGTCGGGTATATAGCTTTGAGATTACGGCCTCCAATTGTAAGGGGAGTGGCTGAGTTGGAGGACCAAGTGCGACCGTCAGGGATTCTAAAAGTATAGGTACTAACACCTACACCACTAAAGCAGACAGATCTGCACTGGAAAAGGGTAAAATAAACAGTGGGAAAAAACCTCCCGGCGTAAACCCAAAATAAAGCAACCCCAAACGAGGGCGAACTCGAGAATAGCGAGTAATCAATAACAAAAGAATCTCACGCTCTTTAAGTAACCAAAATAACAAAAGAGCCTCACGCTCCTTAACACGCTTGTGCGAGCCAGAAATGCAGCGAGCGAATCCTATACCTTTACCGACCTCCTTGTCAATATCGCAAAGACAATATGGAAGCGTCGGAAATGCGGAAGTCCTGGGCTATTTATAACTGGCAGGAAACCCAAAACAGGTGAAAGAGATAATTGCCTGGCGAGATTAAAACAACGAAACGGAGGCGGAAAAAATCCGATAGAGCGTCCCAATGACGCCAAAAGAAAAACCAAACGCAGAAACAACAGAGGCTGCTAGAAACCATGACACCAATAGACAATGTATAATGTGATATGGAAAACGTGCTCATAGTCCATTCAATAGTACTGTTATCAAGAGGCCTGCTCTGCTGACCTGAGCGAGGATCTGCGTTTCTCTCTGCCCCTTAGTCCACAGGCACAAAGGCAATTAAGCCACGCTGAGGCGCTGGCTTAACTATGATATAAATCTTAAAGTGGTCAGGGTGTTTGTCTCCTTTTGAGGAGAAACACCAGAAGACAAAGATATTCACGGAATCCAGGGCCTAACCAGTTTGTAATTTACATTTTTGGCCCAACTCCAGGTTCAAGCATAGGCCAGGGTGTTACCACTGGTCTTCTCACATGGAGGTAATATTTTGCCCAACTTGAAGATTACACAAACTGCACAGATTTAATGATTGTACTAAAATTATTCAACTGTTGTTAAAAGCAGGAGCAAACGTCCCTTTCTGATGTACCCAATAGTTGAGTGAAATCACCTGCTAGAATGCCGATGTTTGGACTCATTATAAAGAGGTTAAAACCCAGAATATTTTAATAATAATTTCATGAAGCTTAGCCCTGTTTTGAGCAATCTAAGTGCATATTAATTAAGTGAATTTGTCAGCTATTGGATAAGCAGTCCTAGTCATAAAAGGAGTCTGACCCCCTACCCCCTCCTTCCAAACTTACCTCACTTCACCCAATCAGGGCTCAGGCCCCCTCAATGCGGGGGCAGAAAGGTATTTATGTTGAAGCTGAAGGAGAAACTTCTTCTTTTTCTTACTGGTGTCTGTTTTTATTGTTTTGTTGGCAAACTAAGTTGGGGGCTGTGGAGCGGGAAAGTTCTGTGAGTGGAGCGCTGCAGAATTCCTGGAGTCTACAGGCAGAAAAGTTTTTTTTTTTTTTTTTTCTTTGGTTTTGTATTTTGTAAACTTGTGAGTGCTGAGTTTTATATCTGGCATTTATTTTATTCATCCTGTGCTGCAATTGGATTATTCTGGCAAGTGCTGGTTGATCTCTCTCTTTTCTGGTAACTTCAATTTAACATCTGGTTTTAATGTCTTCCTTTTTGTAAATTATAAGCAGTGAGCCTACGTTCATTAATGAATGTACGATTCCAATTAATTACTCTAATTGACGATTTTTCCTGTAATAAAATTATTTAATCTAAAGACCTGATTTAGACTTTGTTTTGACTTGTTGGTTGATCCACCAGGTTACTGTTCGACTGACCTGTCAACGAATTTGGCGATTTAATTGATGATTGTCATTTTTAATGATAATTATTAAATTAAATCCATTAAATATAATTAAATGTATGGTTGAGTGAGGGGTTTTAGTACATGACACCGCTTGTGTTCAGTATTCATAGTGCTGGGCATTTTAACAAGGGTGTTGAGTGTTAGAACAGCTTCATTCAGAAAAATAACTGCATTTTTCCTTAAACCTCACTTCCCCGACATGCGTTACTGTAATAATATTAGTTTTTCGGTTAACGTGGTAATATAATGCATTGCTATATACTAGGGATACACCGAATCCAGGATTCGGGTTCGGATTCGGCTGGATTCGGTCCTTTTCACGGGTTCGGGATTCAGCCGAATCCTTCACAAAAATTGGACCGAATCCGAATCCCACGTGGATTTCATTAACAGTATTAAACAGGCCCGCCCCTCCGTATACGCAGATCAAGCACTGTGTTTAGGGCACCAGCTCAGCGTGGTGGACCATGTCAGCTCAGCTGCCGTTAAATTTGTGCATAGTGTGACGCTGAATTTTCTTATTGAATGGGATGAATAAACAATGTAATCCTCAAACACATCAGAGCCACAAGCGTTAGAAAATCAGGATGGTGGTGATCAGATCGCAAACCCCGGCGGCGGGGACTAATGCTAGTGCTTAATTTCACTTTCCTGTAAGTTAACAATGTGCCTTATAGGCTAGGCTACTTTACGGTTTTGATATAATAAAGCATGCACTGTAACGTTCCGTTCCCATCCTGTCCGTTTTCCATGTTTTACCATTTCCCTCCGTGTCATGTTGGATTCCCTTTGTCCGTGTTTTCCCCGTTGCTACAGACTGGGCGTGTTCCTTCTGTTTGTTTTACTCTTTTTTCCCACTCCGGTTTCAACCTATCTCCTTTCCCCGTTGCTGCATGCATTCCGCACCTGTCAATTATTCAATCACCCTCGGTTACATTCCGCACGCTTTCTTTATTGTTTTCAATTTCACTTCCCTATTTAACCCTCCGGCTGGCTGCTATTCAGCGCCAGTTCGTTAACGTTCGCCGTTTGTATCCTGGTACTTTGAATCCCCGTCCTGTGCCCTAAAAGACTTCAGTTGGTTTGACTTTGTGCTTTACTGCTCTAAACCTGCTGTAGTTATTTAACTAGCCCTGTCTGTTTGCGGTTTTCCTGCCTGAACTCTGCCTGTCTTAAATTACCAGCTTCCACTGTGTCTGCCAGTCTGTAGCTGTGAACCACTCCCTGTGTGTGTTGCGGTACCTCTGCCTCCATCTGACGTTGCGCCCGCAGTTGGGTGTTCTGCCTTTCCACCCTACAGTGGTTCCTGTCCGGCCGTGGCTACCGCCATTGCTACGGTTACGGTTCCAGCCTCCACTGTGGCCCTGCTGCCCCAACCGGGCCAACCTGAGCTCCGCTACACTGCTCTGCCTTGCCGTATCCAGCCATAATCCCTTCCTCTGCTTCCAGTCCAGTTCCAGTCCAGTTCCGGTCTGGAACATTACAGTTTCCAGTACTCCAGTTCCAGTTGAACCGCTCCAGTCTCCTGTTGCAGTCCAGTTCCGGTTTGGAACTACTCCATGTTCCCGTGATCCAGTTCCCGTTGGACTATCCAGTCCAGATCCAGTCCAGTTCCGGTGTGGAACAACTCCTTGTTCCCGTAATCCAGTTCCTGTTGGACTACCCAGTCCAGATCCAGTCCAGTTCCGGTTTGGAACTCCAGTTTCCAGTATCAAGTCCAGTTCCAGTTTGGAAGAACTCCAGGTTCCCGTGATCCAGTTCCTGTCGGACTTCCAATCCAGTTCCGGTTTGGAACAACTCCATGCCCCGGTGATCCAGTTCCAGTTATCCGTTCCAGTTCCCTGTCCTGTCCAGTTCCGGCTTGGAACATCCGGTGACTGTTCAAGTCCAGCTCCGGCTTGGAGCAGATCCAAGTGCCGGAGTATTCCCTGACCTCCTTGTTATTGTTGTGTTTAATCTGTGTATGGCTTGGGACTACCCCAAGCCTAGTAAATAAATTACCTTTTCTGTCCCTCTGTCTCCTGGTCGTTGCATTTGGGTCCAGCCCGTGTTAGGTTCGTGACAGAACGAACTGGCCTAAAAACATGGACCCAGCCGACCTGGAGCAGATTCGCCACGACTTCTCCTGCCAAACCGCAGTCAGTGACCAACAGGGCCGTCGTTTGGACGATGTGTTGGAGGTGCTGAGGGGGCTTTCGGAGCAGGTCGCCCAGCTATCGCTCCACCAGCCTCTTCCTCGGATCCCTGTGGGTCCGACCCCCCCAACGCTCGAACAGCCTCCCGAGGTTCCGGCTCCCTCTTCGAGCCGGGAACCCAGAGTTCAACACCCCGAGTTATACCGCGGAGGTTTGGGGAGGTGCCGTGAATTCCTAATGAAGTGCGACATCGTCTTCCGCATGCAGCCCACCTCCTTCGCCTCCGACCCTTGCAAGATCGCTTTCGTGATGAGCAGCCTGGGAGGCAGTGCCCTGGAGTGGGCCACATCTGTGTGGGAGAGTCAATCTCCAGCCTGCTACAACTTCGCCATCTTCACCTCCGAGATGCGACGCGTCTTCGACCACCCAGTCTGTGGTCGAGACGCAACCCAGCGCCTTCTTCAGGTTCGGCAGGGCAGTCGCAGTGTGGCGGAGTTGGCAATACAGTTCCGTACCCTCGCTGCTGAGGCGGGATGGAATGACACCTCTCTTCAGGGGGCCTTTCGTCAGGCCCTCAGCGAGGAGCTAAAAGATCAGCTGGCTACTCGGGAGGAATCCAACTTCCTTAACAGCCTCATCAGTTTGGCCATCGCCATAGACAACCGTCTCAGAACCCGGGCCCGTGAACGAGGGAAGAATCCCTCCCGAATTCCGCTCTCCATGCTTCCCAGTGTTCGACAGCCCTCCTCCTTCAAGGGGTCGAGAGTCTCATCTATGCCCTCCGAGGAGGAACCCATGCAATTGGGCAAGATCACGGTGGACGCCGAGGAGCGCCAACGACGGTTCCTGACTAAGTCTTGCTTTTATTGTGGCAAAACAGGCCACCAGATCGCCACATGTCCTGTTCGCCCAAAAGAGATGGCTCGCCAGTAAAACTGGGCGTACTGACGAGCCCTGTTATTCCTGACCATGCTGCCCAGAACCGGCTAGAATTCAAGGCCACTCTCCTTTGGAAGAGCAACACCGCGTCCTCATCTGCCCTTATCGACTCAGAGGCCGATGCCAATTTCATCGACATATCCTTTGTCAAGAGGTTCGGGATTCCCACCGAGGCCTTATCAACTCCCATTACTGCTCTCGCTCTGGACGGTAGGAGTTTGGGGTTAGTCACCCACTCCACCGTTCCCCTCCAATTAGTTCTATCAGGCAATCATCGGGAAACCATCCAACTACTCCTCATTCATTCAAAACAATCTTCCATGGTTCTAGGGCAGACCTGGCTACGCCTCCATAACCCGCACATCGATTGGCGTTCCGGTCGTATCCTGGCATGGAGTAGTCATTGTTTAGCCAACTGTCTCCGTTCTGCTCTACCCCCCCCAGGGGCCAAACTTAACAAATCCATTCAGCCTGTACCCGACCTCACTAATGTCCCCTGCCAATATCACGACCTGTCGCAAGTTTTTTGCAAGTCACGTGCTCTGTCTTTGCCTCCTCATAGACCCTACGACTGTTGCATCGACCTTCTGGCTGGAGCCAAGCTTCCATCTGGCCGCCTCTACAGTCTGTCGGGTCCGGAGAAATTAGCCATGGAGACTTATATTCATGAGTCACTTGCGTCAGGTATAATCAGACCCTCTTCATCCCCGGTTGGTGCAGGGTTCTTTTTTGTTGGTAAGAAGGACGGTTCGCTGCGGCCCTGTATCGACTACCGGGGTCTCAACGGAGTTACTATCCGGAACAAGTACCCTCTCCCTCTAATTAACACTGCTTTTGAACCCCTCACCCAGGCAGTTACCTTCACCAAGCTCGACCTCCGCAACGCGTACCACTTGGTTCGGATACGCGAGGGGGACGAATGGAAGACGGCCTTTAATACCCCGCTGGGCCACTATGAGTATTTGGTGGTTCCTTTCGGCTTAACCAATGCCCCAGCAGTCTTCCAGGTGATGGTGAATGACGTGCTACGTGACCTGTTGGGTAAATTTGTTTTCGTTTACATTGACGATATTCTTATTTTTTCTAAGAACCCACAGGAACACGTACTCCATGTTCGGGAGGTTCTCCAGCGACTTCTGGAAAACCAGCTCTTCGTCAAGGCCGAGAAATGCTCGTTCCACACCTCGTGTGTCCCGTTCCTCGGCTTCATTATCAAGGAGGGCAGAATCCGGGCGGATCCTGCGAAAGTCAAGGCGGTGACAGAATGGCCCCAACCTTCTACACGTAAGCACCTCCAACAGTTCCTTGGCTTCGCAAATTTTTACCGCCGGTTCATCCGTAATTACAGTGTCATTGCTGCTCCACTAACCAAACTCACTTCCACGTCCATTCCCTACTGTTGGAATCCTGAGGCACAACTCGCCTTTGAACAGCTCAAGGTCCGGTTTTCCACAGCCCCTATTCTCTGTCATCCTGATCCTACTCACCAGTTTACTGTGGAGGTTGATGCCTCCGACACCGGTGTAGGGGCCATTCTGTCCCAGCGAGCCGCCTTGGACAACAAGCTCCACCCCTGCGCATTCTTCTCCCGGAGACTGTCCTCCGCGGAACGAAACTATGACGTCGGGGATCGGGAACTATTGGCCATAAAGTTGGCACTGGAGGAGTGGCGTCACTGGCTGGAGGGGGCAGGTAACCCATTTATTGTCCTTACGGACCACCACAATTTGCTGTACATTAAGTCGGCCAAGAGGCTTAATGCCCGTCAGGCTAGGTGGTCACTGTTTTTTGCCCGTTTTAATTTTTCCGTTACCTTCCGTCCCGGTTCCCGCAATACCAAGGCAGATGCCCTGTCCCGTATTTTTTTCCCCCTTTCCAGTCCTGCTGATCCGGAGCCCATTCTACCGGCGACCTGTGTTGTGGCTGCGGTGTCCTGGGAGATCGAGGAGACCGTGAAGGCCGCCCAGGCTTCCCAACCGGATCCTCGTAATAACCCTAACTCCTCTCTCTTTGTGCCCGACTCCGTCCGTTCCCAGGTCCTGAAATGGGTTCACGCCTCCCGTCTGGCTTGTCACCCAGGTGTTGCCAGAACCATCGCCCCCTGGTCAGGAGGAGTTTTTGGTGGCCCACCCTTAAGGGGGATACCCGTGCCTTCGTCCTGGCCTGCCCTGTTTGCGCCAGGAGCAAGGCATCCCACCAGCCTCCCTCCGGTCTTCTCCACCCCCTCCCTGTCCCGGGCCGTCCTTGGAGTCACATTGGCGTGGACTTCGTCACCGGTCTACCTTTGTCGGAGGGTAACACAACCATTCTGACAATTGTAGACCGGTTCTCCAAGGCAGTTCACTTTATCCCTCTTCCCAAACTCCCTTCCGCCCTCGAAACAGCGGAGCTCCTGGTGCTGCACGTGGTCAGGCTGCACGGGATCCCCTCCGACATAGTTTCTGACCGTGGGCCCCAATTCCCCTCCCAGGTTTGGAAGGCGTTCTGTGTGGCCCTGGGTGCGTCTGCGAATCTGTCGTCTGGGTTCCATCCTCAGACTAACGGCCAGGCGGAGAGGGCGAACCAGGACCTGGGGGCCGCCCTGCGGTGCGTGACTGCTCGCAATCCCTCTTCCTGGAGCCGTTTCCTCCCTTGGGTGGAGTATGCGCATAACTCCCTTAAAAGCACGTCCACGGGGATGTCCCCCTTCGAATGTTCCTTGGGGTACCAACCTCCCCTCCTGCCGGTCCAGGAAGCTGAGGTGGCGGTCCCTACCGTCAAGTCCCACCTCCTTAGGTGCAAGCGGATGTGGAGACTCACCCCCACCGCACTCCTTCGCTCCAATTCCCGTACCCAGCGCCTGGCGGACCTTCACAGGACCGCAGCCCCGCAGTACAAGGCCGGTCAGCAGGTCTGGTTTTCCACAGCCACTATTCCCCTTCAAACTACCTCAAAGAAACATCAACCCCGGTTTATTGGTCCCTTCACCATTGTTTGTGTTGTTAACCCCGTTTCCGTTAAACTCTCCCTCCCTGTTTCCCTTAAAATCCATCCTGTGTTTCACGTGAGTCAAATTAAGCCTGTC
Source organism: Synaphobranchus kaupii (assembly GCA_029718625.1). Lineage (NCBI taxonomy): Eukaryota > Metazoa > Chordata > Actinopteri > Anguilliformes > Synaphobranchidae > Synaphobranchus > Synaphobranchus kaupii. The sequence continues at coordinate 58,578,085 of CM056376.1, read as the reverse complement.
GCCTCCAGCCCCCTCAGTGCCCCGGCGGTCACTCCACCTCCGCCCCGGATCATCGACAACGCCCTGGCCTACACGGTGAGTCGCATTCTCGACATTCGCCGTAAGGGCCGGGGCTTCCAATACCTTGTCGACTGGGAGGGATATGGCCCAGAGGAGCGGTCCTGGCTCCATAAGAGCCTCATTTTGGACCACTCTCTCATCCGCGACTTCCACAACCTGTTCCCGGACAAGGCTAGGCCTCCAGGTACGCCAGGTGGCGTTCATTGAGGGGGGGGTACTGTAACGTTCCGTTCCCATCCTGTCCGTTTTCCATGTTTTACCATTTCCCTTCGTGTCATGTTGGATTCCCTTTGTCCGTGTTTTCCCCGTTGCTACAGACTGGGCGTGTTCCTTCTGTTTGTTTTACTCTTTTTCCCCACTCCGGTTTCAACCTATCTCCTTTCCCCGTTGCTGCATGCATTCCACACCTGTCAATTATTCAATCACCCTCGGTTACATTCCGCACGCTTTCTTTATTGTTTTCAATTTCACTTCCCTATTTAACCCTCCGGCTGGCTGCTATTCAGCGGCAGTTCGTTAACGTTCGCCGTTTGTATCCTGGTCCTTTGAATCCCCGTCCTGTGCCCTAAAAGACTTCAGTTGGTTTGACTTTGTGCTTCACTGCAAAGGTTATTTCTCCGGACTCATTTTCCTATAGAACTCTATGGGAAAAAAAGTCAGGAGAAACAACCCTTAAAGTGATCCATCCACATCTACTCCATATCTGGCAACAGAGTGATGGTTTGGGGCTCGTTTGATAGCTCACACCCTTGATAACTTACAGCCATTTAGCCAGCCATGTGTTCCATACTGTACCAGTGTAATTTACAGCTGAATCTAGTCTCACCCCCCAATTTCCATAGAGATCCATTCAAATGCAGAGAGGTTATAGTATCGATTGTAACAGTACCTGAAAATAAGATATCGACAGTTTTTTGATGTTGATGGTCACAGACTTCAGGAAGTAACAGCATGTAAAGGATATGCGACCAAATATGAAATATGATACTTTAAAAATACGTTAAAGCAAAGGGTATGAATACTTATGTAAATGAGAAATTTTATTTTTTTATTTTTAATAAATTTGCAAAAATCTCAAAAAAACTTTTTTCACATTGTCATTATGGGGTGTTGTGTGTAGAATTTTGAGGGAAAAAATTAATTAAATCAATTTTGGAATAAGGCTGTAACAGAACAAAATGTGGAAAAAGTGAAGCGCTGTGAATACTTTCCGGATGCACTGTATATACAGGGGTGCAAACTTGTCATCTTTCATTTTTATTTCAAAATATGTAATTCACATGAATCGTGCAGATCTGCAATAAAAATATTTGGGGCTGTGGGGTGGGGGGGTCTACTTCTCATCAAAGTAATCTGCGAGTAGCCTAGGCGTGTTTACACATTTTCCGTCGCGTCCAGTCAGTCTTCCAACAAGCTGTTTTCAGGACTGCAGGAACTAGAAAGGCCTGTAGTTTCTTTCTCTGATTGGCCGAGAAAAGTCACGTGAACATGGTCATTCTCTCATTTGCATAGTGCCGCTGTTCTTAGCCAGCGAGACTGCTATGCTAAATTAGTGACATTTATGTTGTCACGTTGGCCAATCAGAGTATTGAGAAGAAAGTTGCCTTTCTAACGATAGTTCTAATACATTTCTGTGGTACGCTCTCTTGGTCGTTTGCTTGCGGCAAGATAAAAAAAAAAAAAGTTAGATAGCTACCGGTTCAGTGAAACTGGGAAGTTGTTTTGCTGGCCTTGGACTTCTTCTACTAGTAGCCTAATGGGTGAGTCACAATAGCTACTGATTTTTTACCGGCTCGCCATAGCCAATTTTAGCGTCTTTCAGCTATTTTTTTATTTTTTTACCGTGACAGTAGATAGTAGGCTAATCCTTTTCAGATGTAGCCTACCTTCGGGTGGCAACAGTAGCCGAGCACTATGAACAATTACATCTGGCTACAAAGGCACACAGTGCCTTGTGTGTATGATATTAGCTAACGGACATTATATTAATGTCAGTGTTTCCCCTACCATACAATACTGAGCTTGCCGCCCCGCCTGAAAATATAAAATACCGATAATTAGTGTTTTGAATCGCGGCAATTCGTGGCCACGCACAGAAGAACACCCCCGTTAACAATTGCGGTCATGCCATCGCACCACCCAAACATACAAAAACAATCTGGGGGAAACACTGAATGTGTTGTGAATATTTATTTTTCGGTTGAAAAGCATGCATTTATATTGTAGCCCTTCGTGTTGGGGAAAGCTTGGTTGGTTTGTTTATGTTTATATTGCTTATGTTTATATAGTTTTGTTTATATTGCTCTGATGTGTAGCCTGTTCACGCATATATTAGATAGATGTATCTATGATGTGTACATGTGAATCAACATAAGTGTTAGTAGTATAATGCTTGAAACGAACTTTCCTATGCCGCACCTAACCTTGTGTACACATGTATTTACTACAAATTCCTGAGCACCGCCACTGAATAATTAAGCCCCCCGTAGCACCAGCAAGAAAAAATCTCTGGCGCCGTCCCTGTTGGGTATGATAGTTACACTGGATGAGAACGTTAAGTAGGCAAATGTTCTCTAAATGTAGTGTAGCTACTTAAAATCCCAGAATGCTCTGATTTTGGGCCCTCACCAGTTTGCACCCCTGTATATAAATGCGTGTAATAATATTACTTTTCATTTTCGAAATTAGCAATGCGTTACTCAACCTAATATTGTAGGCTATGTTTCATGCTGCATTTGATATGCTAAGGCTATTTATTATGAAGAACTCTCCAATTGATTAATAATCCTTGGCAGTGTGGAAGTAAAGTAAGTTGTCAATCGAACTCAATCGTACGCAGTTCAATGAACACAAGATGGCAGCTGCCCGGGCTATTTTTTGTTATCCTTTACATTTCAATAGGCTACATTATTGAAATGGGATTTAATGTAATTCATTGTTTGATGAGTTGAAGTGTTAATAATTTGAACGTTAAAAGCAGTAGCGTATTTAACCTATTTCCACGAATCCACACTGACTGACTGTGAAAGCCCTATATTTCATTTAATTTATTTAATCCCAGGGAGATTTGAAATGTCGTTTTAAAAGCAACATTTTGAACACCCTGTTACTATGTTTATATTGTCAATTGAAACGAGCTGAATACGTTTAAGAAGGTTAATTAAAAAGGCTATTTTCCATATGTCTTGTCTGTTGAATTAATCTGTCAACTCTAATGTTGGCGTGAAGCGCCCTCATGAGGATTTAAAAAAAAAAGTGCTCCCTCTGCCTGGAAGGGACTTCAAAAAACTCTGAAACTACAGGCTTTCATTACCATATCTGATTTTAAAACTCTGATTACGGACATTTTAAAGAATGAGATGGGAGAATGTCGATGCTTCACTGTATAATGTGGTGTTATACTGTATTCATTAACCTGACCTCCTATCCCCAGCAACCCCCGGAAAGCTTCACCTCCCCTCCTCTTTCTTACCCTAGTCTCCCCTAATCCCATTTAATCTTGTCCGCTCCACCTTAAATTTATCCCCCTATCCCACTTCGCCTTTTATGTTTTTGTGTCTTGTATGTTTTTTTTTGTTTTTTTTTTTTTTAAAATGCTGCCATTTTTTGGCCAGGTCTTGCTCGAAAAAGAGATCTTTGATCTCAAGTGACTACCTGGTAAAATAAAGGTAAAATAAAAAAATGAATTGTGAGAATGCAAGAACGAATACGGGTAGACTTTTATTTTATCGGTTGCTATAGGCCTACTGGCTAGGAAGGTGATACATTTTTCAATTGTTTTGTAAAACAATCTACAACATATTTCAACAACATTTTATAATGAATAAATGGTCCTAATAATCATACTTCTGAAAGGGGAATAATTTAACGCTGATTTAAGTGATTTTATGACAGTAACGCAAAGTAATATAACGGGTAATATAACACATTACCTTAATTGTAAAGTAATATAGTAATATAACATTTTACTTTAAAAAAAAGTAACTAGTAATATGTAATATATTACAATTTTCAAGTAACGCCCCCAACTCTGCCTATGGCATACTCTGATACCAAAGTATAACAATAGGCATGATCTCAATATTTTGGGCAATGATATAACCTTTGCATGCAGTGTAATTGTAACTGCAGTTTTATACACTGCCTGGCTAAAAAAAAAGTCACTGTTGCACCCGTCATGCATAGTGCCCACTGTACAAGCCTCTGGAGGCAGTGTTATGATCTGGGGTTGCTTCAATTGGTCAGGTCTAGGCTCAGCAACGTTATGCAGCAATAAAATGAAGTCACCAGTACCTGAATGTACTGAATGGCCAGGTTATCCCATAAATGGGCATATTCCAGGACGACAATGCCAAGATTCATCGGGCTCAAATTGTGAAAGAGTGGTTCAGGGAGCATGAGGAATTATTTTCACACATGAATTGGCCACCAGAGTCCTGACCTTAACCCCACTGGAAGTCTTTGGGATGTGCTGGAGAAGACTTTATGGAGTGGTTAGACTCTCCTGTCATCAATACAAGATCTCGGCCAAAAATTAATGCAACTCTGGACGGAAATAAATGTTATGACGTTGCATTAGGTTGTCGAAACAATGCCACGGCGAATGCGCGCCGTAATCAAAGCTAAAGGTGGTCCAACGAAATATTAGAGTGTGCGACTTTTGTTTTGGCCAGGCAGTGTATGTTAACTGTACTATGGAACACTTACTATTCTCTATCGCCTGTCATGCTCCAAGGACGTGTAAATGTACGCCATGTTAAACCAGTAGTTACTTGCGAGCCACAGAATTTAAAATGCATCAGTTTTGGTTATTTTAACACAATAAACTCTACAAAGATGCCGTATAGGACACTGACAAAATAATATGCCACTTTTTTCGCCTGCTCTGTCAAAACAAGCTCAGTCTTACTAGGACTAATCCGAATGTTTCTTCTTGATCAATCAAGAATCTTCCAAGCCAGTATTGTACCTGCAGAAGTAGGAGCAGTAAAACAAGAATAACGCAACAGTGTTCTCAGATTAATCTCCCACCAGAGACTGAGACATTTATTTGATAAAAAGGTAAATAAATAACCTTTGAAATGGCCTTGGTCAGAATTTTTATTTTTGAGATAGACCGCCAAGTCCAAACCGGCCAAATTACTGCACAGATTTAAAATGATTAGAATGCACGATGAACCATGCATAATTGAGGATGAAAGCCAGTTGTTGGTGAAGTTTTATACAGGTTATTGTTTACAGACAGATTATTTCACTTTTAATTCACTATATCACAATTCCAGTGAACCCCTGGAAGTATGGAAGACATGAGTTGACAAAGGCTGTTCCAAATCCTGACAAATTGCAGTTTTGTGATGGTCCTACAGATATGATGGGGTATTCAAAATTGGAAGACAAAGTTCAAAAACACTTTAACGAATAAATTGTGTAAACCTGGTTGTGGAAGGACTACTTTATCAGTACAATAAGAGACTGTCATTAAAATTCAACCAAGGTTGCCTCTTGTGGTTGTTTTATGAAAGTGCAGCTCCTTCACAAACTAACTGATATTGCATATACTTGACTTGACCCCATCACATTTTTTTAATTCATCTGTTCATTTTGAATTAATGTGATCTGCTTGTGTATAAATTAACACCCCTTACCTCTGCAACCCTCAACAGGCAGCTCTGAATCTCCCCCACCGGCCGCCCCTGCATTGCTCCTCCCTAATACCTGTGTTCTGCTTGTCTCTGCGGCTGCTCATGTGGGCCTGCCGGCTGAAGGATTCCTGGTGCTTCCTGCCCTGGATGGTTTTCATCTCGCTGGCCTCCCACCATGTGCGGGACGGGGTGAGGCACGGCCTGTGGGTCTGCCCCTTTGGGAACACTGCACCCATGCCGTACTGGCTGTATGTGGCCATCACCGCCACCCTTCCTCACCTCTGCTCCGTGCTCATGTACCTAACGGGCACCAGAGACATGATCTCCACCAAACACGGCATCGCCATCGATGTCTGACAGTGCTCTGATCTGACTGGTACCCGGAGAGATTTCTCGTACGTTTTGCTCACTGTTGGTGTCTCATTCCTGTCCACTGTCCCTCTCTCCAAAAACTTTCCCTAGTTCTAGATGGCCAATATTCTTGGAATTGCATAGCGTGTTTGTTGCATTTACCTTTTCTTTCATAGTCTGAATGTTGGAGTTGGTTAGAGTTCATAACTTTGGAGCTGTAGGTTTTTGTCTGATACCAGAACATATTTCATATTTCAGAATCTTTAACTTTCTGACTGATTATAAAAAGCTCAAAGAATCACTTTTACAGGAGATCAATGCAGGGACCCTACCTTATAGGTGGATGAGCCAAAAGAGGCCTCCCATTCTAGATTAATCTTGCTTTTACCTAGCATTTTTTCCATGATTCATGTTGTTTGCTCATTGCTCTCACCCTCATCTGATTATCCAGGGAATAAGACCTAGGGCCCTATCTTACACCTGGCGCTAACCCAAACGCAAATATCTTTGCTAGTTTCAGTCCGATGCAGTGGTCATTTTATCGCCAAGCGCTCACGTTGTTTAAATACCAAATAAACTTGCACCCATAGCAAGTGAACTGGGCGGGTTGGTCTTAAGATGAGGTGTGGCCAGGATAATTTTTGTCTTTTTCCCCATTGGAGGAAGTGATCAGACATGCGCAGTAGTGTTTTCAGTTGGCTTAGCAACTAAAGTTACATAACGTATGCTTAGAGTAGCGCGCATCTGACCAGTGCTAGCCTGATTTAAAGTTGGTTTTCGTTGGATAGTCAAAATTATAACGGGTTATAAGTAGTAGTACTGGGTCTTGACAACCTAGGAATATATCATCTAAAAAGAAAAGGGAAATCTTTTATTTTGTCTGTCTGATAATGATCCGTTTAGCTGTTTTGTAAAAACTCCATTTACCTCCAGTCATTCATTGAGCACTTGTTGTCTGTCTAATAGTAAAATTATCTCCGACTTTCCCCACTTGTAATTACGACTTGGAGGTTCGTTCAAGTGCAACTTCCATGTCAGAAACTCGTATTTCCGATAATTCCGACAGCATAATTCCAGCTGCAGGTCTATACTGTAGCCTATAATGGAAGGTTCGAAATTGATCAGATTTGCTGATAGATAAGTCTGATATGACTAAAGGGATGCCATCCTCATTATCTTCTGGTTCTTCTGATTTCGGCAATGTACAATCGCGGCCACTATTATTGGCACCCCCTGTAAAGATGAACAAAAAGGGTTATAAAAAATTCACCGTTTGGTGAATTAGATTAATCTTACACTGAAAAAACAAGAAGAATCCAACCTTTAATTGACATTAATTTATTAAGAGAAAAAAAAATCCCTCATCAAGAAATAATTATTTTTAACAAAACCACATTGGCCACAATTATTGGCACCCCTGCATTTATATATAGAATAAAGTAATAGTTTTTAATATTTGGTCACATATCCTTTGCATGCCATGACTTCCTGATGTCTGTGACCCAACAACATCAAAAGACTCTTGATATCTTATTTTCTGGTACTCTTACAAGCGATACTATAACATCTCTGCATTTGAATGGATCTCTATGGGAATTGGGGGGTGGGACTAGATTTAGCTGTAAATTATTCTGGAACAGTATGGAATACATGGTTGGTAAAATGGCTGTAAGTCAACAAGGGTCTGAGGTATCAAACAAGCCTTAAACAATCACTCTGCTGCCAGATATGCAGTAGATATGGATGGATCACTTTAAGGGTTGTTTCTCCTGACAAATTTTCCTATTGAACTCTATGGAAAAATAAGTCAGGAGAAGAAACCCTTCAAGTTATTCATCCATATCTACTGCATATCTGGCAGCAGAGTGATGGTTTAAAGCTTGTTTGATACGTCAAACCCTTGATGACTTACAGCCATTTAGCCAACCATGTGTTCCATACTGTTCCAGTGTAATTTACAGCTAAATCTAGACCCACCCCCCAATTCCCTTAGAGATCCATTCAAATGCAGAGGTTATATTATCGCTTGTAAGAGTACCAGAAAATAATATATCAAGAGTCTTTTGATGTCGTTGAGTCACAGACATCAGGAAGTCATGGCATGCAAAGGATATGCGACCAAATATTAAAAACTATTACTTTATTCTATATATAAATGCAGGGGTGCCAATAATTGTGGCCAACGTGGTTTTGTTAAAAATAATTATTTCTTGATGAGGGATTTTTTTTTTCTCATAATAAATTAACGTCAATTAAAGGTTGGATTTTTCTCATTTTTTCAGTGTGAGATTAAGGTAATTCACCATACGGTATATTTTGTATAACCCTTTTTACTCGTCTTTACCAGGGGTGCCAATAATAGTGGCTGCAACTGTATAATTTAGGTATGAAAATCGGAAACATTACAGTCAAAAGCAGTCATAAATTGTACGTTCAGCCGCGCGATAGGCCTACTGCTGTCGACGACTCAAACTCAACACGCCCCTCAAAGCCTCAGTTCCCTCATACTAGCTATTGAAATCATAGCATTCTCTCTGATTCAGGAGGAATAATTTCTAAAATAAGTAGTCTACGGCTGTGACTGAAAATGCCTGGGTGTATTGTTCCTCAGTGCATGAGTGTAATGACATGCGTTCCACAGACTTCAAATTAAAGATTTGAACATGTGCAAGAAATGGCTAATGGCAATTAGAAATGAAAGATATAACATACATACATCTGCAACCGAATTGAAAAATCTCCGGGTGTGCAGTAAACATTTCTACCCCGGCCTACAAAGACAACCTGGGGGAAACACTGCTAGGCTAAAAACTAAATGGCCTATTCAACATTCGATATACTGTACTAAAAAGTACAGTAGCCATATAAGTGTGTCAATAACAATTCCAGACGTCATTCCAAAGCATAGCTATGGAAAAAAGAATGTTTATGTTGTAGATTACCAGAGCTACATTTCTTTTACTAATTTTGCATATTATAAACTAAACTGTAATCTACTCAATATAGCCCAAATGAATATTGCCTCCGCTTGAACATAGTAATTAAGAGCTCCGGCACCTCTTTGCCGTCTCCTCCAGTTCCGTTTGGGTGTCCAGAACATCGTTTCTACCATCCATGACCCGATAAGTCCCCCAAACTCTGCGTGTGATGTGATGCAATGCAGACCTCGTCCTCATCCTCAGCACCAGCCATAGCCTCCAAAATTGTCGCCAAATAATGGTTCTCTTGGCAGCACTGACATTCAATTTCTTTGGGCATCACAGTACACTTGCTACAAGTGCACCACCGCGTATTGGTGGTTCTCGCAAAGGCTTGGGGAAGTTTGGGTTCTCCCTCCATGCCTGTGGCAACGGCGGCATCGCCCTCTGTTTGTGCAGCTCGCTCGGCTCTCCGTTGGCCTATTTGCTCATCGGTGTACAGCGGTTCAAAAGAGTAGGATTTCGCTGTACCTGCTCCTGGCAAAAAGCTATCATCAGAGTCTCGCACGTCCTCAAAATGTGACATGCTAAATATTTGATGACACAAACAAAGCAAGGGTATTGTAAGTAAGTAATATATAAGTAAAGAATATACGATTTCAATATAATTATTCTATATTATTTAAATATTATGATTTTGACTGTCCAACGAAAACCAATTCAGATGCGACATAGGTGTCAACCTCTGGAGAGAGCTGCCCTTATTTTCACGCCTGCAAAACTATAAATTCACCAAAAACCGTATAGAACATTATCTAATGTTCTATAACATTATCTAACATTATCTATTAGAATCATTAGCCACCACATTTATTTGTCTGATTCAAGTTTATTTAATATAGCCTATTCCTTTATTTAGCTTCACATAATAATGACTGTGTAGTAACAAATTCAGCAAGGTGCTCATTTTAAAATCGTTTAACAGTCACTGAGACACCCCACATACTTACAACCGAGTGCAGGAAAAAATACATAGATACCACAATGAGTCCTGTTGCATGAGCTTGTGGGACTTTTAATGCAGTTTTAGCCTACATAACATGCCTAATTAAGCTACGTTAGCATTAATGTATGGTTATAAACTTGGCTCATCTTAATTTGGACATCTAGTAACGGTTAACGTTGTTAAGACAGCCATTAATTAATTTACAATGAAACTTGTAATTTCGCTAAATTGAGAGTTGCACTAGCATTAGCAACGTGTGTATGTCCAAAAGAAGGGACAGCATGGAATTAGCTGAAAATGGTTTCCATCAATCAACTACATCATGGGTAAGTCGTAATTGAGACATTATGTCCAAAATTCCGAACTATCCCTTTAATATTTTTTTTCACAATGAAATCTTGACATTTTGTATGCATGCTTGTGTGTGTAACAGACATTCTCTCCCGGAATATGTTGTCCCTGCAATCCCAGGAAAGTCAGCTTGTTTTAAAGGATTAAGCTACCAGCAAAATGCATTGGTCACATTTCCATAAGCAGGACATTATAAAACAAGGAATAATATTGGTTCACAACCTGATGGCTTTAGTGTATTAATATCATCATTAAGGCAAAATAACGTTATTTATGTTATTAATCAATATTAGAATGCACGTAATACGAATTTTGGATGAAGGTTTAACTTTGCTAGCTGAAATGCATTGCCTGTGATCTGACCGCTCTGAGAACAGGGAATTGACTTGATTCTTGTGCAATCAAATTAAATGAGTTAAACAAGCAGGCTAATTTGGCGTTTTCTAAGGTGACGGAAGAATAGAAAATATATGTGGTTTAATATGGTAGCTTATTCTCAGCGGTTGCAGATGCTTTTTAACAAAATTAAACCGTATATATTTTCTGATATAGCAGCACTGTTGTAAGCTACTGGAAAATATTTTCCTGTTTCCCATTATATTTCTGGGAAACGGGAAATAGTTTGGTCGGGAATGACCGGGAACCCATGCCAGTGTTAAACCCTAATGTTTAAGATTATTATTGTGTAGTTATACGAAAATGCGTCCGAATAATGTTGGTCCTAATATTGATCCATATATTCCTTGCGCATGAGCAGTTCTGTTTCCCCAGCTGTAAATCACTCTTTTTGCAGTCTTATTAAATCCACCATTATATTAGCAATCCGCCAAGGTGCAAATGCAGGTAGCTTTTAAACGGAATGGGAGATAACACTCTGATTGGTTTATTGCATGTTATATAATTAATTATGTTATATAAAGTTACTATAATTAATGAAGAGGCTAAGTTCAGCCGTTTTGTACCTTGCGCCTTACTTTGCACTAAAAATATGCGCTCTCTAACTAGCAAAAGCGGAGGTGGACACGCCTTAAATGCACTTGCGCCTTGCATTTTAGACCATGCGCCAAGTTTGTTAAGATAGAGCCCCGAGAGTTTAACACCATTTGAGCATTTTCACAGCACACAAATTATGACAAATCAAACAGAAATAATAATAAATTACCAATTACCTTAATAATGGATATGCCTGGCTTTTTGATTATTCTGCTGTTACACTTTCATTCTTATTTAATCTTGAAGGGAAATGCAGATGGTACAAATTAATTGGTCTTTGTTATCCATAATGTCAGTTTAAACAAGTTGATCAGTTGTCCATCTGTGATCATTTTTTCCATGTGCAAATGGAGTTGCACAAATTTGGATCAAAGTTTTAAGCCTAATTGCAATACACACTTGCTCTGGGAAAAAAAGGAACTGCCGTATAATTAGTATGAACAAGGCAATATCCAACTGCATCCCACAAGTAGTTTATTCATTTGAAATGCTTTATTTTGATATGATATATTTTTTATATTGACAAGCTGAACCTGTGAACTTGTATTTTGCACATATTCTTTTTTTGTATTTAATCTCATATTCATTTAAGTTAAGAGTTTTTTTATTTTTATTGTTTACTACATGAGCATTCATATTGTATCTTGTGATGTAATTGATATAATTCCAAGTGCATTCAAAACAACTATAATAAAAATAGTTACCTTCCTGGAATGTTTTGTTTGCGTGGTGTTTATTTTAGTCGTACAATTTCCTTCCCTCAGGACATTTATTGCACCTGACCCTTTTTATATTACCTCTAAATTAATAGAGCTCCTTTAAATCTCATCTTCATTGAACCAAGATATTTTGTGCTCCAGAGGCTGCTTTTTGATACACTTCTCACTCCAATACCTATAGTATCTCAAAAATTAGTGGTATATTGTGTATTTTCATTGCAAAATGAAAAATATGAAATATTTAGATCTCTCTTGGCTTTACTTTTGCTACATTATAATGTTCTTTCACAGCTGTTGTACCAAATGTGCTTGACGTTTCCCCACCCAAAAAAGTATGACTTGGTAATCTGAACCATGTTTGGAAATGTGTGTTTCGTCAATCATATCTCGGTTGTCACTGTATTATTAGCATTGTATCTTATATCATTGGAAAGCCTGTTCATTTCCCTTTACAATGATGTCCCATTTGTAAGGATCATGCATTTGTGGGATGAGCAGCACAGCTGATTATGTGGGTGGGGTCCCAAGTGAAATGTGCCAAATTTCCCTGCCAATGTCAAACAGTGTATTCTCCTGTTGGTATTGACTCTATTGTTTTGAGTTGTTTGGGGGATTGGATGATTGAACACTCTATCAGTAACAAGGAACAAACAAGACATATTGGTAATTGTATGCTTTATTCATTGAACAAACAGTCTGGAACCTCAGTAGCGGGTGGAACAACCATATGCAGCCACAACAGCCCGGCACCTCCTCCTCATGCTGGTCACCAGCCTGGTCAGCGTTGCTGTGGGATGGCATTCCATTCCTCAACCAGGATTCGTCGGCATGAAAGTCGCATGTTCAGCTATGATCTTTGGTTGCTTAGTCCAAAACTAAATACCGCTCACTTATGCATAGTTTTATACATATAGGCTAATATAATACATATATAAGTCACATAAAGATCAGTGTATTTTGGTAGTGTATTGACAGATGCAGACTTCCCCTGAGAATATATGCTAGGTCTATAACTTGCTGAACTAATTTTCATGTTTTAAACATCAGAAATATCTGCATAACACAGGTTACCTTATTGCCCAAATTTCCCAGATCAGTTAGAAATATTTGCAAAAGGCCTTTTAACGATTATAGCCAACAGGAGTTGTTAAAATGTCTAGGTTTTTAGTTGTAAATAAATTTATAATTTCAGAGAAATATGAATAGGCTACTATAATTTGGACGTGAACAACTACCACTAGGGGGCCACCGTGCATAGGGTAAGCGTCATTAACCGGGGTAGCCTAATAATGAACGCACACCCATAGTTTCGTATTCCAGACATCTTATTCTGCAGATGTTATAATTAGCCTACAACAGGGCTGCCCAACCCAGTTCCTGGAGATCTACCGTCCTGTAGGTTTTCATTTCAACCCTAATTTGGCACACCTGATTCTACTAATTAGCAGCTCAATCATATCTCTATCTGTTGAATGAGGTGTGCTTTGTTAAGGTTGGAGTGAAAACCTACAGGAAGGTAGATCTCCAGGAAGAGGGTTGGCCAGCCCTGGCCTACAATATAAGCTGCAATTCTTAGAGCAAGTTGCAGCAGCCTATTCCACGTGGCTTTTTACACGATACCTCCGCTTTTCTTACCAACTGGTAGCCTACATTTCAAAGTATGCCGTTTTGGGGTTAGCCTACTCGTAGCAGGGGAAAAATCAACCTAGTCTCATGCATTTTAGGCGATCAAAGCTGTTATGTAGGCTAGCAAGATAGGAAAACTAAAAAAAATTTTTTTTAAAAAGTGCCACAAGTTCATGAACACGACTCGAATTTAGGAATTTGTGATATGTATCTCCTGCACTGGGTTGTGTGTGGGGTAAATCATGTGGGGTGTCTCTGTGACTTTAACTGTTTAAATTGAATTTACACAGTCATTATCATGTGAAAAGCTAAATACAGGAATATTTTAAATAAACTTGAATCAGACAAATAACTGCGGTGGCTAGTGATTTTAATAGATACATACTGTTCTATCAGGTTTTCGGTTAATTTATAGTTTTGCAGGCGTGAAAATAAGTGCATCTCTCTCCAGAGGTTGACACGTATGGGTTCAAGGTAAATATTCCAACTTGACATTCCTCTAGTCCTGTCCTGCTATAAAGTACCAAAGTAACGTTACTACTAATTAAACTAGGATAGTAGTAGCCTCCCAGCAAACAAAATGATGTTGGTACAACGTCATGTTTTTGTTGCCACAACGTTGCATCATTACGTTGTGACAACGTAAAAGTGTAATTCCCAGATACAACGACGTTGTGGCAACGTTATAGTTTGCACATATTGACAAAATTTTTATGTATGCAATTTAAAAAACTATTTTGTGGTATGGTGACAGTTCTTATGTCACTATATAGGCTAAATTGTGGCCTAAGTCTACAAAAAGAATGTAAAGTTATAGCCTACTAATATTAAAATGAAGTAACATGGAGAGAAAAAAAACGTTCATAATAATCAATCATTTCTAAACTGTCGGTAGTGGTTTAATTTCGTCCAATACTTTAAAAAAAAAAAAAGACAGAAATAGCCTACACAAATAGCTGTTTCTTGGTAGAAATACACACTGGAATATTTATCCTATTATCTGGAACCCAGTAGCCTAAAATGCAATAGTAGCTACAGAATACCAAATAAATCCACAATGGGCTGCACAACTCAAGACCGATTGCTCTGTTACAATAGCTTACCAGTTTGAGATACGAACGCGGCACGCCTACCCTTAGTAGGCTATTGCTCTCTATCGGCAAGATAAAGTCGTAGGCTACATTGATGGTCATTTTTTACATAGAAAAATAAATAAATACATTAGACTTTCATTAACAATAGGGAACATTTTTTTCCAGCTCAGAAGAACAAGGTAGTAGGGAGACCGGAGATGCTTGTCACACTTTTTACTTTCGTGTGTATTTCTCAGTTTCAGCACATCATACAAGAGTCATTTCAACATTATTAAAAAGCATTATATCTTGGGTAAAAATGGTTGGGTAAAAATGGGTATCCCTTTTTATTCGTAACTTAATTCATGAAAATGTTACAAACTACAAACAGGCACTGTGACATTTGTGATAACCAACCCCGTCGCGGGGTTAGTTGTCACAAGTTGGGTTGGTTGTCTCAATATTTTTCAATGCATTTTTAGGAAAAAATATTGGATTTTAAAAACATTTGTCACATTTTTGTTTAAGCTGGATGCACCAGATATGTTTTTAAAAATGGAGAAAGTCAAAAGCACACTGATCTCTTAAATGCAAAAACAAATACATTATAGTGAAAACTCACTTAAAGGGGTATAGCACCCATTTTCAGTATTTAAATGGTCAACACTATACCCCCCTGGTTGTTTTAAGGTCCAATAAACACATTCCTACTCTTCTCTCTGTCTGAGAACAGAGCAGGCAGGCTCCTTGAGTGGCTGGGTTGTGACGTACCCGATTGTGCATGCTTTGCCATGCACCTTGAGAGCCCGGTTGCATTTAAGAGATCAATGTGCTTTTGACTTTCTCCATTTTTAAAAACATATCTGGTGCATCCAGCTTAAACAAAAATGTTACGAATGTTTTTAAAATCCAATATGTTTTCCTAAAAATGCATTGAAAAATATTGTGACAACCAACCCACCAACGTGACGGGGGTTGGTTGTCACAAATGTCACTGCCTGTTTGTAGTTTGTAACATTTTCATGAATTAAGTTATGAATAAAAAGGGATACACACACACACCCTAATCCTATGTCTTTATGGCCTAAAATCTCTATATTGCCCATTATGCACTCAATTACCTAATAATGGGGTTGGTTGTCACGTGATGACCATCCCCAAAATCAGTGTGACGACTCCAACTCTCTTGTCTGCCATTTTGTCTTTGCTACGGCCTGCTAGCTACCACTAGCTACTTAGATTTACCACTAAAATAATACTGTGTTATTACTTATTTTGACAGCATTCTTTTTTAATTTCATGATACAGAAAACATATATGAAAAGTGTTCAAATGTTACTTTTAGGTATGAAAAACAAAAATGTTCCTCACCTCAACAATGTGTGACCTTGAACAAAATAACAAATATGAATGACTATAGAATAAGTAAATACGTGAGTCACAGTCCAAATTTTGCAACAGTGATGTCTAGTGGCCGATATATAAACAGCATGACAACCATCCTCTGTGACAAGCATCTCCGGTCTCCCCTAGGCTATATGTTAACGATGATGAACCGGCATAGCGACTCATTTTCATGTTCACAAAAAAAAAAGTGACATTTTTTTTAAATCTCAAAAAAGCAAAATTGTGTCATCCGTGGTCTCTATACCCGCTCTCGTCACCATCCCCTTGATGCGTTTATTCTGAAAACAAACGTGCAATTGTTATAAAGTAGGAAGGTCCGTGTAAATTGCATAACCATTTTAAGTAGCCTAGGCTAACGTTAACGGTAAAGTTAGCTATCCATTTAGGCTCGAAAAACAAGAAATTAGCCTTTTCACGTTCCCCGTTTCTAATGTCTCCAAACAAAGATTTGGCTGATCTTCATTTCCTGATTACCAACCATTCTGTGTCACTGTCTGTACAGCGGACAGATTATGGAAGCATATCCGCGCCAAAATTCAAATTAAAATGCAAATCGCCGATTGCATTTCGTTTACATTCGATGTGCGCAAAAACCATGACATAATTCAAATGAAAATGCAAAAGGTCACTTTGCATTTTCATTTTCAAGTTAATGTACGCACTTTTTCTGACAATTTGAAAATGTTAATGCAAATCCATTATACATTTCATTTTCATCGCTCTCTACGACACAACCCTGCCATAATTTAAATGAAAATGAAAAACCGCATTTGAATTAGCAATTTCTTATTGTAATCGCATGATCCATGACAAAAAGGAAATGATAATTCAATTCGCATTTAACATTACATGTTCATGCTTTTGCGGCACAAGAGTGACATAATTCAAATGCAATCCGTTTGCATTTTCATTTCCGAAAAGGCCCTGCCAAAAATCCATTTCGAAATGGCAAACTGTCAAAAGTCCATTTCGAAATGGCAAACTGTCAAAGCTGCCCATCAAGGCGGGGCCTCGAAGAAAGGGGCGTTACAGGGGACTGTTCAAATCACTGAACATAATGGTTGTCTGTGATTTCGGTCGTCAGGCAGTTACCAGGCTAGATAGCGACATTTCCTTGTTCTCTGTGTTTGGGGATTATAGGCGAAATGATCGGAATTAAAAAAGAAACGAGGTAGCCTAAAAGTTACGACTAGCCATAGCCAGCCCAATGTTAACTAAATTAATTTCACAATTTAGCCTGCTTTCGTTAATCTGGTGTGGAAACTAGCCGATAGCCTATAATGTTACGGGTTTCCGTGACAAAACCAGGCTATGCCTGAAAACATGTGCTACCCTTTTCACCGTGGGCATTTCCATCACGATTTCTATTAATAATTGTTTTCTTTTAGATAGCCTTACCCTTAGGCTATGTGCAGAGCAAAGCAAAGGTAACGTAGTCCACAGAAAGCCTGAGACAGCGATCTGTAACGTTACGTGACACAGCTTGAGCCTGCTACACAACCCTGTCATAATTTAAATGAAAATGAAAAACCGCATTTGAATTAGCAATTTCTTATTGTAATCGCATGATCCATGACAAAAAGGAAATGATAATTCAATTCGCCATTTAACATTACATGTTCATGCTTTTGCGGCACAAGAGTGACATCATTCAAATGCAATGGCATTACATCCATTGATGGGTAACATAAACACTTATGAGAGCTATTTTAGGATAATAATAAACAGCTAGCAAGCTCAATTTAAGATTTAACCCTGGATTTTTTGTATGACGAAGCCGATTCACTTTCAAATAGCCTACATTGACATTTCTCATTTTGCATAACAGAATAGAATCTGGCTGTCGATAGACTTTTTGAAGCAATGCCTTAATGTTCGCTTAAAGTACCGGAGCCAGGTTAAAAGTTTAAACGATCCAGTGACTCATTTGCGGTCTTTTCATTTATTTTAAGAGAGGATTTAATTTATTTCCAGCAGTAGCTACAACACAACCATCCAATCCAACGTTTAACCTGCCACAATGTAGCCTATCGTAGGCTACTACCAGGTTTGCAGAGGTGGAAATTCCAGGGGTCAGAAAGTAAAAGTCCTGCCGTGTTTCTTCCACCCATGAACTCACGATTTCACTAATGAGCCTAGTTAGCTCCTACCTCTTGGCTGAAGAATTGAGACAATTAGCAAATCCAGGTTATTGGAACAAATGATTGGGGAGGACTTTCACTTTCTGAACCTGGATTTTCCACCTCGCAGGTTTGACCTATAGCCTACACAGCATAGCGCTGGCTAGCTAGCTTAGTTTATTTCATAAAACAAGAATACTTTATAACACTGCTCAGATTCTTCATCATTTCATCCATTAAAACTTACGAGTGCCCTGAGAGCATAGTATCAAGCATAGACTGTTACCCATCCCTATGCTATGCTCCCCCTAGTGTTCATTAAGTGCTACTACACTAAACCTGTATGAGGCCCACCCTGCTTGCTTTGATTGATAGGAGGACCATACCCCCTCATTTACATATAGTACAGCTCGAAAATGAAAATGAAAATGAAAACGATAATGAAAACGATAATGAAAATGAAAATGAAAACGAAAATGATAATGAAAATGAAAATGAAAACGAAAATGAAAAGATTTTAATTTTAATTTTAATTTTGGGCTGAATAATCCTCCATTTTCATTTTCCATTTTCATTTTCGTTTTCATTTTCATTTTCGTTTTCATTTTAATTTTAATTTTGGGTTGAATAGTCCTCCATAGTGTCGTAGAGAGCGATGAAAATGAAATGTATAATGGATTTGCATTAACATTTTCAAATTGTCAGAAAAAGTGCGTACATTAACTTGAAAATGAAAATGCAAAGTGACCTTTTGCATTTTCATTTGAATTATGTCATGGTTTTTGCGCACATCGAATGTAAACGAAATGCAATCGGCGATTTGCATTTTCATTTGAATTTTGGCGCGGATATGCTTCCATAACAGATAACCTTTTTCTCATTTGAAATGCTCGATTTTCGGAGATCCATCTAGCTGCAGGCATGGAGCACTGCAGTCTCGGACGCTGCCGTTTCAGGGACAAAGCATGCGCAATAAAGGAACCTGGATCCTTCTGAAAATTCAGACGGAAGAGACAGTAAGTTCTAATTGTGGAATTCAACAATTCTATGAGCATGTTTTAGGCTAATTTAGGTAAATGCTTTTAAAACTAGATTGCTAGGTTTTGTACGTTGTCATGTAACGTTAAGTCATACAACGTATAGACCAAGGTTAAAGTGTGTAGGCTATGTGTGCAAAGGTACTTTCTGTGAGTTAGTGAAAAAGTATATGCAATTGCAAATCACATTAATTGTCAATTGTTATTTGCCTGACTTCTACTTTTGTTTCTGTGAGGAATAGATCTCTCAAAATCATATGTAGCCTTCTCAGCGTTATCAACCGCACTGAAGTTTATCTAGATCAGGGCTACCCAAAGTGATAAGTTGGTGATTTGTATTTATTTATAGATCCCTTTATTGCGTAATTTTTATACAGCATCTTTTGAATTCCTAGTCTGTTTATGCCTTTCTGCTAATGTAGGCTACTGTCTCTGCCCATTACAGTCCAAATCCACTAAACTTTAAGGGTTGTTTCTCCTGAAAATTTTTCCTCTTGAACTCTATGGAAAAATAAATAAAGAGAATAAACCCTTAAAGTGATCCATCCATATCTACTGCATATCTGGCAGCAGAGTGATGTTTTAAGGCTTGTTTGATACCTCAGACCCTTGATGACTTAGTTATTTCACCAACTATGTATTCTATACTGTTCCAGCATAATTTACAGCTAAATCTAGTCCCACCCCCCAGATTCCCACAGAGATCCATTCAGATGCAGAGAGGTTATAGTATCGCTTGTTAGAGTACCAGAAAATAAGATATAAAGAGTCTTTTGATGTTTTTGGGTCACAGACACCAGGAAGTCATGGCAAGTTTATGTTAATTTGTCCAATTACTTTTCATCCCTTAAAATGGGGGGGGGGGGGGGGGGGTGTATAAAAAGGGCTACAATTGCTACACAGTTCACCCGATATTGATGCAAAAACCCTCAAATTAACGCTGAAAGTCTGCACCTCAACCTCATAGTCAGAGCATAAGATCACATGTCAATGTGATATAAATATTTTTTTATTTTAAACGGTTCACCCACTGAATTATACCCTGTTATTTTTAGTTATCATTAGGAGTATGCCTAAACTACCATTCATTCCTAGTCCTTACAGCCATTCTGGCTTAAACATTTGATAAATTATTTGAACTTCTTGATATTCCTGATAACTGAGGTTGATGTAAAGTTGTTGATATTGCAGTTTATAATTTTATCTTTGTTTGGCCAGTCTGGCAGCTTACTATTAGAATACTATTCTTGTAAGTTCTTATTTACAAAGTCTGCTTCCCTAATCACATGTTGGTATTATTGGTCTTTGTAGTATTATCAGAAATTTTCACTGTTATTTCTTGCATTTTTCAATTGTACATACAGTTGTGGTCAAAAGTTTACATACACTTAGGTTGAAGTCATTAAAACTCATTTTTAACCACTCCACAGATTTCATGTTAGCAAACTATATTGGCAAGTCAGTTAGGACATCTACTTTGTGCATGACACAAGTAATTTTTCCAACAATTGTTTACAGACAGATTATTTCACTTTTAATTAACAATATCACAATTCCAGTGGGTCAGAAGTTTACATACACTAAGTTGACTGTGCCTTTAAATTTTTAATATTTGGTCGCATATCCTTTGGCTTTGCATGCCATGACTTCCTGATGTCTGTGACCCAACAACATCAAAATACTCTTGGGGCCCTATCTTACACCCGGCGCTAAGCAGCACTAACCCAAACGCAAGTGTCTTTGCTATCTTACACCTGGCGCTGGGTTCATTATTCTTGCGCCCGTTGCAGGCTAATGGAAGAGACGAGAGGGAAACACAATGCAGGTGTGGGGAGTGAGAAACACAAGAGGAAGGAGAGAGGGAAAACATGGGGTGGACCGTGAGACGAGGGGAAAACCAGGGACGGAACACAGGGACCTCACACGCTGATAGGTAAAAGTCTGAAATGACTAAAGGGATGCCATCTCATTATCTTCAGGTTTTTCCGAGTTCGGCAATGTATAATTTAGCTATGAAAATCAAAAACATTGTCTATAATATTGCAGTCAAATGTTTCCGAAATTGACTGAAAACGTTTTGGAAACTTTTGACTGCAATATTATACGTATACTATATTTTCGATTTTCATAGCTAAATTATACATCACTTATAATCTTTTATTTGTACTGTTTTGTACTGTTCAATAAATATACGTAAGATAATTTACAAATGACTGCTTTATGCTTTTATGTGAATTTTACATAGTGTCCCAACTTTTTTGGAATTGGGGTTTGTATATTGTATAGCCTAATGCCTGCAATAAACATAAGCTTACGAGTATATTAGTATAGTTTTAATATGATTTGATTTGACCATGAGAGGAATAGAGAAAAGTAGGCTACAAATTAGTTTTATGCAGGACACCTGATGTGTGGGAGCACCTACTCTAAGGGTATGACTTTGAGAGGTTTGAAGCAATCTGTGCCGTGATGAGTAGGCCTCATCACTGGGCACTGGGCAGTGCTGAGTACAAATATTTGATTGTACAGAGAGACATGTTTGTTTTGGTGGTGCTCATTTGAATTTCCTGACTTTTAACCAAAACAAACATAAAACATAGTTTTTTGTCATAAATAATAATAAAAATACCTACAAACTCTATAGGGTTAACGGACCCTTCGGGCGTGTACCCCTAAGCGGACCGAGACCATGTTGAAGAGGTGGTCTCGTTACGCTTCCAAACGAACTCTGGTGCGGTTCGTTTGTGGTGAGAACGTGATCCGATCTCAGTCCGACCCAACTGCAGAAAGCACTGCGCATTTTTGGACTAAACAAGCTCCCGTACCCAGCTGTGCATTATGGGATGAGGAAGATGAGCATTTCCCCGTTTGCAACAACAACATGCGAGCATGACGAATCCGAGTAATCGCGGACAAACGCGTCTCCAGTGCATCAGGACATTATTTTCCAGGCGTAGCCGTGCCTCATTTTCAAACTGTATCGTTTGCCTAACGTGATAAATGCCAACGATGTAATAACCAATGACCAACGCCAAAATCAACCCGCGCAGTTGTCTCTCCATTGTGAAATCACAGCGAAATTACTTGTGGTGCATTGTCTGCTCTTCTATTTCCTGGAGTTTCTTTCGAGTTTTCCCGCATGGAAATTCTGACCAATTGGAGAGCAATTCAGGAACTACGTTATTGCTCCCACCCCAGACACATCTGACCAATGAGTGAAATGAACGTTCTCACGTGGCTTGTGCGGCTGCATTTTGGTTCGCTTCACCAACTCATCAACTGATTCGGACCAGAGCAAATGAATAGGTGTGAAAGGGAACCGAACCAGCTGAAAAACGAAACAATGTATCATTCTCGCATCTGGTGCGAACCAAGGAAGCGGACTAGAAGCGGACTATCAGCTGTGAAACGCCCTAAGACTTCTCCAAATTTTGTAATTCAAAATTTTGTAATTTAAAACATTTTAAAAGATTTTATTGACTTATTGACTATTCAAAATGGCATGCTCAATTATTTTTTATCCAGAAACAAGAATAGGAGTACAACAATGACATAAGTAAGGTTATGTTTTTATTGATCCAAATGGTTTATAATTTACATATGGCAAACTTTATAGACTCTGAAGGTCTGAGTCTTTTTTTTCTGGAGCAATTTAGGCTTCCTTGCTACAGTATTAATATAGTTTTTAAGTCCATCAGCCGTGACATGAACATATGTGGTTTTCATAATTTTCTGGCAAGTGAATCCTTTTCCCCAGTTTGTCCAGCAGATGTCACCCTGTGCACAAAAAACAGCAGAATGTGTCACTGATATGGTATGATATGATATGACATACTAAGATTGAGGGGGGAGATTGAGACGGTGAGGTTTTGATGGATTATGGCAGCCTGTTGGTTACTTTAGTCTCTTTTTTGTTCTCTTTCTCTGTGTTTGTGTTTCTACTTTCTTTCATTTCCAGCTATTTCATCATTTTCATGTGTGGGTTCAATTTCACCCCAAGCTCTGAGTTCATGCATTGCCTCAAGCCTATCAGACAAATAAAGATTCACTGTCCGAAGGGACTGTTGCACTGGACACAGGCAGAGCAAAAGAGACGTATGCATATGTACAATAAGACACCGCGAGCAGCGCTTTAAACCATGAATCACACTCATTTGTCAGTGTGATTTAAGTTGAATACCCGTAATAAATTAACTGATGGTCCATACATTTTTGATTAGATCATTTCAATGCTTATTGCCCACTCGCTGAGGTCAATGTGAAAGCCCTAATACAAATGTGGTTTCTGTTCGTCAATTTGGATGAAATGGATGAAAATACCCTCAAATTAAAGCTGACAGTCTGCACTTCAACCTCAGTGTCATTGTATCCTTTCAAACTCAAAGTGCTAGAGTACAGAACCAAAATAACAATGAGACACTCAATGTTATTCATTTCACCTGTCAGTGGTTTTAATGTTGTGGCTGATCGGTGTATATATATATGGGCCATTCTACAAAAGTCATGCAAATTGCTGTCCCTCTCTGATAAAAGTAAGAAATTGACCAATAAAATCTTTCAATGCTATATAATTCATTAGATCATGTTATGTTTTAATATAATCATAGATATAAATTGCAGTAATAATAGTTACATTTATCCAAAATCAACACTTATACTCTTGGGAGTATAAATTCCTATTGGGAGATGGCTGTCCCCACTATCAACCCTTAAACTGGTGCATTAAAAAATAATACCAAAAATATTTTTGCCAATTATTTGACTTGTCTCATTCAATAAAGCATGTGAATTTTTATCAGATATAAGTTAAAATAATGCAATCTATATTGTAATAAATTTTATAATTCAAAAAACCTATTGAAAAAATGCTGTCCCCAGTTTTTACGTCACAACCGAAACGTACACTGTTTGAGTCTGTGCAGTGAACCTGCTTGTAGCCACACACCCCTTTTTTTAACCAGGAAATTAGACAGCCTTCATATGAATCAAGGCCACATGGTGAGTAGCTAGGTTTTAGCGTTCTGATATAATTGTCCTTCAAAGTATGAAAATTAGTCTGTGGTTTTTAGAGACGTCACACCCAAACACCCAAGTTTTCATATTAGAGAAAAAAAGTTGATTTCATAACTGTAGATTTGATTAAAAGGAAGGTGCATCTGCACAGAGAAGTGGTTGCTAACCACGTGCTTGCTCAATCTTTTGTTTTGTGGCCGAAATGAGCCAAAATTGTCACAACCGAAACAGTCACTACCGAAACAAATGGTATTGTTTTGACAGGCCTGTTTCGGTTGGTGACACTTGTCCGTAAATTCTTATTAAAGACAATAAATAGTGAGACAATCAATGCACATGTACAAACCTCAATTCCAAAAAAGTTGGGACAGTGTATAAAATGTAAATAAAAACAGAAAGCAATAATTTGCGAGTCCTTTTTGTATTCAATTGAAAACAGTACAAAGACAAGATATTTCATGTTTAACTAATTAACACGACGTCCATTATTTCCAAAAACAATTTGAAAGGTGGACTCGCCAGACCACAGCACATGTTTCCACTTTGCATCAGTCCATCTCAGATGAGCTCAGAGAAGTCGGCGGCGTTTCTGGATGTTGTTGATATATGGCTTACGCTTTGGGTAGCAGAGTCTTAACTTGCATTTGTAGATGCAGCGACAAATTGTGTTTACTGACAATGGTTTTCTGAAGTATTCCCGGGCCCATGTGGTTATATTCATTACAGAAGCATGCCGTTTTTAATGTAGTGCTGTCTGAAGGATCGAAGGTCACGGGCATTCAATATTGGTTTACGGCCTTGCCCGTTTTCTCCAGATTCTCTGAATCTTTTACTAATATTATGGACTGTAGATGGTGAAATCCTAAATTCCTTGCAATCGTGTGTTGAGAAAATGTGTGTTGTTCTGAAACTGTTGGACTATTCGCTCATGCAGTTTTTCACAAAGTGGCGAACCCACCCTTGCTCGTAAATGCCAGAGCCTTCGTGGATGCTCCTTTTATACAGTATACAGTATACAGTAATGATAGCATGACCTGTCACCTATTCACCTTTTTACCTGTGGAATGTTCCAAACAGGTGTTTTTTTTGAACATTCCACAACCTTCCCAGTCTTTTTTATACCCCTGTCCCAACTTTTTTGGAACGTGTTGCAGGCATCAAATTCGGAATTAGCGTATATTTACAAAAAAATCAATGAAGTTGCTAAGGTTAAACATTAAATATCTTTTAAATATCAAGGGGGTGATCCCAAACGCGCTACAAGCCGGCTATATAAACAAGGAACTGTAGGTGCTCAACAGAAGGACCAGTGA
The DNA here is from genome assembly GCA_029718625.1 of Synaphobranchus kaupii. Lineage (NCBI taxonomy): Eukaryota > Metazoa > Chordata > Actinopteri > Anguilliformes > Synaphobranchidae > Synaphobranchus > Synaphobranchus kaupii. The sequence continues at coordinate 58,552,456 of CM056376.1, read as the reverse complement.
ATAGAAAGAATACCAAACCCGGACTACTTCGCTAGAACTAACCCGAGATAAGGAGGACTGGAGCACACAGAGCTCAGAGCAAAAAAATATTTTAATACGACTGACGTTTCGATGTCAACGACGTCTTCTTCAGATTAGTCCGTTCTTCAGATTAGTCCGTTATCTCGGGTTAGTCCTAGCGAAGTAGTCCGGGTTTGCTATTCTTTCTATCTTTTAAATATCGTTTTCATTTAAATATAGACAAGAGAATTTACAAATCACTGCTTTCTGCTTTTATTTGCATTTTACGTACTGTCCCAACTTTGGAATTCAGGTTTCAGTAAGAGATGTCACAACCACTACAATGTGGTCACAACCGAAACACCTGCTTTTTTGTTAAAATTTTGAATAATATGAATAATCAATCAAATATCCAAGATATTGTGCTGGTGAGGGTATATATAATCTCATAAATAAGAATCTATCAAATTGATGTGATCAAATCTGTCCATTTTATAGAGAACATTTGTACGGAGTTTTCACTAAATTTAATTAATCCAATGTTTTATTTGATTTAAAAATTCAGGGTAATTGATTCAAATTCAACAGCAGTCAAGATTTTTTTTCAAAAATGTCATTTTCAAAGGGGTGAATTAAACTTATCAATTGGGTATGTAATTTTATTTCAAAAGCAGGTTTTACACCATGTTTCGGTTGTGACATATTTAGGAGCAGTCAGTAAATTCATCCTTATTCTTAAAAAGTTACATGTGATTGCACTGTACATCTAGTATATTTATGTATCTCAGATAAAGTGTAACATATATATTATAAAAGAATTTTGCAAAAAGAATACAAATTTACACTTTTCTCCAACCCTCAATTTGCATGACTTCTGTAGAATGGCCCATATATCAGATCAAAAACGTCTACGACGTAAAAAACTACATAGCGCTGTCTATAAGTCCTTAATTCCAACTTGCAAAAACTAGGCCTGCCTTTAAAAGTCTTGATATCAAAATGTGGCCAAGTTACAACTAACAATATTGCCTATCGTAGCTCACACTAAATAAACTAGCTCTATTCCAAAACAATGCTATCCAAACTTTCCTAAGTTTGGGGCTTTATTATTGGATGTGTGAAGTTGTATCTGAATGCTGTGTGGTTACATGAGGTCAGAACATACAGAAGTTAATGTTTTTAAGGGCTCAGAGTCTATGGTCATTGTGGTTACTTCTGTAGGAAACCCTGAAAAGTGCCAAACTCTCGGTACTGTATAGGTATGGGGCATGCCCCACCAAGCCGTAACTTGGCGGATGGCATACCTGCCATCCCAATATACTGTATCTCACCAAAAAATAAGTTTTCAACGTAAAAAAATGCCAAGTTACTCACGCATAGCCTACAAAGCACTGTCTGTAAGTCCTTAATTCCAACTTGCAAAAACTAGGCCTGCCTTTAAAAGTATTGATATAAAAATGTGGCTAAGTTACAACTAACAATCTTGCCTATCGTAGCTCACACTAATTAAACTAGCTCTATTCCAAAGCAATGCTATCAAAACTTTCCTAAATTATTTAATTCAACTTGGCCCTGTGTTTTTTCATCTTAGCATGTGAAGAGATTTTGGTCATTCAAACTTTAAATGGCCTCATGGAACAACATATCATTAAAATTTATGTTTAAACAGTTGACAAATAATTACAATTACTCCAGAAAGGATATGTTTATACTTTGTTGTAAAGTTTACTTTAGAAAATGTACAGAAGAGCACATGTTCAAAGAGCACATCAGGGCGACGGCACGGTCCTGCAGGTTCCTCCTGTACAACATCAGGAGGATTCGACCGTACCTGACCACCTACTCCACCCAGCTTCTTGTCCAGACCGTGGTCACCTCACGCCTGGACTACTGCAACTCCCTGCTCGCAAGCCTACCGGCCTGCGCCATTCTGCCTCTTCAACTGATCCAGAATGCAGCTGCCCGGCTTGTGTTCAACCTCCCAAAATTTTCCCATGTAACCCCCCTGCTGAGGTCTCTCCACTGGCTGAAGGTTGCAGCCAGGATCAGGTTCAAAGTTCTGACCCTGGCCTACACTGCAGCCAATAGGACAGGCCCCGCCTACCTGCAGGACTTAATCCAGAACTATGTTCCTGCTCGACCACTTCGCTCTTCTACAGCAGGGCGACTGGCACTCCCCCCCCCCCCCCCCCCCCCCCCCCTCCATGTCAAAGGCTCTTGCTTGTCCCGACTGCGGAGTTTTTCCACATTAGCTCCTCAGTGGTGGAATGAACTTCCCATTCCCCTACGTTCTACTCCAACCCTGCCTGCATTCCGTCGAGGCCTGAAGACACACCTCTTCAGACTCCACCTTGACTGATATCCTCACCTAGGAATATCAGTTCCCTGTTCCCTGTGTTTTCCTGTCTGTTTATTATAGTTTATAATAGTATTTGGAATGGTAGTGTGGTGTTGCTGATTTGCCCACAGCTTACTGTGAACTACAGTCGACGTTCATTGCTAGGGATAGCTGCTACATTATGCGAAGGACGTGCTTTGCCTTGTCTGTTCTGTAATGATCTTGATGATGTCTCTGTACGCTGCACGTCGCTTTGGATAAAAGCGTCTGCTAAATGAATGTAATGTAATGTACAGGTTTTAAAATGTTCTCTGCTGCTACAGATTTCTCTACAATTCACAAACAGACATTTACACCAAGAACGATAATTTACAATAGAGAAGGGGGGGGGGACACATTTCTCAACAATCGCTATACCAAATAGCCTAACGTTACTTAACAGCCAGCTACAGCTTGGTTAGCTTGCTCGCTATGCTAGATAAAAAAATAACTGCTTTATCGATGGATTACAAGCAATATGGTGTCTCTAACATTATAGCAAGTTAACAGCGTTAGCTCAGGCAAATCAACTAGCTAACGTTGGCGTAGATGACAATCAAAAGCAAACCTAGCCAAGTTAGTTTATACGTAGTTACACTTCAATAATGCCACCGTTGATTCAATACCGTTGTTTATGCATTGATGTGAGCTTAGCTCACGCAGGTCATTTCTAGCTTTTATAGGCTAGCCTACATCTCATTATGTCTTCTGCTTTACCCCTTTTTTTGTCGGAGGCCTCTGAACTAAAGTTTATAAATGTCAATTTCGAGGGCACCGTATATTGTTTGAAATATCATTCACTGCGTCTTTCATACACTTGTAGGATGTGTGTTTTGAATGAGGTAGCAAATAAAACGTTTGTAATTAAACCTCAACATTGATGCAACTCATATTAAACGTTATTTAGTAGGAAAACACGGAGGGCATAGCCTACGTTAGGGATGTAAATAGCTAGCTACAAGACAGGACTCATTGGGGGAGCAGGACTCATCTTGTTAGAGAATGAGGTTCAAGAATGTGGAGTAGCCTATTTCACTCGCTATCAGAATGCCACGGATCAGATGGGCTGTCACTGAGTCGTTGCACAAAGTTTAATCTGGCAAATCTAAGTTAGCCTACTGTGAAAGCAAATAACTTTGCAATGCATTCGCAGGCGCCTACAACGCTACAAATGTGTAGTCAAGCTGCAAATGTGTCTTTGTAACCATTCACAATAGCCTACAGACTAATAGGCTATTGGTAGGATAACTTGTAGCATTGGAATTGAGCTGCTTCTGGACCTTATTCACGTGGCGGCCATCTTGAAATCGAAAGTGAGGCTGAGGTGGGGAAATTCCGGAAGTGAATGTCAACAACAATGGCTTGGACTACCAACCTGGAGCTCTTGCCGAAATTAGCTGTATGTAGGCCTACGATTGAAACTTGAGCCGACAAGGGGTCCCCAAAATACATTTTATTTTGTTAAAATATAGCTAGTTTTATGTAGCCTATGTTGTAGCTAGTATCTAACGTACACAGATTTGCGATGCAAATCTATCGCAAAACGCAACCTGTTGTGTTCAGGACAGTGTTTCTTGTCAGTCATAGTTTTAGCATAAACTAGCCTAACTATGGTTACATGTACATAGTTACATTATGGTTGTAAGCCAGTGAAACGCATTATAGCCGAGTTGAGAATTACCGGGTTAAAATGTGTTTGTTTAGCATCTGCCAGTTTACTTGTCTTAGCCAGGTGGCTTAGCGCAGTTTGTTGGGGCTCCCCCACAAGGTTCACATCTGTCAACCCATACAGTTTGCCCGTATAAAATACGCCTTTTTCACCTTTTCGAAGGTAGCCTATGCGGGTGTATAAGGTTAATGATATGGGAAATCTAGTCTAATACGTTTTTTTCCCCAAACGTTTCCAACAAAATTAATTAAATCGCAGCAATCGCATTTTCTCTCTCTCTGCTATTCTGTCGTGGGAAAAGCAAGTAGCTGCATCAGATCTGTATGATCTAAAAATGCACGAACCACAAAGATGCAGTAGGTAGCGTCTAGGCTATCAAAGCTGTTATGTAGGTTAGTAAGATGGGAAAACTGCAGTGTTACAGCCTCAGTGTGTTACGAAAATGGATTAACTGTGTAGGAAACTCTGACAGCCTGAATCTGTCGGGAGGCTGCAAGCTACCGCAGCGGAGGTAACGTCAGCTAGACTAGCCGCACTGTCCTCAACTGGGAGTTTGTGTAAAATGCCCTTGATTTTTTAACAAGGTTTGTGTAGAGAATTATCAAGGCCAGCGGACAGATGCAGCTTATTGTTTCTTCTACACACGGGCAACCTTGGCGCACTGCAACAATGTCCCTAACAACCCCAAAGGTCCCATTTTTGAACTCCACAGCACTATCAAACCTGCGCTTGCTCTCTGAGTATGGCTCTGATGAAAACATTGACTTGTCAATTAAGACTTTTTTGTGGAAAGTGACTTGAACACTTTCAATTCCATGTTCCAGAAGTTCATTCAGTGCAACAAAATGACCTAAAGGAAGCTGTTTGTGTTCCCCTCTTCTGTAGAAAGTGAAAGGTCCTTTCTTGAACGCTTTCTTTGGCAGAGTACTACTGCAACTCCAAAGACGATGCACAAACTCATTTACATTTGTAGGAGCATCATGAAAGTTGTTTAGCATTCTAGGGATGCTTCTCCAGAGTAAAAATGATCTGGTGATTTGATCTGGGACATACTAAGTTCCATGAAAAGAACCAAGTAAATGTCTATTGTTTGCTTCAAATGAAAATGCTGATGCTCCCCAAAGGGGACCCCAGTTGGCTACAGTTCTTGCCATGTGCGTTAACTGATGAACATTAAAGGAGATATGCTCTTTGCCATAGAGTTCCTCAGTTCTAATTACTAATGTTTTCAGCATCAAATCAGATTTTTCAATCATGTCTTTTGTAACATGATTTTGTAGTAAAAAATGCATTGACAACACAAATAAGCACCAGTGATTGTAAAACGGACTAGGCAGCACACCCATTAACACACAAAGAATAGTACAATAAGAAAGACTTGTATTCTGTGGCTTTCCAGAACCTTCTTTCGCTGAAAGAGCGAGGTGCACGACTGATTTTTCTGGGAGGCTTTATGGACAAGAGCCTGGAGTTCAGGGTTGGCAATTGTCTTCCTAGATATCATGGACTGTGATGATGTGAGGAGTCAAGCCATAAGCAGAGGAACTGCCTCACAATTCCCAGTAATGCACAATGCATATAATCAGGCACAAAGCCCTTTACAATGTTAAAAAGAGGCAGAAAAAGGAGATTGCAAGGTCCTTTAACACCATGGACTGGAACTTGCAGTTGACTTGCCTCAATTGCATCCTCTTCCCACTTGGACTGAGTTCTGGTCTCTGGTTCAGGTAAACTAAAGGGATAAATACGAACTATGCCAGAGCCTTTGCTTACCATCTCCCCTGGATGGACACACCAGTCACACCCATACATGCCATTAAACTGAACAGCATTCTTGAGGCGAGGTCTTGCCAAAGCATCACAAGCAGAAGCAACAAAAAACGCTTGTGAATGTACAAGCCTTTTCCCTTCCTCCACCATCAGAGTGAACACTATCAATAGCAGGCTTAGATTTTCCAAACCAGAGTGCGCTGAATAGCACATGTTTCTTTCGCATTTCAGGAGGAAGCTCGTTCACAACAACTTGTACTGGCCAAATGGAGTACCCAGACGATTCAAAAACAGGCACTCCATCACAGTTCCATAGTAAAGTCAAGTCATTCTTGTTAAGGTTGTTTTCTAGCACCAGACGTTTCATCTCAATGCCATCAAAGATGACCTCAAGACATTCACCAGTTATGCGTTTGCATTTATTAATCAAAGTCTTAACAACATTGTGATTCTCCAGCAGATCTCTTAGCTGAGAAGTCAAAGGGAGATATACTCCTCTATATTCACAGCTGCTCTACAATTCTCATTAGGACAAACTGTCTGATCAATGGTACCAATATAGGCACTGCAATTATGGCAGTAAAAGTGCACTTCTGTCTCTGATGGGATATTGGAATATTTATTTTCAAAAAGGAACTTAGAAGATGGGGTTACTCCATGTATTGAAAAGAGTAAGCAAATCTTGTAATGCCACACCATTAATTTTGTGGCGTAGAACAAAACTTGTTATTAGATGCGCATGGTTGGTAGAAATGTTGGATCCTGGATAGATGGGTACATCATGGGTGGTTCGCTGTATAAAAAGATAAAAAATTACTTTTGAGAGAGTGTACCATTTCAGTTCTAAATGCAAAATTTGGGCTTGTAACAACTACTCATGCAGCTAAAGGGATCATTCAACCCAATATGAAAATTTTGTAATTTTCTTTTCACCATCATATCAGTTGCCTCTATTTACAAAACATATAAGGGAGGAGGGATCTAGAGCCTTTTGCTCAGAACTGAGAAGAAACCCTGTTAGTTTCCCATAGCTGTGCTCAACTTCATGGGTTTAGAGAGAGGAAAGGATGATGAGGCACTGTGAATTATGCTGTACAAGTTGTCTGTGAAAAGCTGATGGTAATTTTTTTGATTTTCTTATTTAGAACTTTGGACAGAAGAGTGAGGGCTAATACTGTGTTGGCTGGTTGCGCAACCTTTGTTGAAATTTGAATTGATATAGGGGGTGAGAAGATTATGACAATCTTTATTTTGGGATTAACTATTCCTATTCTAATGCAATAAGAGGGATGGTACCTGAAATATAGAAATTACATAATCAAATGTTGGCTGAATGAGCACAAATTCCCACAGACACACTCCAAAATCAAAGGGGGGGGGGCTTGCGGCTATAACAGCCACCACTCTTCTGGAAAGGCTGTCCATAAGATTTTGGAGTGTGTCTGTGGGAATTTGTGCCCATTCAGCCAAAAGAGCATTTGTGAGGTCAGGCACTGATGTTGGACGAGAAGGCCTGGCTCGCAATCGGTGTTCCAATTCATCCCAAAGGTGTTCAATGGGGGTGAGGTCAGGGCTCTGTACAGGCCACTCGAGTTCCTCCACACCAAACTCGTCAAACCATGTGTTTATGGACCTCGCTTTGTGCACAGGGGCACAGTCATGCTGGAACAGGAAAGGGCCTTCCCCAAACTGCTGCCACAAAGTTTGAAGCATACAATTGTCTAAAATGTCTTTGTATGCTGTAGCATTGAGATTACCCTTCACTTGAACTAAGGGGCCTAGCCATATAGTGTATCTTACATGATCAGTGTTCATTTTCACATACCATGTGAACCATCAGTCGGCAGCAAATTCTTCATGCTCCTCTCCATCACTATCCTATTTGGAGGGAAACATCAAATCATCAAATAAATATTTGTGGATGGTGGTCTCGTTGTAGACATAACCTAGGAGAATTCAATGGCAAGGTAATTGGGTTGTAATGGTAACTGGTATACTTTGACAATGAATGACACTGGTATTCTGGCTGGTTGAGGTATCATTTGTAACAGGCCTTGTGCACACCACTATCTACCATTGTGGCACATTTTTTAATGCATCATATGTTCCTTCTCAGAGCAACAGCAGTTTTGGACATGTTTAGGACTGATAAACAGACCAGTTGACTTATACTTGCTGCTGGTCCCTGCTAAAACTAACGAGGCATCACTTTACTTAATGCTCAACAGTAAGAGCTAACCTGCATGAGATCAGTGGTCCAGTCTCCATCTTGGTTGTCGGCAGGCAGATTTTCTTCTGCATTAGTGGCCTGCTAGGATGAGAGAAAGATAGAGGCATCATTATCACAAATGGAAATCATACAATCAAAGGCTGACAATGTTTTACTCAACTAAAATTTCACTTTCATATTATCTATATAGGCTTATTATAATTCTGTTACACAAATACAAAATACAACTTACCTTAGCCAATGTCCAGTTATGTCTCGTCTGTCATGGTATGGATGCACACGAGTCAGACAGGTATGCTTTATATCTGCCCCTTTTACAAGGTTCATCGTCCATGACAAAGTTTTTTCTGTCATAATGAAGTCGGAATTGAAAGACGAACGTTATGCAGCTGTTTGTTATAACCGTATAACGTTCGCATAGGCGGAAATCCCGGGGGGGACGGGGGGGACACGACCCCCCCCCCCCCATCCTAGGAAAAATGTGATTTACTGTAAAAAAAATATATATATATATCACTGTAAACATAACAATGTAATTTCAATAATATTAATAATACGGAATGAGAGCACTTGTGCTGCTTATAGACACGTAATATCGCGTTTTTAAGTTTCAAAAGATTGCGACCCCCCTTCCCTTGGCCTCACAATGGTTTGATCCACTGCACCCCCCCAGCCCTCAGCAGTGGCACATGATACAGTCAGGTACAGTGCTTGTGTGAGAAGGAATCTGACAGAGTCTGTCGTTGGTGGCTGACCTCGAGTAAGTAGTTAGTTCAAACAAAGGATATGTTATACATTTCTTTACTTCAAACACATTTATAATCGTCACCAGTCTTCATTTTCGCTTTTTTGAATTACAGGTCACCCTTTATGTTAGCTAGCGGTTAGCTGATGTTTGCTAGCTAGCTACAGTAACATCAACCAGTGTTTGAAGCTGTTTGAATTAGAGTCAATGAGAGAAGCTAGCAATGCAATGTAATGTTCCTTAGCTGGCAAGGTAACAGAGCGTTCGTGTCTGAAACAAGGCACTCAATGCACGTAGCTAACGTGGAAATTAATCCAGTCAATCGCACCATAGCGATTTAGTTTTATGTTGGCAGGGTTCACACACACACAATAGCTGAATTTGCAGAGCTAGCGAGCAAAACGATGGAGCAAACTAAAGCAAACATTAGCTAGCGACCTAGCTAGCACCTATTCCATTTATGTGGCGTCGTCAAAGATGAAATCTTTGCTATCGTCAGTTTATTCCAAGATCAGCATGCAGTTGTAGTGCTTCGAAGTCCCTGTGATAAGGTTAGGGATAAACTGAACTCCAAACTGAACAGAACTACACTCTTCTACAATTGTCTTAAATATTTTTAATGGTCTCATTGCAAAAGCTAAATTGTCGCAAGGGGACTTTGAAGCACCTGTGTGCCGATCTTGGAGTAAACTGACCATAGCAAAGATTATAGCAAACACCACAGAAACGGAATTGGTGCTCGCTAGCTCTGCCAATTCAGATATTGTGGAAAGCCAGCCAATATAAAACGAAAACATAAACTATATTAAAATAACAAAAGGTTGCAGCTTACGTTGTGTAAATTGTGAACTCATACAGCTGTCAACCCTTGTCACTGCAATCCGTTTCACATTTGCTAGCTGACTAGCTAGCTACCTGGTAGATCGAAGCCCATTATAGAATGATAGAAGCCCATTTCCTACTGTAAATACCCTGCACACTGTGTGTGTGTGTGTGTGTGTGTGTGTGTGTGTGTGTGTGTGTGTAGCCAGCCAGCCAGGTAGAACATGGCAGAAAAAATAAAAAAGACGAGCATTTTTCAATACACCAAAACGCAAAGTAAAAACCCTAGTAGCTTAATATCTCAAAGACTAGTTGATAAGATGTTCAGAAGTGAAATGCTAATGGAAATGTTTCATAATGATGTCATTAGGCAGAGCAGCCAACAGATGGCACACAGACAGCAGAGCTGGGGACAGATAGGCAGGGACAGATAGGCAGAGACAGGGAGTCTCAGGTAAGTTTGTTGAGTTTTTGTTTGGTAACATTATGAAAGGTTCTCTTTTTTAGACTTGTAAAATAGGGACATAATTGGACAATGCCATGGATACCCCCACTCTCAACTTAAACTAGTGACTGAACCAAGATTTGTTTAAGGCAATGGTATTGCTGTTGTGATTAATTGTGTAGTTTTGGGTACTGGTAGATAGGGGTATGGCAAATACCTTATTTCTTTTCTAGGAGACAGACTGTGAGTCAGTGAGGGTGGTGAAAGGGAAAGAGCCAGGGAGAGAGACTTTAGATGACAGTGTCACAGTTCCTCAATATACATTTAACATATTACAACGTAGGCTATGTGTTACAGCACTACTTTTTGTGTCCCCCTCAGGAATTATTCTTGATAAAATATCATGTAATTGTCCCCCCCCAAAGTTGAAATCAGATTTTCTCCCCTGAACGTTCGTAATAATAGTCATATCAGGTTCATGTAAAGTAGTATAACTGGAAAAATGTGGGTAACGTAACGTTAACGCCAGCTATAGCTAGCTAACGCTACCTTTTACTTCAGGATCATGTAGCTAGGCTGGTTAACCTAACAGATCAAAGGTTTATTGAACAGAAATCTAAAACGTGAAATACAGTTTGGCCCAATCTGACAAAAAAAAAGAAAAAGGCAATTATATACGTTATTTACGTATGCTATATTTATAAGAAAAGCAGATTAATACTTACCCAATAATAACGTTACGTTGCGCCTTCTCAGATATAGTGAACGACTGAAAGACATTGGGTGCGTTCCGATCGCCTAGTAGTGCCCTGCGAAGTGGACTGCGCAGGGTGTTCGGCCATATTAAGTGAGATTCCAAACCGCAGGGAGTGAAACGGTTCACTGCGAAGGGAACTGTGAAGGGTGTAGGGAACAACTGAACATCGGATGCTCACTTCGCTCCCTTCGCCGCGGTTGACAAGCAATATTTCCCATCAGTCATTGCGCCCCGCTGGAGCGGCAAAAACAAAATGGAGAAGGATACGAAGCCGAAGGAGTTTATGTATGTCTGTAAGTATTGTTGTTGTAACTAACATTATCTTTACTGATGTGACTATTTAAGTGATTAAGCTACCTAAAAAACAACAATGCTTTATATATCATATATATCTATATATAAGTACTCAAATACTAATAGGGAAACGAGCTTGTTGGTCTTTATAACTACTAGCTAGCAAAACGAAGCTAACATTCGTTTTGGCTAGTACAGCCGTGTAACGTAACTTCAATAATATTACAACAAAACGTTAGCTGTAACAGTACTAATGTTAGCTGCGGTAGTTAACCTAACCAACAGTTGACCAACACCGCAGCCGGTGCTCTGGAGACATCGCTGTTTGATGAGTATTGCGGAGTGTAACGTTAACGATAATGGTGTTATTGATTCAGGGTCCCGGGAGGAGACCACTGAATTCATACAGCGCCGCAGCCATAGTGAGCTTTTGTTCACTGGACGGCGAAATGCGGCCAGGAGCGGATGGGAGTAAGTAATTCAGGATTTCATAATTGTACTATTTATCTTTATTTCTGAGTAATTGCTATTACACTTTTAACATAGCGTTAACCTTAATTATCCTTACTTTGTTACAGAACTGTGCTTAAAGAGATGGGGTTAGGGTCGAAGGTGACGGGCCTGCAGGCTGCAAGGAAGTGGGAGAACTTAAAGAAGAAGTACAGGGTAGGATTTATAGACCTGTGTGTGGTGACACACACACACACACACCTTCCTTTCTTTCTTTCTATCTTTCTTTCTTTCTTCCTTCCTTCAATACATAGTTTGGGTAATTATCAGTGGGTCTTAATAGCCACAAGATTTATTTTCTTAATTTCGCAAATATCTGATGTTTTACAGGAGCTTAAGTACCCACCAACCGGGTTAGGAGTGGATTTTGGCGATGTCACCGCAGCCTCCTGGCCCTGGTACTATGCTATGGATGAGGCCTTGGGTCAGAAGGCTTCGATCACTCCGCCAGTGCTGATGGCCTCGCTGGAGGACTCCTTCACTAGTGATACTGAGCCCTCTACCTCCACCCTGACCAGGCCACCTGCTCCACCTGCTTCCGCCCCGACCAGGCCTGCTACACCTGCACTGGCCAGATCTGCTCCACCTGCTTCCACCCCGACCAGATCTGCTACACCTGCACTGACCATTTCTGATCCCACTGCCTCTACCAGTGATGCTCCCACTTCCTCTGCAAGTGTTGTGTCAGCTCCCGTCAGTGTCAGTGCCCTGCCTACCATCCCGGCCACTAAAAAGCCCAAAAAACGTGTCGTTAATGAAATCCTCGACTTTCTAAAGGAAGATGCAGCCAGAGAGGAGGAAAGAGAAAGAAAAAACACAGAGTTCAATGAATGTTTTTTAGCACTCTTCGAATCAGTCTTGAAAAAATAGGTCTACCAACTATTTGAAATGTAATTAATTTATTGATTGATTGATTTATTTATTCATTCATTCATCAGTTCAACTTCTTTGAAATTTGACTGTTTGTTCTTTTTTTTGTGATCATTTTTTATTATTCATACTGACAGGAAAGAAACAAGGTTGTGGTACAGTTCAACACACAGAGAGAGAGAAGTAATGAAATTAATAGTAATGTAATTGTTCTGAATTCTGTATTAACCAAAAAATAAAATAAAAATATATATATATATATACTGTATATATATATATATATACTGGCTCTTACTGGGTTATTACAGCAACAGAAAACCAACAACACAACTGTATATGTATATATGAACTGTATATTTTGTGTTACCTCAGAAGTGTTAAGGTAAGGTGACAACAACAGGGTGCACGAGATCTGACATTAATCTCGTGCACCCAATTATCAATAATCTGCAATTATTAATTAATTAGCAATAATCTGTAAATAAGCGTTTTTTGATCGGGCAGTATGTTTGACAAAAATGCTGGCTTGTAAGCCAGATACCTCATTGTCCCCAAATCAATAACTTTTTTTCACGTTATATGCACTACACTAGCCTCAAGTAACCGGCTGCTACCATTGACTGTCGTAGGGCTGCTACATCCATGGATTTTACACTACTGAAATAAACAGTAAACTAGCTAATTTATAGCTAGCAAGCTTTAGGTACTGCCACAGTCTCATAATGAACCGAAAATATGCTATAATCATTTTTATTTTCACTCCCTCCCAGTCAGAATGCCCGATAGCCGTGAAGCTAATTTCCGCTATGTTAAATCCCATTCACAAACGCTAGCGATCAGAATTCACCGGCCGAAAAAAAATACATTATGGGGTTAAGGTCAGGACTCTGGTGGCCAATTCATGTGTGAAAATTATTCCTCATGCTCCCTGAACCACTCTTTCACAATTAGAGCCCGATGAATCTTGGCATTGTCATCCTGGAATATGCCCATTGATGGGATAACCTGGTCATTCAGTACATTCAGGTACTCAGCTGACTTCATTTTATTGCTGCATAACGTTGCTGAGCCTAGACCTGACCAACTGAAGCAACCCCAGATCATAACCCCATTGAAAGTCTTTGGGATGTGCTGGAGAAGACTTCACGGAGTGGTTCGACTCTCCCGTCGTCAATACAAGATCTCGGCCAAAAATTAATGCAACTCTGGAGGGAAATAAATGTTGTGATGTTGCATAAGGTTGTCGAAACAATGCCACAACGAATGTGCGCCATAATCAAAGCTAAAGGCGGTCCAACAAAATATTACAGTGTGCGATTTTTTTTTTGGCCGGGCAGTGTATATGCCTCACTGACCAGTGACCGATATGGATAACAGTTTATAGAGGTCCACGAAGGCGTCTTTGTAAGGTTTAAGCAAGGCCAAAAACTCGTGTGCTGCTAACTGTTACTCCCTGTTCTTCTTTTCTTTCTAAGAGCCGGTGCACTTGGTGGATCTCGGCCAGCAGATTGTCCTCTCTGATGCCATAGTGCTGTGCCATGGGAAAAAGGCTCTCCTTTTGGAGGAATGTGGCATGCTTGGGGTTGAGGGCTGATGTTCCTGTGAGAACTGCACCTGCCTCTGTGGAAAAGCGTCGCGTCATTTCATTCACCAGTCGGTCAATGACAGGGTAGAAAGAGGACGTTCGGAGTGCATCAGGGGAGGACATGGTTGGATGTTCTGTTTCGATTGGGGCTTCAACAATGAAGTCCTGTAGATGATGAGGTGGTTGGGATTGTCTTCTCTCATGCGGGGGCTTTTGTGGAGCAACACCGACCTTTGCGCACAGGCCCTTTGCCTTGCTCCATATGGCTCTCCAAGTGTCCTCGGTGCGCTTCTCTTTTATTGTCGTGATGACTGAGTATGCAAGGTCAGTGGCAGTCTCGAGCAAAAGATTGGGGGACTGTAGAGTGTCAGACATGAACTTTGCTGTGCGGAACAGATCTTCAAAGAGTATGAGGTGGAGGATGAATTCCTCGTCAATGAGTGAGAGTAGTGCCCGCGCGTCAGTCGATCTACGTGCATGTGGCTGCAACTTAATGTCCTTTAATATTGCAAGGATGACTGGGAGGGTTTTCTGCACTGCCCACAGAGCAGAGTACTGGCAGGACCATCGTGTATCAGACAGTCTCTTGAGCTCAACAGGCTGCTCTGAAGGTTGAAGTTCCTTTTGCTTCTTAAGGAACTGGTCATGGACAAATGAGCCAGAAAAAAAATTGTACAGGTCTTGCACAATCGTAAAAAAATCCCCTGCTGCCTTCACATTGCTAACACAGTCCACCAAAACTAAATTAAGACGATGCGCATGGCAATGAATGTAAATTGCTTGAGGGACTTCTTGTCGGAATTTTTCCTGTACCCCGTTGTTACAACCCGACATAACGGCTGCGCCGTCATAGCACTGAGCAACACACGTATTATGGTCAATATTGCATTTACCAAGTGTCTCTTTGATTGTTTTGAAAAGCGAATCAGCATCTAAGCCATCGGCAGGGGTGAAATGTAGGAATTCTTCCACAACGCCACCATTGTTTATGTAGCGCACAACCACAGAAACTTGTTCTTTTTTGCTAATGTCCTTACTTTCATCTACCATCAATGCAAACATTTCGGCTTCTCATATTTCACCACTTATCTGATCCCTAATCATATTTGCCATAATGTCTAGTATTTCATTCTGTATGTCATGATGAGTATACTTTGCATTTCTAGGATTGTCTAAGCTTTTTTGTGCAACAGTTTTGTCGAACTTGCCAATTACCTGCAACAGTTCAATGAAGTTTCCCCGGTTCACACACAGCTCGTTTTCCGTGTCTCCTCTCTGTGCAAGTCCCTGGCATGCAGTAAAACGCAATGACTCCACAATTGCTCTCATATACTCTCTGTTCTCTCTCACTATTTTTAAATGTCCGTCACTCAGTGCCTTGCATATTTTTGACCCAGACACTTTCTGAATAGTCCACTCATTCCACGCTGCCATTGCATGTTTATGCTCCACACTAGCGTCATGTGTCTTGAACGAACCTGTCGCCTTCCGCCAGTTGTGGTACCCATTTTGGATAAAGGCCGCCTTCTCACCATGACTTCCCACACGAGAAAAGTGGCGACATGCGAAGCAGAAAGCACAGTCCTTCAAAATGGAATATTCCAGCCAGATATTCTCCTCATACCATTTTCGATTAAAGAATCGATCCTGTTGTCCAACTCTTGTGGCCGGATAACGCCGGAGAACAGGGCGCCGTGGTCCTTCAGCTGGTGTCTGGCTTAAATCAGAGGGGGTGCTAGAGGTGGCAGTAGCTGTGCTAGCAGTGTTAACGTCGACCAAATGCTCTGGTAGGGCTACCTCGGCACGGGCTCCCTCACGATTTTCTCTCTCTGAGTCGGATTCTTCTTTCTCTTCTCCTTCTTCTTCGGCCGCCTTGGAGACAGGATCTGCATTAGGGGGACTTCTTTCTACCCGTGGTTTTTTATGGATTACAAAGCGGTCCATTGCAACGGAGTGAGAGATGAATAGTGCTAGCTAACGTTAGAAATTACGTTATTTTGTCATTTGCGTGAGCGTGAGCTCCCTACGCACGCACCCCCACGCACGTACATTAGGCTATAGCATAGGCTACACACCCTGCGTATATGCGGTGATTCTGGTGAATATCAGAAAGGGATTAGAATTGTTGATTTACTTTTATATATTGACTTTTAGATTTGATACATTTCTTTATTAAAAAGATAAAAATTGTACTAAAATGCCTGGGGGGGCTAAACTGGGGCTAAGCAGATTTGTGACGGGGCTATAGCCCACCCTTGCCCCGGTGTAGCGCCGTCCATGGTTATGTCCCCTGCGAACCAGTTCTGCTGTGCTCAACGAATCATTCACGGGCCGGCGGGCGCTGAGCGAGGCAGCGAGCGTGCAGAGTGGACTTCTGCGAGCGAACGTGTCGTGATCCGTTCACTGAAGGCTACTAGACACAGTGAGTTAACGTGACGTGATCCTGAGTGATAATCAGCGGCTCAAACTGCCAGAATCAGGCCCAGCAAGTTAAGACTTAAAAGTCATTGAAAACCAGCGTTCACCTCCAATATTGATATTCAACGAGGAAACTTTTTAACTTTTTAAATATAAGATTTGTAAACGGAGTTTGGCGCGTTTGTCAAAGCGACAGCACTTCCGCATGAACCGTTCGGCCGTTTCAGTTCACTGAGTGAGTCGGACTACGCAGTACGCAGTCAGAGCTCCGCACTGAACGATTCGGTGAACGAATCTTTTGAACGAATCTTTTTAATGAACTGATTCTAGTGATTCGAGTCACTGAAGTGAACTGTTTTGCCCATCACTATCCTCCACCCAAGGTAACTGTTATGCATGCGCGCTCCCCAACTTCGTAGCAAGTCCCGTTCGTTGACCAGAGCTTGACATTAACTTTTTGAGCCACTTCAAAACTTGTCCTAACTAACCTAACTAGCTAGCTAGCTAACGTTAGGTAAGTTTTTTTCTTAGCTACCTAAGAAAACGTAGCTAACATTAGCTAGCTAGCTAGTTAGGTTAGTCCTCAGATATAACGCTAGCTATGGATAAGCTTTGCTTGCTTGCTAGCTAGCTACCAATATTTATTGAGTGAAGCTTATTAAGTTCAGTGAATGAACCTAGTTAGCTAATGTAACGTTAGCTAACTTGGCTAGCTTTAGGTAACGTTGTCATAAAATTTCTTCTCTTACCGTGAAAAACGACGACATCTGACAGATGTTTAGGTAAATCTATCACCACGGCGGCACTTTCGTCACAAGTCAGCAATTATACCGGGAAATGCCCTCTTTGAAAACAAAAAACGAATGAATATAAAAAGGTTAGTCTGTTACTGCATACCCGTTTTTGCTAAAGCTGCATCATAGCTATGATAACGCGGAGCTGTCAAAACTATAACAGCACGGAAACCCTTAAAAAAAACAAAATAAAAACCGTAGCTAGGCTACACGTAGCCTATGGCTATGACAAATTACGGACTAAACAAGCCACAATTTAGTTAATAAAACTCAAGTAAGCTAATTTAGATATCCAGTGAGCACAAGTGGCATACAGAACTAGTTTACTTTTTTTAGCAGCATTTTTTTGTAAGTATAAACCGAACTATTTTTTTTTAATACAATTAGTTTGATTTATTTAAGTATGAGCCGAAGTATGGCTTCCTGGCGTGTCTCCCCGTGGCGCAGTCTGTAGCGTGTCCTAACTAGGATTCCCGTGTTCTTTGCGACATTGTCGGTTCGAATCCGACCTTTCCTCTTGTCTCTACACTGTGCTGTCCAATAAAGCTCAAAGGCTATTACACCTATTTTAAGAAAGTATAGTCCATTTTAGTACTTATAAACTTTTGTAGCCACAATTTCCTCTATATTCTCAGCTACCTTGAATTGAGAGAAAATGCTGTCAGCTATAAGTTAGAGTGAAGGAAATGTAGAGACCTAGCTACTCCAAAAGTCTCTGGGACCTCAGATGGATATCTGGCTTCTCTGTCGAACATGAGGTTGAATGGGGAGTGCTTGGTGGTGATCTGTACTTTGGTGCCCAAGCCAAACATGGCTGCACTGAGGTCCCAGTTCCAAGGATTCTCATCCACCAATTTGGTGAGAGTTTTGAAACATATTGACATTGTTATGAAATACTATTTCGATTGTAAAGCATAGCTTATGATTGCGATGTGTGACCCAAATCACACTGCTTAATACAATACCAAAATAGAATACTTAACACAGTGACTATAGTACCATTTAGTGGTGTAAATGGGTCAAGGTCAGTTTAGTGTCAAGTCCACATTACTTTTTCACTGTCCCATTCATTCTTTCAACCAATCCACTGGTCTGTGGATGGTAAGGTGCGCAGAAGCTCCTCTCGATGTCCAGCTTCTGGCAGAGAGCCATATTCAGCTGAATTTAATGGACAACAGTCAGTTAGTACAAAAGAAAACTGAGTGAAGGGAGCCTCAGCCATGTTTTTGGGTAATGAGACGTCGTTTTTCACGGTAAGAAGAAATTTTATGACAACGTTATGCTGGTTCTGTCTGTCTGGTTAGCTAGCTAGCTAACGTTAACGTTATCTGCTAAATTAACGGATATTGTTGTTGGCTACTAGGAATATATGATATGGTACGCAAGCACACCTGTCGTTCTTGCGCTTTTAAAAGCGGCGAGTTGCGCTTATAATGTAAACACATGCTCTTCAAAGCAGCGAGCGCCGCGCAGAAAACTGCTCCACTTTCAATGTGTACGCCGCTGAACTCAGTTCATACGTTATAAGCAATAAAAGCAATACCAGTTCTGTTATGAATTTATTGTTGTCTTTTCAATAGAAAAGTATCGATAGTGGTATCGATAAAGTCTCGGATCGTTAAGCAGTCTCGAAAATGGTATCAATATCGATAAAAATTAATGATCCTCATCCCTACTCGTGAGAGTATCTGGCTGTCTTGCCAACCAACCTCCAACGGTAAAAAAAAAAAAAAGAAGAAAATTAGGCTAGGGTACATAACGTTTGTCTTTCAATTTCGATCAAATATGGAGTTTTGTGTTTTTGATTTTTTCGAAGAGGAAACTGCAGATATTGACCGCTGTTCATTTATTTCAAACGTCAAAGACCGCTCCAGTTTGAATAATGAAGTGTGGGATTTCTCCAAAATCGTAATTTGGACTGGCCCAATGGCAAAGCTGCTCCAAAGCGATGCTTGGCCCGCATTACCCACTTTTCAGGTGAGTAAGTTAACGTTACGCTTCGGGGAACAGAGTAGCCTATACCTCCACCTAACGTTAGGCTACCTGATATTTCCCAATGTCTTGTACATTTAATAGGCCTAACGTTACCATCTTTTTCTTTTTTTTTAAAGCTTTTTTGCCTTGACATATTGAACAGTTAACGTTACATAATATAATAAAACAGTAGGCTACGTCTACAAACTCCAATGTAATGTCTGATTACGTTAGCTATGAGACGGGTGCGTGAGGGTTGGACCCGAAATGCACGACTCAGAAACAGTGGTTGAATGATAAAGTCCCGTCAGGGCTTTATTAAAGGAATGTCCAATGAGCGTAGTCAAAAAGCAAGCAAAGTTCATACACAAGAAGTCCAGCCAAAACCAATGTACAGTAGCTACCGAGGGAGAAGGCAGTCTCAGAATCGGTACACCATGCAATAGTCCAGTAACCAGAGTAGCTGTCAGCGGGGCAGAAGTACAGGCAGACGGTAGGCAGGCTCGGGGTCGAAGACGATACAAGAGCCAAGACCGGAGTCCGCTCCGCGTGGCAAAAGTACAAAAGACAGCAGGCAAAAACTCGTGGTACAGGCAGGCAGTGGTTAACAAAACAGTAGTGATGTTACGGATGATACCGAAGCTCCGAGCTGTGTGTCGAGTACGTAGGGCAGTTTCTACAGAAGCCTCCACCGAAGCTTGTATCACTTTCAGAGAAGCACGTGATCGATGACAAACGAGGCCTCGGGTGCTGTAGAACCATGTGATCGGTTTGTTTTGCGTTTTGGGCGGAATTAGGGGTTTTGAATTGTAGATATAATGGAGCGATACCCCCCTTATTTCGAGGGTTGTTGCGGAGAGTTTGTTATTATTGGTATTATTGCTATTGAAAGTTTTTGGAGTATTTTTATTTATTTATTTTGTACAACTTTTGTACAGTTTTGTCGTTTTTGTACAAAAATAGCCTAATGGAACCTGCACGGAAGCGAAATCTTCTCCTGCTTGGGAATATTTTGACCTGATATCTCCCAATAAGGCAGGCCTAAGTGGCTTAGATATAAAAACACACTGAAACGCTATTCGAACACTGGGCTAGCAATCGACTGTGCATGTAGTTCGTTGGTTGTTATTTTAACGTAACTACAGCAGATTATTACGATTTGTTTAATATTATTATGATTTGATTGTTAATTCTTATTCTTTCTTATTATCATTATCATCTGCATTCCTTCTCAAACATGTTTTGTAAAATTATACAGTCATACACATCATCAGAAAAAAAGTATCAAAAACTATAAATTAAGATTGGTGTGTAAATATACAGATTGTAATTAATTTACAAGGTAAATTGTGAAAATTACAATACTTTTTAGTATATTTAAACAAAATAAAAATAAACGCCATTTAAATAGAAGTAGTCCATTTGAAAAAGAGTATCATTTTGTTCCTCCCTCATGTAACATGCTTGCTTTTTCTTAGATGCATTTATTTATTTATTTTCCTTATGCACTCACATGCATACCTTTGGGCAATTTAATGTCTCTTCATGACTTTTCTTATTGTTCGTGACCTTACTTTTTTTCTTACGGTTTGTGAGTTTTCATAAACACACTGTCTTTTAATATAATCACATATGTTGAAAATCAGTGTTACAGCACAGTCCTTTAACCTCTTCCTACCGAGGGCAAAATAGGCCAATTTTTGCCTGTTTTCACTAGTGACAAACAAAGGTGGTTATCTAAAAAACTATAAATGGTACAAATATGGTTCATGGCTTTTATTAAAGCAGACACCTGCAGTATTACGACTAAGCAGTGAGAACTCATAGAAATCCAGTTTTTGATACTTAACTACAACAATTTATGTACAGAAAATATAAAAAAACTAAAAAACGAGTACCTACATTCAAGTTTAAGAATTTTTACCTGGGGAGCTACAAATGATATGGAGGAAATGACTCCTCTATCTGATTCATCAATATGCTGCCTACCTCTGGTAACAATCTGGTGTCAATATCTCAAACCATTCAAATTTTACAGGGTTTTTTTCAGGTGAACCTTTTTCGTTATCCAAATGGTGCCAAATGTGCCAAAAATGGCAATGTTCCAGAAAGGTCTCAATATGATTTATTTTTTAGGTTTTTACTATAAAATGAGATAATTTGTCAATATTGGCAATAAAAGTTCATTTTTAGACGTGTTCTTGGTGCTCTTCATATTACACAACTAACTACCCGAGGTTACAAAAAGCTGTCAAAACCCATGTAGCAGCACAGTGAATCTTGTGTATTTCACCAGAGCCCCATTAGCCAGAAATGAGTCCAGGAATGTGCAAACAGGTTTTCAAATGAATAATGGGAATAGTATGAAACTTCCCTACACATTACTGCTTGCCAGTCCTGTCCTTTATTCTGTTGCCACCTCCTACGACAGGGACGTTGGGGTTGGGTTTTAGGAGGCAAAACTTTATACATGACAAACATATATCAACTATATACAAGTGCACTAAGGTGTACTACTAAAAGTGCAGTGGATAAAAAATCAAAAGTCCACCAGTTTCCTAGATAAAATAAAAACACCCCTGCTGTAACAAATAAAAAGATCCTTGCCCTCTAATTGCTGAAGTTACCGTATTTACACAAAGAAAGTACAAAATGGCAGGGTCCAAAAAGCTTGAAAAAATGAACTAAAAACAAAAAAAGGCAAAGGATCAAAACATACAGAAGCCATTTAGACTACACATTCCCTCAAGAGAGCAATCAGCATCATTACAAACCCCACTAACCCTGTCCATGGAATTGTCCACCATGTTGATATACCCATTAGTCCCCCTTATCCAACAACAATCAGAAATAATAATAAATATAGCTGCAAGCAGCGATTTCCGGGGACCGTGCGGCATTAGCGGCATCTGTCAAACGCAGAAACCGTAAAATGGTAGACAACTCTAAACAGGGTTGACCCGAAATACAAATATTTGTTTCTAATCAGGGCTTTTGCCATTGCTAATGGTATCTTAACCCGATCCAGTAAGGGCTTGCGTATTAAGTCTTTTAAGTACAAGTGAAACAGTGAACAGTTAAATTTCTTTTGCAATAAAAAGGTGTTTCTTAATGTGAAAACAACATTAAAGAAGCATAGAATTTGCACAATAATTCAAATTAAAGCCAAACATTAACCAAGCCATTGGTACCAAGACGAAATTGAACCACTGTTCACATACATGGAAAGCCAATACTGTATCCACTAGGGCAAAGCAGGTTAACAGAAATGGGAAGGCCAATTAAGACTTGTGTGTTGCGGTATCAGATTGTTTTGGCTTACTGACTTCATAATTCAAACAGATAACAGGTAATATTGTGAAATTTCCTAGCCATTGCAATAAAAAGAACATTTTTACAATGACGTGCACATTGTGTGCCTCAAAAAAAGCTTGGGAACAGGTGGGGATCAAACCACCAACCTACTACACGGCAGTCAAATGCCTTAACCACTAAGCTACTGGAACTTTCACAGTTGGTATAGTAGGTAGACGGCCTGTTAAGCAGAGATAGTGTACTTGGCGGATGGCATACCTGCCATCCCAACATTTGTATTTCTTTAGTGCCACCACGCAGATTGATTGGGTTAAAACTGCAGGGCTCGAGTCTTGATCTAACTCTCAATCAACCCACCAAGTTTCAGAACTTTATATCAAACGGTTTTAGAAGTACTAGCATTTGTGCGATAAGCCACGCCCAATGCAAAATCCATTGGCTTCTCATTCGGCCAATTTTTGACATACGCCTTAGTAAAGTAATGCGTGTATGTAGGGAAGCGGCTTCAGTACCTTGAACAGGTTTGGTGCAAATTGGTCAAATTCTGTAGGAGGAGTAGCATTTTAAGTGTTTTACAAAAAATGCTAATTACCGGAAAATTGAAGATGGCAAACTTCATGGTTTCTTGAGGCAAATTTGTTGGGGAGGAGTAGCGGGATGTATCCACCAAATTTTGTGACTGTAGATCAAAGGGGGCGTCGGCAGTGGGCGTGTCAATGATTTTTTGTGAATTTAGAAATATTTTCTTCTTTTGATCTCTATAGCGCCACCACGTGGTTCGATTGGGTTGAAACTGGAGCGTTCTGGTCCAGATGTTACTCTTAAAAGACCTTCCAAGTTTCATAACTTTCTGTGAAATAGTTTTGGAATTATTAGCATTTTTGTGATAAGCCACGCCCACTGGATATTTATTGGCTCGTCATTCGGCCATCTTTTAAAATATCAAAATTCTGTATATAAGTTTTATGATGCATGGTGTAAGGAGTGTGTTTACCAGGTTTCATGTAAATTGGTAAAATCTTATAGGAGGAGTAGTATTTTAAGTGTTTTACAAGTATTGCTAATTAGTGGAAAATCCAATGGGGCTAACTTGATGGTTCCTTCAGTATGAGCAGCCGGACCTCTATCCCACATTTTGTGACTCTAGATAAAACGGGGCGTATGCAGTGGGCGTGTCAATGATTTTTTGTGAATTTTTAAATATTTTCTTATATTTGGATCGATATAGCGCCACCACGTGGCTCGATTGGGTTGAAACTGTAGGGGTCTATTCCTCATGTTACTCTTAATAGATCTACCAGGTTTCATAACTTTCTGTCAAATGATTTTGGAATTATCAGCATTTTTGTGATAAGTCACGCCCATTGAAAATTAATTGGCTCGTCATTCGGCCATCTTTTAAAATATCAAAATTCTGAATATAACTTTTATGAAGCATGGTCTAAGGAGTTGGTGTACCTCGTTTCATGTAAATTGGCCAAATTTTGTAGGAGGAGTAGCATTTTAAGTGTTATACAAAAAATGCTAATTAGCGGAAAATCCAATATGGCTGACTTCGTGGATCCTTGAGGCAAATTTGTTCACCATGAGCAGAGAGACCTGTACACCACATTTTGTGACTCTAGGTCAAACGGGGCGTCGCCAGTGGGCGTGTGAATGTCACAATATTAACACGTGCACTACAGCGCCACCAACTGGCCTATCGCCACGAAATTCGGTGTGAACTTGTATGATGACAACTTCTAACTACTTGCCAAGTTTCATGCTAATCAGCCAAGCGGTTAAGGAAAAATTCAAAGAAGTAATAAATGAGTACATTTAAGCCAAAATGTTGGCAAATTCAAGATGGCGCCCACCAAATTAGTAAAGTTCTATGATCCAAATCCGGCTCTTTGTCACTGTAGCAAGTTACACAACTCTGCAAAGGAACTGTGATTTTTAGTGAATTTTTAAATATTTATTTATATTTGGAACTCTATAGCGCCACCACATGGATCGATTGGGATATAACTGTACATGTCTAGTCCTAATGGTACTCTTAACAGAGCTACCAAGTTTCATAGCTTTCTGTCTAATTGTTTTGGAATTATTAGCATTTTTTGTGATAAGCCACGCCCAGTGAAATTGCATTGGCTCGTAATTCGGCCATCTTTGAAGACATCAAAATTCTGAATATAACTTTTATGAGACATGGTCTAACGAGTGGGTATACCAAGTTTCATCTCAATTGGTCAAAGTTTGTAGGAGGAGTAGCATTTTAAGCGTTTTACAAAAAATGCTAATTAGCAAAAAATCCAATATGGCGGACTTTATAGGTCCTGTTGGCAAATTTGTTCAGAATGAGCAAATGGACATGCATACCAAATTTTGTGAGTCTAGGTGAAACGGGGCGTCGGCAGTGGGCGTGTCAATGTCAAAATTTTGTCATGTGCACTACAGCGCCACCAGGTGTTCAATCTGCGTCATAATATAGAGGATTCAAGAGTTTGGGAATCCCAACAAGCGTGCCAAGTCTGGTGATTCTAGGCCAAACCAGTTCACGGGAATTTTAGGTGAAAGGGGAGAAAAAAAATAAAAATAAAAAAAGAATCAGAACAAAAACAATAGGGTACCTGCAGCTTCGCTGCACGGTCCCCTAATAAACAAGTACTACCTCAAGTTATCATGTTCTCTCCCTCAAACCATGCATAAATTGCCATTTTGTTTACCTGCACAGCCTTCTGTACTGCATACAGAACAATTTACTCATGTGGAACAATGACTTTACTAAACACTTCCAGAAGCCATTTCACACTCAAAAAAATCGATTTAGTAGCTCATCTCAGACACAAATAGATAGCTAGCTGCTTGTTACCTGTAATTTTGCTTGCTAGCTTGCCACTGTAAAGGTAATACTATCTATATTAATTTAGCTGAGAGGGACCGATTTTATGCATAAGTATATAAGGTTAGTTAGCTTCACAGAAGAAACACAGGGATTCACGCATTGCAGCTAAATTGCACATTTCCTTCGATGCTTACACCAAACTTACCGTTTCCACAAACATCTGTGTTGTTGGCAACGCCACGTAACACGTGCGAGTTTGTCAACACAGACAGTACACCCTAAGTTTACTTCATACATTATTTATCATACCGTTGGAATGTGCAATTTTTAATATTAATTGTATGAAAAACAATAAAATACAGTTGACAATGTAATTACGAACCCGCATGGCATTGCGTGAATTCACACTGGTATATCGAAAAATCGGTAATACCACCAGCCCTAACGTCGTTACCTGCCATGGCGAAATTCAATGCGTTTATAGCATAACACTGTTAGTATGATAAAACAACTTACATGTCAGCAACATCATCAGTGGATTCAGCGTCACTGAGACAGGATGAGTCTCCCTCGGCAAAAACATCTTCTGGCTTATCCAGTTCGTCTAGCACTTGATGCACGGATAAACGCCTCAAAAATCTCGACATAACTACACAAAAACTGTATCAAAAATACTCTAAAGTAAAAAAATGTAACTGCGGGTTTTACCTAATTAATTGTTCTTTACTAACCGGAACGTAGCTAAGTAAATTATGAACAAGCAAAGCTAAATGATAAGCTAACCCTATTGCGCTCTAATGCGTCCGCTTACAACAGTGAAACCTAACCCTCTGTTACGCACTGCGATAAACTTGTATATTTTGAATCGGATATGATGTATGAGCACTTATTTGAAAGATAACAGTCTTGGCTATTGGCTCAAAAAATTTTCAGACAGGTTTAAGATCCAATGGGAGAAAAACGAGACTGAATCTGGAGGCTGCCCCCAACCAGTCATTCCCACTTCGGATAGGCCTACTGTGCTATCAATCAAGACAATGCACCCAATTGACGACGGTCTGACAAAAAACTCCGCAGTCAAGTCCCAAACAGGTTTGTCGACAACAAACTAAGCTAAGGGGTTGGTACTCACTCAACTGGCCGAGTTTCACAATGCTGAACGGGACACAGCCGAACTACTCGCGACGAAGAGCAGAAAATCACAAGTCCGTTTAGTAACTTGAAGAAAGCATGCACAGCGGTGTAGAACGTTTTCAAGTGTTTTTTCTTAAAGCTTTAATGCATAACGATTTTTCAAAGCAGTTTTGTGAAATATAATCAAGCAGAATAGTTTACCAACGCATTGTTTATGGAGTGGCAGCAAGCTGCAATAAATGTTTGGTAATTAGGTCTGAGTTTACAACGTTATTTACAAAGTTTTAATGCAACGTTTTGGGCTTAAAAACCACTTTCCTAGATAGAATGGATGTATCTTAAGGATATTTAATCAACATATTGAGGTTAGCAGTTTATTCTCTATTATTAATTTAATGAAATAAACTTTAATAACTTCCGTAACGCCCGCGTTACCGATAGGGGGCGTTTCGTATTAAGAGGTTAAGCAACACAAGTCTTCTCTTGAGTTTTGTGAGTTGCAAAAAAAATAGAAATGTACTTCAGATATGATGTGTTTCTTTATAGTGTAGAGCGTGGTCCTCAACCCTGTTCCTGGAGATCGACCGTCCTGTAGGTCTTCACTACAACCTTAACAAACCACATCTCGTTCAACAGCTAGAGATGTCTTGGAGCTGATAATTAGTAGAATCAGGTGTGCCAAATTAAGGTTGAAATAAAAATATACAGGATGGTAGATTTCCAGGAAGAAGGTTGGGGACCACTGGTCTAGAGCAGGGGTGGGCAACTCCAGTCCTGGAGGGCCGGTGTGTATGCAGGTTTTTGCTGCAACCAGTTATCTTGGCTCAATCAGCTAATATACACCAACACCAATTCATTTGTAGATTAAACCTAAAAATGTTACAATACAGCCATACAGCTTCTGTTCATTACCATTACTTCTAATCATTACCATTTCCTAATTAACATTTTTTTCATTGTCTTTCTTTTTCAGAAATTGTGACTGCACAATTCAAAGATGTGTCAAAACACATCCTGCGGGAGGCGGCCAGGAACAAGCTTACTCATGTGGAACAATGACTTTACTAAACACTTCCAGAAGCCATTTCACACTCAAAAAAATCGATTTAGTAGCTCATCTCAGACACAAATAGATAGCTAGCTGCTTGTTACCTGTAATTTTGCTTGCTAGCTTGCCACTGTAAAGGTAATACTATCTATATTAATTTAGCTGAGAGGGACCGATTTTATGCATAAGTATATAAGGTTAGTTAGCTTCACAGAAGAAACACAGGGATTCACGCATTGCAGCTAAATTGCACATTTCCTTCGTTGCTTACACCAAACTTATCGTTTCCACAAACATCTGTGTTGTTGGCAACGCCACGTAACACGTGCGAGTTTGTCAACACAGACAGTACACCCTAAGTTTACTTCATACATTATTTATCATACCGTTGGAATGTGCAATTTTTTATATTAATTGTATGAAAAACAATAAAATACAGTTGACAATGTAATTACGAACCCGCATGGCATTGCGTGAATTCACACTGGTATATCGAAAAATCGGTAATACCACCAGCCCTAACGTCGTTACCTGCCATGGCGAAATTCAATGCGTTTATAGCATAACACTGTTAGTATGATAAAACAACTTACATGTCAGCAACATCATCTCGGTCATCAGTGGATTCAGCGTCACTGAGACAGGATGAGTCTCCCTCGGCAAAAACATCTTCTGGCTTATCCAGTTCGTCTAGCACTTGATGCACGGATAAACGCCTCAAAAATCTCAACATAACTACACAAAAACTGTATCAAAAATACTCTAAAGTAAAAAAATGTAACTGCGGGTTTTACCTAATTAATTGTTCTTTACTAACCGGAACGTAGCTAAGTAAATTATGAACAAGCAAAGCTAAATGATAAGCTAACCCTATTGCGCTCTAATGCGTCCGCTTACAACAGTGAAACCTAACCCTCTGTTACGCACTGCGATAAACTTGTATATTTTGAATCGGATATGATGTATGAGCACTTATTTGAAAGATAACAGTCTTGGCTATTGGCTCAAAAAATTTTCAGACAGGTTTAAGATCCAATGGGAGAAAAACGAGACTGAATCTGGAGGCTGCCCCCAACCAGTCATTCCCACTTCGGATAGGCCTACTGTGCTATCAATCAAGACAATGCACCCAATTGACGACGGTCTGACAAAAAACTCCGCAGTCAAGTCCCAAACAGGTTTGTCGACAACAAACTAAGCTAAGGGGTTGGTACTCACTCAACTGGCCGAGTTTCACAATGCTGAACGGGACACAGCCGAACTACTCGCGACGAAGAGCAGAAAATCACAAGTCCGTTTAGTAACTTGAAGAAAGCATGCACAGCGGTGTAGAACGTTTTCAAGTGTTTTTTCTTAAAGCTTTAATGCATAACGATTTTTCAAAGCAGTTTTGTGAAATATAATCAAGCAGAATAGTTTACCAACGCATTGTTTATGGAGTGGCAGCAAGCTGCAATAAATGTTTGGTAATTAGGTCTGAGTTTACAACGTTATTTACAAAGTTTTAATGCAACGTTTTGGGCTTAAAAACCACTTTCCTAGAAAGAATGGATGTATCTTAAGGATATTTAATCAACATATTGAGGTTAGCAGTTTATTCTCTATTATTAAATTAATGAAATAAACTTTAATAACTTCCGTAACGCCCGCGTTACCGATAGGGGGCGTTTCGTATTAAGAGGTTAAGCAACACAAGTCTTCTCTTGAGTTTTGTGAGTTGCAAAAAAAATAGAAATGTACTTCAGATATGATGTGTTTCTTTATAGTGTAGAGCGTGGTCCTCAACCCTGTTCCTGGAGATCGACCGTCCTGTAGGTCTTCACTACAACCTTAACAAACCACATCTCGTTCAACAGCTAGAGATGTCTTGGAGCTGATAATTAGTAGAATCAGGTGTGCCAAATTAAGGTTGAAATAAAAATATACAGGATGGTAGATTTCCAGGAAGAAGGTTGGGGACCACTGGTCTAGAGCAGGGGTGGGCAACTCCAGTCCTGGAGGGCCGGTGTGTATGCAGGTTTTTGCTGCAACCAGTTATCTTGGCTCAATCAGCTAATATACACCAACACCAATTCATTTGTAGATTAAACCTAAAAATGTTACAATACAGCCATACAGCTTCTGTTCATTACCATTACTTCTAATCATTACCATTTCCTAATTAACATTTTTTTCATTGTCTTTCTTTTTCAGAAATTGTGACTGCACAATTCAAAGATGTGTCAAAACACATCCTGCGGGAGGCGGCCAGGAACAAGCTTACTCATGTGGAACAATGACTTTACTAAACACTTCCAGAAGCCATTTCACACTCAAAAAAATCGATTTAGTAGCTCATCTCAGACACAAATAGATAGCTAGCTGCTTGTTACCTGTAATTTTGCTTGCTAGCTTGCCACTGTAAAGGTAATACTATCTATATTAATTTAGCTGAGAGGGACCGATTTTATGCATAAGTATATAAGGTTAGTTAGCTTCACAGAAGAAACACAGGGATTCACGCATTGCAGCTAAATTGCACATGTCCTTCGATGCTTACACCAAACTTACCGTTTCCACAAACATCTGTGTTGTTGGCAACGCCACGTAACACGTGCGAGTTTGTCAACACAGACAGTACACCCTAAGTTTACTTCATACATTATTTATCATACCGTTGGAATGTGCAATTTTTTATATTAATTGTATGAAAAACAATAAAATACAGTTGACAATGTAATTACGAACCCGCATGGCATTGCGTGAATTCACACTGGTATATCGAAAAATCGGTAATACCACCAGCCCTAACGTCGTTACCTGCCATGGCGAAATTCAATGCATTTATAGCATAACACTGTTAGTATGATAAAACAACTTACATGTCAGCAACATCATCTCGGTCATCAGTGGATTCAGCGTCACTGAGACAGGATGAGTCTCCCTCGGCAAAAACATCTTCTGGCTTATCCAGTTCGTCTAGCACTTGATGCACGGATAAACGCCTCAAAAATCTCGACATAACTACACAAAAACTGTATCAAAAATACTCTAAAGTAAAAAAATGTAACTGCGGGTTTTACCTAATTAATTGTTCTTTACTAACCGGAACGTAGCTAAGTAAATTATGAACAAGCAAAGCTAAATTAATTATGAACAAGCTTTCCAATGAAATAAAATTAATGAAGCGGGAGAGCTCATTCAATTTGTAATGGAGTTGTAGGATCATTCTGGGGAATGGATGGACCCTTTTTAACCTTGAACTCTCAGATCTTTAGAATATTTGACACCCATAATATAACCTTGGAGTAATGACCATTGTTATACTTTTGAGGGGGGGAAAAAACACAAACCATCATTAAGAAAATTAGGGACACAGTGTCTATTTTCACTCCACGTTTGGCCTACCCAGTACTCATCTCTACTATCAAGTCCTACAGTTTGACAACTGTAAATGGTAAAAACAATACCTTGGGTCTCATTGCAATCACAAAAAACTTTTAACAAGCTGTTTTTCTTAATTAGGTGTTTTTCATGTTTAGAAGGAGTACTTACCCTCTTAAGGGTAAATAATCCCTCTAAACATGAAAAGCACCTAATTAAGAAAAACAGCTTGTTAAAATTTTGGAAATGCTAATATCCTTGTAATAATACTGTAAAACAAAAAGTACAAGAGATCCCACTCTGTAAAATGGCATGTGTATAGAACAACATAGTAAAAACTGAGAACATTTTTAAAAAGTAGTTTAATTCGATTTTTAATTTTAATTCTCAATTAATTAATGGTTTGTGTTTTTTTTTTCTTCAAAAGTGCAACAAAGGTCATTACTCCAAGGTAACATTATGGGTGTAGATATAACAAAGATCTGAGAGGTCAAGGTTGTATTTATTTATTTAACTTATTCGTTTATTTATTTTAATGTTTTTAAGGCCACAATTTGCCATATGCCATTGTATGTTATGTCTTCATATCATAATTATTATAATATTATAATTAATACAATATTATAACTTTGTAATATTTTAATAAAATGGACCTGATTAATTACATTTTTGTGTAGTTTATATTCAGCACATGAGGACTGACATATGAATATGTTATCTTGCATTAACTAAGGTACAGTGCATCCGGAAAGTATTCACAGCGCTTCACTTTTTCCACATTTTGTTCTGTTACAGCCTTATTCCAAAATTGATTAAATTCATTTTTTCCCTCAAAATTCTACACACAACACCCCATAATGACAATGTGAAAAATATTTTTTTGAGATTTTTGCAAATTTATTAAAAATAAAAAAATAAAATTTCTCATTTACATAAGTTTTCATACCCTTTGCTTTAACGTATTTTTAAAGTATCATATTTCATATTTGGTCGCATATCCTTTACATGCTGTTACTTCCTGAAGTCTGTGACCATCAACATCAAAAAACTGTCGATATCTTATTTTCAGGTACTGTTACAAGCGATACTATAACCTCTCTGCATTTGAATGGATCTCTATGGAAATTGGGGGGTGAGACTAGATTCAGCTGTAAATTACACTGGTACAGTATGGAACACATGGCTGGCTAAATGGCTGTAAGTTATCAAGGGTCTGAGCTATCAAACGAGTCCCAAACCATCACTCTGTTGCCAGATATGGAGTAGATGTGGATGGATCACTTTAAGGGTTGTTTCTCCTGACTTTTTTCCCCATAGAGTTCTATAGGAAAATGAGTCCGTCCATTAATAATGCCATTCATTCTGAAGGTCTTTAATGTTACTTTACAAAAAACACAGTTTTACCCCAAATGTACCACTTAACATACCACACAAGTACCACAAGAATATACCACAGGAATTACAAAATAAAGTATAAAAAAAAAGCAGAGCAGTACCACAGAAAGGATTAATACCACAGAAATGTAGGCTACCACAGGTCCTGTGGTACAATACCACAGGAACATGTGGTACAGTACCACAGAACCTGTCGTACATTCCTGTGGTAAATGTCCCAAAATACCGCACAAACGTCTGAGCACCACAGGAATACCATAGCACAGTACCACAGGAACACAATAATTATTATAGGAATCTACCACATATCCTATGGTAGGGAGGTCAAACCCGTCTTCGGGATTTTTCAGAAAACATATTTAGCCAGCTTATTTTTCATGTATATTGTCCTAAATGCTACAATATGATCAAATAACAATATACAAACCGCTAGCTTGCCAGAAAAAGGACGTTTGTTCGCTTTAAAAAAAATTTTAATTAGCCCATGCACTTCCGTGTAATCACTCTCGTTGGACGGAAACACATCATCATCTGTGCTGCTTTTAGGATACAGTTATCCTTATTTTGTCAACAACAAGAACCGATATTTTGTGGTATTGCTACAGGAAAACGAATATACTCTACACATTTACTCGTAAATATTGTCATGGGATGCGACATTTAATGAAATGTGTACTCCCAAAACGCCATACGTGCCAAACGTCTCAATTTCAAACTTAGCGGGTCCGGCGGCTTCAGAATTCCATTGTATTCACCACCTTCTTGTAGCCTATTGCTCATCTATTTTGACGTTTGCTTGTGATGTTGAGATGTGTTGCTAGCTCCCATTTAGTGATGGTACTTATGTAGATTGTTAACCAATTATTTGTGGAGCCAACATAACGTTAACATGTAAAATGTCCGTGAATTTAATTAATTTTTTACCAAAGTAATCGTTTTAGCTAATTGTGTATTTCAGTTAGAATATGGTAGTTATTCTGTAGGCCTATATTCTCCATCTAACTCTTCATGCCTTTTATTAAGCATTGTACTAGGTAGGAAAATAACGTTACGTTATTTCCTTATTCTTGCTGACGTTTACTCATTAAAATACACTATCTCCACCCTCACTATTTGTTGTCTGGGTACCACGCTTGCTACCTGTCAATGCCAAATACCTAATTTTCCCATTTACCTACTGTTATTGGCTTGGTGTAACAGACTAAGATGAAAGTCACAAAATAACGACATGAAAGCTTGCATCCTATATCACTACACTCAGTAAACCCCTCTACTATATCTGGCAAAAGGTTGGCTCTGCATTCTGTATTTCATTAAACTTTTCTGCACTGGCCGAAACTAGAATGTTTTTCTCACAGAACTGCGCTACCGCTGCTAACTATATCCAGAATCATTTGTCTGTGTTAGAAGGGCTAAACTGGATTGCTGCCCTCTCAAACGTAAATGTAGCCTAGTGTCATCTTTTAAATATACACATGCAGTGCCGTATTTATCTATACTTACAAGTAGCCTCAGTATAGAGGGTGATGTCGTTTTCTGTCAGAAAAGCATCATGCACATGCTGCAGTGCCACTTGTTGTGCCTCCAAGACACAAAAGTGTCATTTGGAAACCTCTCTTGTGTGCCAGAAAGCTTCTCTAAAATGACTCTGGCCACCTCTGTGGCTTTATTTGCACTTACCCCCCCTAGTTGTCACCAAATCCATGTACACCTTCCTAACATCATCAGAATATTTGCCGTGTTCAAATGTAGATATTCCAACATGCCCCTGTACAAGCCTATCCAATTCCTCCTTCACTGCCAAATGTTCCCCACTCCACAATTCAACTTGCTGGTTTAAAACCTGGCCTGCCTTCATTTGGTAGTAATTACTACAGAGGGAGTCATTTCTCTAAGTTTATCTTTTCTAAATTCTCAGAGGTCCTGAACCCTGTTCTCTGCCTGCACTATTGCCTGATATAGACTCCTGTTCCTAAGTCTAAGCTCCTCAGTCGCTTGTTGTACTTTATCTAACTTATCCCCCCTGCACTTCAGCTTTTTTTGTAAATTCTTGGGGTGATGCTGATAGGGCCTATCAGTACACTTAGCAAACTTAGACTGTAGGCCCGTAAACTTAACCTAAGCTTAATAGTTTTCTATTCATAATTTTCTTTTCTTTATCTAACCTATCCCTCTCTCCACAAAAGCATAACCTATTTAGCTGGGTTTTATCTGTTATTAGGGGACCGTGCAGCGAAGCTGCAGGTACCCTATTGTATCTGTTCAGATTCTTTTTTAAATTTTAAAAAAAATTGTTTTTCTCCCCTTTCACCTAAAATTCCCGTGAGCTGGTTTGGCCTAGAATCACCAAACTTGGCAAGCTTGTTGGGATTCCCAAACTCTTGGATCCTCTATATTATGACGCAGATTGAACACCTGGTGGCGCTGTAGTGCACGTGACAAAATTTTGACATTGACACGCCCACTACCGATGCCCCGTTTCACCTAGAGTCACAAAATTTGGTATGCATGTCCATTTGCTCATTCTGAACAAATTTGCCTCAAGGACCCATAAAGTCCGCCATATTGGATTTTTTGCTAATTAGCATTTTTTGTAGAACGCTTAAAATGCTACTCCTCCTACGAAATTTGACGAATTGAGATTAAACTTGGTATACACACTCCTTAGACCATGTCTCTTAAAAGTTATATTCAGAATTTTGATATTTTCAAAGATTGCCGAATGACGAGCCAATGAAATTTCACTGTGGCTTATCACAAAAATGCTAATAATTCCAAAACGATTTGACAGAAAGCTATGAAACTTGGTAGGTCTGTTAAGAGTACAATTAGGACTTGACCTGTACAGTTTTATCCCAATCGAGCCATGTTGTGGCGCTATAGAGTTCCAAATATAAAGAAATATTAAAAAATTCACTAAAAATCACAGTTCCTTTGCAGAGATGTATAACTTGCTACAGTGACAAAGAGCCGGATTTGGATCATAGGTCTTTACTAATTTGGCGGGCGCCTTCTTGAATTTGCCGACATTTTGACATGAAGTCAGCCATATTGGATTTTCTGCTAATTAGCATTTTTTGTAAAACACTTAAAATGCTACTCCTCCTACAAAATTTGGCCAATTTACATGAAACCAGGAACACAATCTCCTTACACCATGCTTCACAAAAGTTATATACAGAATTTTGATATTTTAAAAGATGGCCGAATGACGAGCCAATGAATTTTCAATGGGCGTGACTTATCACAAAAATGTTGATAATTCCAAAATCATTTCACAGAAAGTTATGAAACCTGGGAGGTCTATTAAGAGTAACATGAGGAATTGACTTCTACAGTTTCAACCCAATCGAGCCACGTGGCGGCGCTATATAGATCCAAATATAAGAATATAGCTGCAAGCAGCGATTTCCGGGGACCGTGCGGCATTAGCGGCATTTGTCAAACGCAGAAACCGCAAAATGATAGACAACTCTAGACAGGGTTGACCCAAAATACAAATATTTGTTTCTAATCAGGGCCTTTGCCATTGTTGATGGTATCTTAACCCGATCCAGTAAGGGCTTGCGTATTAAGTCTTTTAAGTACAAGTGAAACTGAACTGTTAAATTGCTTAACTTTTGCAATAAAAAGGTGTTTCTTAATGTGAAAAGAACATTGAAAGAAGCATAGCATTTGCACAATAGTTTTGCCAGACATTAACATAGCCATTGGTACCAAGCCGGAATTGAACCGCTGACCACATGGAATGCCAATACTGTATCCACTAGGCCAAAGCAGGTTAACAGAAATGAGGAGGCCAAATAAGACTTGTGTGTTGCGGTATCAGATTGTTTTGGCTTACTGACTTCATAATTCAAACAGATAACAGGTAATATTGTGAAATTTCCTAGCCTTTGCAATAAAAAGAACATTCTTACAATGTTGTGCACATTGTGTGCCTCAAAAAAAAACTCGGGGACAGGTGGGGATCGAACCACCAACCTACTACACGGCAGTCAAATGCCTTAACCCTTTCCTGCCTGAGAGAATATTGGGTGAAAATTCAATTTCTTGACATGCGTTGCAAAAATGTTTGTGGTGTGTTCATATTACATCACATACCTAAAATTTATATACCATTGCAAACAGGATAACTGGGGCTTTCAATTGATATAAAAAACATTAGCATTACTTGAACGTAATATCATCAACTATGGAAAGACATTCACTAACTAAATTTAAAAAACGTTCTAAATGGCTATTTTTTATGAGAAACCTACATTTTTACCCATTTTATGTTCAAGATAGAGGAAAACTTAGAGTATATGGTATCTTCACCATTTTGTGACTGATATATAATAGAAATCAGAATAGTGCTATCATCTACCGTTCAAAAGTTATAACCACTTCAGTGATGGGTGAGGAAAAGGCTAAAAAACGCTTTAGAATGTTGGTTCATTGACAATATGACGTGCATATGCAAAAATGTTTGTGGTTTGATCATATTACATCACAACCCCTAACCTTAATATACCATTTTAAACAGGATAACTGGGGCTTTCAAAATATATAAAAATAATATGCTTTCTTTAACCCTTTATCATCAATTATCAAAAACATTCACTATATAAATTTTAAAAATGTTCCAAATGGCTATTCTTCATGAGCAACCTAGGTTTTTGATAATTTCATGTTCAAGATAGAGGGAAACTTAAACTGTATGGTATCTTCACCATTTTGTGACTGATATATAATAGAAATCAGAATAGTGCTATCATCTACCGTTCAAAAGTTATAACCACTTCAGTGATGGGTGAGGAAAAGGCTAAAAAACACTTTAGAATGTTGGTTCATTGACAATATGACGTGCATATGCAAAAATGTTTGTGGTTTGATCATATTACATCACAACCCCTAACCTTAATATACCATTTTAAACAGGATAACTGGGGCTTTCAAAATATATAAAAATAATATGCTTTCTTTAACCCTTTATCATCAATTATCAAAAACATTCACTAAATAAATTTTAAAAATGTTCCAAATGGCTATTCTTCATGAGCAACCTAGGTTTTTGATAATTTCATGTTCAAGATAGAGGGAAACAAACTGTATGGTATCTTCACTATTTTGTGAGTAATACAGAGTATAAATAATATTTATCATTTACTGCTCAAAAGGTATAACCACTTCTGTGATGGACAGGAAAAGGCGAAGAAAATGCATTAGAATGTTATGTTCATTGACATTTTACATTACCACTTATCTCTTCTCCTCATAAGCTACTGTTGAGAATCAATTGATATAATGCAAAATTAAAAGACACACACTGAAATACAATTCATGTGTTCAATGGAACACACACTTTATTTAAAAAAATGTTAACTGACGTACAACAAATGGATGAACTAAGTGAATGATAACATTGCAAAACTTAAAAACAACATACAAACCATGGCAAATATCAGTTACACGTATAATTAATGCATTGAATTTATTTACAGTAAAATCAGGAACGTTTTAGTACAGATACAGCAGATAAGAAGAGTCAACAAGTCTAATACCTGTGGAGAGAATATAACAAACAACAAGTCTAACACCTGTGGAGAGAATATAACCAATAAGATAACAATAATTGTAATACCTGTGGAGAGAGAGAGAGAGGGAGAGGGGAGAGGGGAGAGGGGAGAGGGGAGGAGGGAGAGGGGAGAGGGGAGAGGGGAGGAGGGAGAGGGGAGGAGGGAGAGGGGAGAGGGGAGGAGGGAGAGGGGAGAGGGGAGGAGGGAGAGGGGAGGAGGGAGAGGGGAGTAGGGAGGGCAACAATGGACTGCACAACCTCTCACGTTAGCTCAGGACCTAGGCCTCTGCGCGAAACTGGTCACACTCAGCCGAGTGCCAGGCTCTGAAACAATTCCTGCTTTGAACGATGCAAAACCTTTTACCATTGCATTCAGGAGCCATGCAAGCAAATTTAGTCTTACGTTGAATTCTGCTTTTTCTGTAGCAGAGCCAACAGTTATTAGCTGACTTCTGCAGTTCAGGAGTATGGGTGACGTGAAATGACGAGGCCACAGGCTTAAGTGAGTGGGATGGGGAACTCGCGTGAATGTCCAGGCCTGCTAGCTGACGAGACAGGTTCTCCCTGAATGTTATGTGGCTATAGTCAGCTAATCTATGCTTATCCCCTGCCTGACTGTGTTGCCACTCCTGAAACAACAAGAAGCTATTGACGACAGCAATGTCAATGAAGTGGAAAAAAAGAGTCTTC
Source organism: Synaphobranchus kaupii (assembly GCA_029718625.1). NCBI lineage: Eukaryota > Metazoa > Chordata > Actinopteri > Anguilliformes > Synaphobranchidae > Synaphobranchus > Synaphobranchus kaupii. Next base: position 58,513,864 of record CM056376.1, on the reverse strand, counting down.
CACCACTTCTGCGTTTTTTTGTAGGACATTGTAGCTGCTGATCATTTGGTCTGACCTATCAACACCCCCCATGTGTTTATTGTAATCGCTGATTACAGCAGGCTGGCGGACCACTAGGCTGCTCCAGGTGGCATCTTTTTTCACAAGCCTAGTCACATTGGTCGAGGTCATTCGCATTGTGGAAATTGGAGAGGCATGTAACTGCACGCGTGTCCTTCCACTGGATGACAAGGATGCCATCCTCTACCCTACACCACCTCATGTCCCCACGGTCTGTCTTTCGTTCCCATGTTTTTACATCTTTGAATTCTTCAGGGAATTTCTTCCGGTTAATTCTACATGTCCCACAAGCATTAATCCCAATTTGTCGCAATGTAACCATAAGTGCTGGGGATGTGTAGAAGTTGTCCATCCAAAGATTGTAACCCTGATCTTTGTATGGCTGTATTAAAGCCTCTACAACTTTTGTGGCCAAATCAGTAACCCGGACCGTCACGACTACCTGTATAAACATTGAAGTCCAAGGTGTAGCCTGAATCTGATGTTGCTATCACCCACAACTTGAAACCCCAACGAGTAGGCTTGCCCTTCATAAACTGTTTTAGCCCTGACCCGACCTTTAGACTTCACCATACGCTCGTCTATTGCCAGATTCTGGTTTGGTTGAAACAGCTCTTGGCACTTTTGTTTGAGGTGGTCCATGAGGTAGCGAAGTTTCTTAAGACGATCCTGGTTATCCTCTGTGGCAGGATCTACAACATGCAGAGCTGCTAACAGAGCCTTAAAACGGTCACGCGACATAAAAGATCTCGCCCATGAACCCTGAAGGGACTTAGTTCCCCAATATCGGTGCATGTCAGGGAGAACGTGGAATCCCATGTAAATGAGTAACCCCATGAATCGGTAGAACTCATCTGGGGTCACCTCATTCCACACTCCTTCAACGCCGGCATACGACGCGCGATTTAAAACTAGCTCCCACCCCTGCCGGTTTGTAAAGCCGCAAATATCCGCAACAATAGCCTGGGTGAAGAACAGCATGAAAAAGTCTATTTCACGCAGCATCACACTCGTCATCAACCGCACGGCCCTGCGCACGCTCCCTAAATCTAAACCAAGTGGACGGCTGGGTGTAAACAGGAGAGGTTCTGGTGCCTGTGCATCCACGTCAGCATAGAAGGGTACGAGACAGAGTCAGAGAAGCATTTACGCTTTCTAGCTGACTTAGGACCTGTGCGAGAATGGCTAACCATTCCCAAAATAATCATGGGAGGAACTAAGTTAGTAATGTGAATATTAGCCATATGAGGAAGCTAAGCATTATCAATACATTATCAATAAACAGTCTACACACATACATACATACCCTTCTGATGCTCGTCTCGGCTCAAGATCACAGTCCATCTCGTCATCCTCCTCCTCCTCCTCCAACTCCTCAGTCTGCACTTGCGTCTGCAGCAGCTCTGCATCCAGTGCATCCTCCTCCACACAGTGCATGCCCTGATGGTCATCCATGTCATGCTCTGCGATGACCCTCAGCTCATCTGATGTTAGTTGCCCTCCTCCTCTTCAGGGACTGAAGCAGGCAGCTGTAATCATCTGCATCGACATCCATCGCTGCGAAACAAATATATAATCAGTTGCCTTTTCATTCATCCATAACATATAAGTATACATTATATATATATATATATATATACATATACACACACACACACACACACACATTTTATATCATATAAAACCATTTCTGAGTCACTAATGGACTGTATACTATCACAAATGACATTACCTTACAGCACCTTGCAACACTTTATGCGTGTCCAGAATAGATGCAAAACACTTTATGCATGTGTCCACAATCTAAAAGCGCCTGAACACAATGCTAACAATTTTTTGTAATGTAATAAACGCATAATGTAACAAACAGACCTAATGTTAAGTCATCAGTGACATTGGCTCAATTATTCACGAAGATAGCAAGACAAACAGCGGAGCTACAAGCTAGAAAATAAAACTCCTCAGAAAATAAAACGCCTCACAACAGCTGAGCTAAGACTAACGTTACCGTCACTGTTTTTAGCTTTAGTTATTATTTAGTTATCAAAGTCGACACTAAATACGGTAAATATTCACATCTATCACTTCACTTATGTTAATTGTATGACAGACTTTTTCACAATTTCAAAAATTCACAAAGATAGCAAGACAAACAGCGGAGCTACAACAAGCTAGAAAACAAATCTCCGAAAATAAAACGCCTCACAACAGCTGTTCGCGCTGAGGCACTGAGAGCTAAGACTAACGTTACCGTCACTGTTTTTAGCTTTAGTTATTTAGTTATCAAAGTCGACACTAAATACGGAAAATATTCACATCTATCACTTCACTTATGTTAATTGTATGACAGACTTTTTCACAATTTCATTTCGAAACCAGCTGAGGAAAGAATAACACAGTGGCATCTCATTTGAAGCTAGAGCTTTAGCTACACGAACGTTAGCGAATTTCAAGTGACAATCTGAGAAAATCTGAGAAAGTCTGCGGTACAAAAACAGGATTTTATTCAAAATAAAATCGTTTCTGAAGTAATATCCATGGTTAATTATTATCTTAAATGCTTTTTACCTCAGGGAGTTTACTGGGTTTCCTTCAGTCGCCGTCAAGTCTTCAAACGATGGTCTTCTGTCCGAGGTGGTAGCTCCGTCCGCGGTGAGACAAATGGAGACTTACGCGCTTGACGTGCGGTTTTATCTAGCGGTCTACAAATAAATCCCCGCCCACTAAGCTCATGAACCAATTATATGCAATTGTAGCTTATTTTGTCATCTGTAACTAGCATTTTTCAAAAAGAAAATCAGTGATTGGACGGCAGAGCTATTATACGTCAAACCATCAGCACAATTGTGCTGAAATTAGAACGGTCCGGCTTTAAAGGGTTAACCACTAAGCTACAGGAACTTTCACAGTTGGTATAGTAGGTAGACGGCCTGTTAAGCAGAGATAGTGTACTTGGCGGATGGCATACCTGCCATCCCAACATTTGTATTTCTTTAGTGCCACCACGCAGAGTGATTGGGTTAAAACTGCAGGGCTCAAGTCTTGATCTAACTCTCAATCAACCCACCAAGTTTCAGAACTTTATATCAAACGGTTTTAGAAGTACTAGCATTTGTGCGATAAAGCCACGCCCAAGGCAAAATCCATTGGCTTCTCATTCGGCCAATTTTTGACATACACCTTAGTAAAGTAATGCGTGTATGTAGGGAAGCGGTTTGAGTACCTTGAACAGGTTTGGTGCAAATTGGTCAAATTCTGTAGGAGGAGTAGCATTTTAAGCATTTTTAAATGCTAATTAGCGGAAAATCGAAGATGGCAGACTTCATGGTTTCTTGAGGCAAATTTGTTGGGCAGGAGTAGCGGGATGTATCCACCAACTTATGTGACTGTAGATCAAACGGGGCGTCGGCAGTGGGCGTGTCAATGATTTTCAGTGAATTTTTAAATATTTTCTTATATTTGGATCTCTATAGTGCCACCACATGGCTCGATTGGGTTGAAACTGGAGAGGTCAGGTCCAGATGTTAGTCTTAAAAGACTTTCCAAGTTTCATAACTTTCTGTGAAATAGTTTTGGAATTATTAGCATTTTTGTGATAAGCCACGCCCACTGGATATTTATTGGCTCGTCATTCGGCCAGCTTTTAAAATATCAAAATTCTGTTTATAACTTTTATGATGCATGGTGTAAGGAGTGTGTTTAACAGGTTTCATGTAAATTGGTCAAATTAAATAGGAGGAGTAGTATTTTAAGTGTTTTACAAGTAATGCTAATTAGCGGAAAATCCAATAGGGCTAACTTGATGGTTCCTGAGGCAAATTTCTTCAGTATGAGCAGACGGACCTCTATCCCACATTTTGTGACTCTAGATAAAACGGGGCGTATGCAGTGGGCGTGTCAATTATTTTTAGTGAATTTTTAAATATTTTCTTATATTTGGATCTATATAGCGCCACCACGTGGCTCGATTGGGTTGAAACTCTAGAGGTCAATTCCTCATGTTACGCTTAATAGATATACCAGGTTTCATAACTTTCTGTCAAATGATTTTGGAATTATCAGCATTTTTGTGATAAGTCACGCCCATTGAAAATTCATTGGCTCGTCATTCGGCCATCTTTTAAAATATCAAAATTCTGAATATAACTTTTATGAAGCATGATCTAACAAGTTTGTATACCTCGTTTCATGTAAATTGGCCAAATTTTGTAGGAGGAGTAGCATTTTAAGTGTTTTACAAAAAATGCTAATTAGCGGAAAATCAAATACGGCTGACTTCATGGATCCTTGAGGTAAATTTGTTCAACATGAGCAGAGGGACCTGTACACCACGTTTTGTGACTCTAGGTCAAACGGGGCGTCGGCAGTGGGCGTGTCAATGTCACAATATTTACATGTGCACTATTATTTGCAATTATTAGCATTTTTGTGATAAGCCACGCCCAGTGAAATTTCATTGGCTCGTCATTCGGCTATCTTTGAAGACATCAAAATTCCGAATATAACTTTTATGAGACATGGTCTAAGGAGTGGGTATACCAAGTTTCATCTCAATTGGTCAAAGTTTGTAGGAGGAGTAGCATTTTAAGCGTTTTATAAAAAATGCTAATTAGCAAAAAATCTAATATGGCGGACTTTATAGGTCCTGTAGGCAAATTTGTTCAGAATGAGCAAATGGACATGCATACCAAAATTGTGAGTCTAGGTGAAACAGGGCGTCGGCAGTGGGCGTGTCAATGTCAAAATTTTGTCACGTGCACTACAGCGCCACCAGGTGTTCAATCTGCATCATAATATAGAGGATTCAAGAGTTTGGGAATCCCAACAAGCGTGCCAAGTCTGGTGATTCTAGGACAAACCAGCTCACGGGAATTTTAGGTGAAAGGGGAGAAAAAATAAAAATAAAAAAAAAATAATCTGAACAAAAACAAGAGGGTACCTGCAGCTTCGCTGCACGGTCCCCTAAAAATATTTAAAAATTCACTAAAAATCATTGACACGCCCACTGCATATGCCCCGTTTTATCTAGAGTCACAAAATGTGGTATAGAGGTCCTTCTGCTGATACTGAACAAATTTGCCTCAAGGAACCATCATGTTACCCCTATTGGATTTTCAGTTAATTAGCATTATTTGTAAAACACTTAAAATACTACTCCTCCTATAGAATTTGACCAATTTACATGAAACCTGGTAAACACACTCCGTACACCATGCTTCATAAAACATATATACAGAATTTTGATATTTTAAAAGATGGCCGAATGACGAGCCAATAAATATCCAGTGGGCGTGGCTTATCACAAAAATGCTAATAATTCCAAAACCATTTCACAGAAAGTTATGAAACTTGGAAGGTGTTTTAGGAGTAAAATCTGAACCTGACATCTCCAGTTTCAACCCAATCGAGCCACATGGTGGCGCTATAGAGATCCAAATATAAGAAAATATTTAAAGATTCACTAAAAATCATTGACACGCCCACTGCCAACGCCCCGTTTGATCTACAGTCACAAAATTTGGTGTATACGTCCCGCTACTCATGCCCAACCCAATCAATCCACGTGGTGGCACTAAAGAAATACAAATGTTGGGATGGCAGATGCCATCCGCCAAGTACACTATCTCTGCTTAACAGGCCGTCTACCTCCCATACCAACTGTGAAAGTTCCTGTAGCTTAGTGGTTAAGGCATTCGACTGCCGCGTAGTAGGTTGGTGGTTCGATCCCCACCTGTTCCCAAGTTCACACAATGTGCACGTCATTGTAAGAATGTACTTTTAACATGAAACAACTTATTTTTATTGCAAAGGCTAAAAAATTTCACAATATTACCTGTTATCTGTTTGAATTATGAAGTCAGTAAGCCAAAACAATCTGATACCGCAATAAAAAAATCTTATTTGGCCCCCTCATTTCCGTTAACCTGCTTTGGCTTAGTGGATACAATCTTGGCTTTCCATGTATGTGGTCAGCAGTTCAATTCCGGCTTGGTACCAATAGCTAAGTTAATGTTTGGCAAAACTATTGTGCAAATGCTATGCTTCTTATAATGTTGTTTTCACATTAAGAAACACCTTTTTATTGCAAAGGTTAAGAAATGTAACAATATTAACTGTTAACTGTTTCACTTGTACTTAAAAGACGTAATACGCAAGCCCTTACTGGATCGGGTTAAGGTACCATCAACAATGGCAAAAGCCCTGATTAGAACAAATCTTTGTATTTTGGGTCAACCCTGTCTAGAGTTGTCTACCATTTTGCAGTCTCTGCGTTTGACAAATGCTGCTCATGCTGCGCAGTCCCTGGGAATCGCTGCTTGCAGCTATATTTGATTCTGTTTTTTGACTTCACCTTTTGGATTGTGTTTTTGTACTTTTGCCGTGATTTCCTGGTTTTTGATCTCTGCCTGAATACTGACTACGCCTTCGCCTCATCCCTGGGTTACGACCCAAAATAAACTTCGGTTTATTTGTTACTTGCTGTCTGTGTCTGAGTCCCTTCCACATCCGTGAGTTTACCTCAGTGTGACTGCTGAAGTTGTGTTTTTGGATGCACCAACTGTCATGGTTTTCAACCCTGTTTTCCCATGCGGTCGTTTTCCTCTGTGGCCACGCGAGGGCGCTGTCCTTTTGATAGATGCTTGCTCCGCCCTGCTGAGTTGGCGTAGCATTTGTTAAGCATTTTCACCTGTGTGTAGTGACCCTGTGAGTTATATAAGCCTACCGTTCCCTTCATTCAGGGCTTCGACATTGATTGTTAATTGTATGTACTGTGGTGTTATTGTTGGCTGTGAATTTTCATACCGTTTTGGCTATTCGCCCATTTTTAACGTCTCTTAGTTGAGACAGGGCTTATTTCTTACTGGCTTGGTAGTCGATTATCTCGTAGAAGTTTGGGACCGTAAATCTCTGCTCTATTTCGCCATAGTGTGCTTTTTCTCCGTGTATGGAGATTTGGGCGTTTCTGTTGGGAACTTTAGTCCAGTTCGCCTCTAGGTGCATGTCGTCTCATGTGAGATTGGGCGTTTGCGCTTCTGCTGGGCTGCTTAGCTTGTGGAAGTGTATAGTAGTTGTTCTTTGTCCCCCTTCGCCTGTTTGGTTTTCTTACTGAGAGACCTGGCGTTTTGCTTCTACTCAATTCCGTGTTACTGTAAGCCAGTAAGTAGCCTTGGTACGTTTTTCCCTGTTTAGTCTCCTTCTCGTGGACTACGTTCCCCTTTGTTGTGAGTCAGGGTTTTTATTCTTATTGAGGCTGTCGTGCTATTATGTTTGCGTAGGTCTTTGTTACAGCTATCCTGTTCGCCTTTTTGCCTGCGAGACGATTGTTGTGAACTGTTGTTCTGTTTCGTTCTCCAGGTGTGTTGTCTCCTTGTGTGGAGCTTGGGTGATGCTGTGGACGTGTTTATGTCTGACTGCGTGTTTTTAATAATAGCCTCGGAACGTTAGCTCTCTGCTCCATTTCGCCTCGTTTCCTTCATTCGTTTTCTGAGAGGCTGTCGTGCTATGTTGCGTAGGTCTTTTGTAGCAGCCGTCCTGTACGCTCTTTCTACCTGCGGAACGATTTTGTTTGGAACTGTTGTTCTGTTTCGTTCTCCGGGTGTGTCTCTTTATATGGAGCTTGGGCGTTGTTGTGGACGTGTTTGTGTGTGACTGCGCGTGTCTTAATATAGCATCGGAACGTTAGCTCTCTGTTCCATTTCGCCTCGTTTCATTTATTCGTTTATTTAGAGGCTAGGGCGGTTGTTCCATTTTAGCTTGCGTTAGTCTGTGCATAGTAAAGTTATGGGACGACGGTGCTCCGTCGGCTCACCTGTAAAATGTTTCTCTCCTGGGAGATCGGGTGTTTACCCTCTTGGTTTTATGCATTGGACTGCGAGCCTTTTTATATCGCCATGGAACGTTAAATCTCTGTTCCATTTCGCCTCGTTTTCATTCATTCCTTTACTGAGAGGCTAGGGCGGTTGTTCCAATTTAAGCTTACGTTAGTCTGTGGATAATAAAGTTATGGGACGACGGTGCTTCGTCGGCTCACTTGTAAAATGTTTCTCTCTCCTGGGAGATCGGGTGTTTACCCTCTTGGTTTAATACATTTGACTGCGAGCCTATTTATCTCGCCATGGGAACGTTAAATCTCTGTTCCTGTTCGCCTCCTCTCTTACTATCGTATTATTTTGCGGTGTTTGTTTATTGTTTTATGTTTGCCTTTACGCTACTCACCCGTTCTGATTTGTCTCGTTGCCGAGACAGGGCGCGTATTATGTCTGGCTGTTCAGATTCCTGTCCTTGCGCTCTACTTAGCGTTTGACAGTTAGCCGGTTAGTAGCGTCTGTGGTGTGTTCGTTGTTCCTTGTCTTGTCTCCTCCCTTATCTGCGGGTATCCCGCCTTAGTGGCCTAAGGGCTTTAAGAATCCCCTTGCTGCGTTTGGCTCCTCCTTCCTCACACGTCACGCCCCATTACAGAATGTCGAAGCCATAACCGGGGCCAGTGGCTTTTATAAGGGAATTTATTATTATTATTTTTACTAAGATGGGTTTTGGTGGTTACTGTTTGTGGTTTGTGTCTTGGTTTTTGTTAGTACCTGGGTGTCTTTGTTTTCCAGCTTCCCTGGTAGGTAGGCGCCGAGTGGGCCAGTTTACCTTGTTTGGTTTCCCTGCGGCCCACTACTTTATTATTTTGCCTTTGTTATTTTTGAGGTAATCCTGGGTGGGGATTTTATCCCCGTCAGGGGTACGCATTTCAAGAGCTTTGGTCTCAGTTCGTAGGCCATTGCCCTTGATTTAAGCGTTTAAAGTCGCCTCTTGCCCGGCACGCCTCATGAAGACAGATAGGCGTTAGTAAGGTTTTGGGTAGGTAGTCAGGAACCAGGGTGCTAGGATTTTTCCCAGGGTGCTTTTAGCCGGGCACATGTTTGTTCCACACCCCCCTCACCCTTAGTCCCACCCTCCCTTCCCTTCCAAAAGAAAAAAAAAAAAAAAAAAATTGTATGTATTTTGTCGGGTATTTCTCTCTAGGTACTTCCGCATGGTTTTATTTCTGGGGTCGCCTGGGTCGCCCCTTAGAGGGGGGGTCCTGTCATGGTTTTCAACCCTGTTTTCCCATGCGGTTGTTTTCCTCTGTGGCCACGCGAGGGCGCTGTCCTTTTGATAGATGCTTGCTCCGCCCTGCTGAGTTGGCGTAGCATTTGTTAAGCATTTTCACCTGTGTGTAGTGGCCCTGTGAGTTATATAAGCCTACCGTTCCCTTCATTCAGGGCTTCGACATTGATTGTTAATTGTATGTACTGTGGTGTTATTGTTGGCTGTGAATTTTCGTACCGTTTTGGCTATTCGCCCATTTTTAACGTCTCTTAGTTGAGACAGGGCTTATTTCTTACTGGCTTGGTAGTCGATTATCTCGTAGAAGTTTGGGACCGTAAATCTCTGCTCTATTTCGCCATAGTGTGCTTTTTCTCCGTGTATGGAGATTTGGGCGTTTCTGTTGGGAACTTTAGTCCAGTTCGCCTCTAGGTGCATGTCGTCTCATGTGAGATTGGGCGTTTGCGCTTCTGCTGGGCTGCTTAGCTTGTGGAAGTGTATAGTAGTTGTTCTTTGTCCCCCTTCGCCTGTTTGGTTTTCTTACTGAGAGACCTGGCGTTTTGCTTCTACTCAATTCCGTGTTACTGTAAGCCAGTAAGTAGCCTTGGTACGTTTTTCCCTGTTTAGTCTCCTTCTCGTGGACTACGTTCCCCTTTGTTGTGAGTCAGGGTTTTTATTCTTATTGAGGCTGTCGTGCTATTATGTTTGCGTAGGTCTTTGTTACAGCTGTCCTGTTCGCCTTTTTGCCTGCGAGACGATTGTTGTGAACTGTTGTTCTGTTTCGTTCTCCAGGTGTGTTGTCTCCTTGTGTGGAGCTTGGGTGATGCTGTGGACGTGTTTATGTCTGACTGCGTGTTTTTAATAATAGCCTCGGAACGTTAGCTCTCTGTTCCATTTTGCCTCGTTTCCTTCATTCGTTTTCTGAGAGGCTGTTGTGCTATGTTGCGTAGGTCTTTTGTAGCAGCCGTCCTGTACGCTCTTTCTACCTGCGGAACGATTTTGTTTGGAACTGTTGTTCTGTTTCGTTCTCCGGGTGTGTCTCTTTATATGGAGCTTGGGCGTTGTTGTGGACGTGTTTGTGTGTGACTGCGCGTGTCTTAATATAGCATCGGAACGTTAGCTCTCTGTTCCATTTCGCCTCGTTTCATTTATTCGTTTATTTAGAGGCTAGGGCGGTTGTTCCATTTTAGCTTGCGTTAGTCTGTGCATAGTAAAGTTATGGGACGACGGTGCTCCGTCGGCTCACCTGTAAAATGTTTCTCTCCTGGGAGATCGGGTGTTTACCCTCTTGGTTTTATGCATTGGACTGCGAGCCTTTTTATATCGCCATGGAACGTTAAATCTCTGTATCATTTCGCCTCGTTTTCATTCATTCCTTTACTGAGAGGCTAGGGCGGTTGTTCCAATTTAAGCTTACGTTAGTCTGTGGATAATAAAGTTATGGGACGACGGTGCTTCATCGGCTCACCTGTAAAATGTTTCTCTCTCCTGGGAGATCGGGTGTTTACCCTCTTGGTTTAATACATTTGACTGCGAGCCTATTTATCTCGCCATGGGAACGTTAAATCTCTGTTCCTGTTCGCCTCCTCTCTTACCATCGTATTATTTTGCGGTGTTTGTTTATTGTTTTATGTTTGCCTTTACGCTACTCGCCCGTTCTGATTTGTCTCGTTGCCGAGACAGGGCGCATATTATGTCTGGCTGTTCAGATTCCTGTCCTTGCGCTCTACTTAGCGTTTGACAGTTAGCCGGTTAGTAGCGTCTGTGGTGTGTTCGTTGTTCCTTGTCTTGTCTCCTCCCTTATCTGCGGGTATCCCGCCTTAGTGGCCTAAGTGCTTTAAGAATCCCCTTGCTGCGTTTGGCTCCTCCTTCCTCACACGTCACGCCCCATTACACCAACTGGGCTGAAATTAATTCAACCGATTCGGGGAAGCGCACATATTCAATCCCTTTTTAAAATTTCAATCAATATTTTTCCAGAAGAATAAAATATAAAGGTTCAGCAATCTTTGATTTTCTTAAATAAATAAATCAACAAAAATAGGTTACATAACTAGGATCACTTGCCTGCTGATTGATGGAAAGATGGATCAAACATAGAAAAGCAATACACAAATGTTTAATCGGAAATTGTTTTATTTTTAATCATTGCCAGTTTTCACAACATGCCGAGCAGTAACCAGAATCGGTCCGATTCACGTTTGCCAGATCTGGGCGAAACTCCTCAAACCAGAATCGGCCCGAGTGTGGCTAGTCACAACCAGCCGCATTTTAGAATCAGGCGACTCTGCCGAAGGTTGGCCGGAATTGGCCTGAATAGCTGTCGCCATAGCCGACACTCAGCCGGAATCGGCACAGGTCCCTAGGCTAGCTGGGGTAGTGCACTGTACTGCAGTTGTACTACACTAAGTTACAATTGTACTGCACTGAACTGCAGAAGTACTGCAGTTAAAAACAATTTTAACTAGATACATCTTTCAATATGCAGTACTACTGCACAGAACTGCACTTGTACTTCATCAAACTGCAGTTCATTTTTGTAAGGGTTTACCGAGGCTGTAACCAGGAAACTCCCGTATCAAAGCCAGGCACAGTAAACAGAAGGGGCCATAACGTAGCTGCACATAGGCCATGCCTGTGTCCAGTACAGCTTCAGTGTAGGCTATATTTCTTCCGGTCATGTTACCTAGGGTAAATCGTTTGGTACCAACCGTAGGCTACCATGCAGTTTAGTTTTCTGTACTGTAATGGACGTATAATAAGGCATTTTGACTCGCTTCGTAGTAGTAGTTTCCTTTACACTCTCTAGTAGGTTAGTTTTCCTGCCCAGCTGACTGACGTTCACATTTCTCAGGCAAAGCTATTTCCCAGAGATCTTTGCATGAGAAAAAAAGACAATACTACTGTCAAAGAAGGTAGCCTACCACAGATAATCATTATTTATGTTACATTATTATTATTATGTAGTGTTTGCAATAGACATTGTCTGCAGAAGTAGACTATGACATGTTCGGAGGCTATTGTAAAAAAAAAATTAAGTGACTAACCATGAAACAGATGTCTTTGCTGAATTGATGGTATATAAACCTGAACCCATTAGGGTTTTGTAAGTTATATTATTGTAAATTCAGAATTTTCGTAGTAATTAATTTTATGGTAATATTGTGTTATATGTGATGTGTGAAAAGGATAAACTGAACAGAGCTGAAGTGAAGAAATTAATAAAACCATAATAAAGAAATTGTGGCCCAGGCGAGTATTGAAGCTTCGGTTTCCACAGTCAGACATGACCACAAGAGCACAGCATAAGGCTCCACACAGACACATTTTTGTTGTCGGCATTTGCCTGAGATTAAAATATGTACCCAATGGCACAGTTATTTATAGAATATTTTTTACATTAATACAACAACGCGATGTTAACCAGGTGATATTTTGCGTTAGAACTGTATTATCTGTGCCTGAGAAATGGGATATGTGTTCCTGTAGCCTGCTGCGTAAATGCGAACCTGCGGTGAAACGTTTTGTTGGTAGCGAGTAGACTAATGTTAGGCTACCAGTCAATGTCGGGTGACATTCACCTCTTTTTAAGTAAGAAAAATAAGACAAAATAACTTTTGTGTTGCGGTACCAGAAATTGTGTACCAAAACTAAATGCTAGGATCAGGTGAGAATTCAACCAACAATCTGCTACATGCTAGAGCAGCACTGTAACCACTAAGCTACAGACACTTTCACAGTTTGTGTAGTAGGTAGACAGCCTCTGAAGCATGTAAATGCGACGAGGCAATTTTAAACAGAGCTTCTGATAGGCGGATCAAAGGCGGTTGTCCAATGGGGAGAACCAATAGGGAGAATTATTCTTTGAGGGTACGGCAGGAAAAATGAGAAGAAGCAGAACGAGAAAAACCGGCAAAATAACCCAAGTGTGGGGCTTTATTGTGTGGATGTGTGAAGTTGTATCTGAATGCTGTGTGGTTACATGAGGTCAGAATGTACAAAAGTTAATGTTTTTAAAGGCTGAGAGTCTGTGGTCATTGTGGTTACTTCTGTAAGAAACCCTGAAAAGTTCCAAACTCTCGGTGCTGTATAGGCATGGGGCATACCTGCCATCCCAATATATATATATATATATACAGTCAAGCCGGAAAGTCTCCCCACCCCTTTCACCTTCTCCACATTTTATTACGTTACAGACATATTCTACAATAGATTGAGTTAATTTTTTGTCTCAAAATTCTACACAAAATAGCCCATAATGACAAAGTGAAAACAGGTTTTTAGACATTTGTGCTAATTTATAAAAAATCAAAATGTAAAATATCATATGTACACAAGTGTGCACACCCTTTGATATGACACCCAAAAGTGAGCTGAGGTGCATTTTGTTTCCACTGATACTGCTTGAGATGTTTCTACAACTTAATTGGAGTCCACCTGTGATAAATTCAATTGATTGGACATGATTGGGGATTGCCAACACCTGCCTATATAAGGTCCCACAGTTGACAGTGCATGTCAGAGCAAACTCCAAGCCATGGGGTCAAAAGAATTATCTGCAGACCTCAGAAACAGGATTGTGTCAAGGCATAGATCTGGAGAAGGGTACGGAAAAATCTTTGCAGCTTTACAGGTCCCAAAGAGCACAGTGGCCACCATCATTCGTAAATGGAAGAAGTTTGGAACCACCAAGAATCTTCCTAGACCTGGCCGCCCGGCCAAACTGAGCAATCGGGGAAGACGGGCCTTGGCCAGGGAGGTGAGCAGGAACTCGAGGGTCACTCTGACAGAGCTCCAGCGTATCCTTGTGGAGATGAGAGAACCTTTCAGAAGATCAACCATCCAGGCAGCACTCCACCAATCAGGCCTTTATGGTAGTGGCCAGACGGAAGCCCCTCCTTAGTAAAAGGCATATCACAGCCCGCTTGGAGTTTGCCAAAAGGCACCTAGAGGACTCTCAAACCAGGAGGTCTGATGAAACCAAAATGGAACTTTTTGGCCTGAATACCAAGCGTCACGTCTGGAGGAAACCAGGCACCGCTCATCACCTGGCTAATACCATCCCTACAGTGAAGCATGGCGGTGGCAGCATCATGATGTGGGGATGTTTTTCAGCAGCGGGAACGGGGCGACTAGTCCTGATAGAGGGAAAGATGAATGCAGCTAAGTACACCGAGATCCTTGAAGAAAACCTGCTCCAGAGCGCTCTGGACCTCAGACTGGGGTGAAGGTTTACCTTCCAACATGACAACGACCCGAAGCACACAGCCAAGAGAACAAAGGAGTGGCTTCGGAGAAAGTCTGTGCATGTCCTTGAGTGGCCCAGCCAGAGCCCAGACCTGAATCCAATTGAACATCTGTGGAAAGAGCTGAAAATGGCTGTGTAACGACACTCCCCATCCAACCTGATGGAGCTTGCAAGGATATGCCAAGAGGAATGGGCAAAAATGTCCAGAAACAAGTGTGCCAAGCTCGTAGCTTCTTTCCCAAGATGCCTTGAAGCTGTAATCGCTGCCAAAGGTGCAGCAACCAAGTATTAGGCTAAGGGTGTGTACAGATATGTAACCCCTAAATAACCTATTTTTGTCAGTAAAATAAAATTGCATATTTTCTAAAAACCTGTTTTCAATTTGTCATTATTGGCTATTGTGTGTAGATGTTTGAGGCAAAAAATTAACTCAATCTATTGTAGTATAAGTCTGTAACGTAATAAAACGTGGAGAAGGTGAAAGGGGTGGGGAGACTTTCCGGCTTGACTGTATATTATACACTGCCTGGCCAAAAAAAAAGTCACACACACTAATATTTCATTGGACCGCCTTTAGCTTTGATTATGGCGTGCATTAGTCGTGGCATTGTTTCCACAACCTTATGCAACGTCGCAACATTTATTTCCGTCCAGAGTTTGATTCATTTTTGGCCGAGATCTTGTATTGACGACGGGAGAGTCGAACCACTCTGTAAAGTCTTCTCCAGCACATCCCAAAGACTTTCAATGGGGTTAAGGTCAGGACTCTGGTGACCAATTCATGTGTGAAAATGATTCCTCATGCTCCCTGAACCACTCTCACAATTTGAGCCTGATGAATCTTGGCATTGTCGTCCTGGAATATGTCCATTGATGGAATAACCTGGTCATTCAGTGCATTTAGGTACTCAGCTGACTTCATTTTATTGCTGCATAACGTTGCTGAGCCTACACCTGACCAATTGAAGCAACCCCAGATCATAACACTGCCTCCAGTAGTGTCAATAGGGCTCCAATGCACTTAGTAGATGCTGATACTTATGTCCAGAGTAAATCAAGCTTTCACCTGTTAAAATTTACTGGCTAAACAAAAAAACATCCCATTAAAGATGGGTTTTAAATGCTTAAGTTGCTCCTCATCCTCCCAGTCCTGTATTGTGTGCTGTTGCTGCTACAATTGGACCTGATTTCCATTAAACATGAGCCTACTTCTGCTGCTGCCCAGCAAACTTTTTAAAATTGAATAATGAAAAAAACTGGTGCAAAGGCTCAAAGACAAAATATTGTAGACCACCTCAGTTCTCTGTCTTTTAAAAGTAAATGTGAAGCCAGAAATCTTGGTGTAATTTTAGATACTGATCTAAATTTTAACAGCCACATCAACAATGTGACAAGAACAGCTTTCTACCACCTTAAAAACATTAAAAAAAGAAGAGCATTGGTGCTGATTTCAAAATTCTGCTTCTCGTATAAATCTCTCAATGGCCTTGCACCACATTACTTAAGAGACATGCTTGTCAGCTACGAACTAGCTAGAACTCTCAGGTCCTCAGGCAGCGGTTTCATATCCATTCCTAAAACAAAATCGAAAGCTGGAGAAGCAGCTTTCTGCTTTTATGCACCAAGCAAATGGAATGCCCTGCCTGAGGACCGGAGAAATGCCCCAACATTAAATTATTTTAAGACTAGCTGAAAATATTTCTCTTTTCAATAGCCTATGATTAGTTTATGTCCTCCTTGCTGTCTGTAAGTCCACATGTTTGTGAGATATATAGTCAGAGATGTATGTGCCCTCAGTTCTCTACTTATTTTAATTATCTACTTATTTTATCTATTCTTTGTTTTTATCCTTTTGATAGTCTGAGATATGTGCCCTCAATGTTTTATTATTTTATTTATTTATCTACCTATTTTATCTATTCTTTGTTTTTACCCTTGTAAAGCACATTGTGATGCTATGTGTATGAAATGTGCTATACAAATAAAGTTTGACTTGACTTGACCTTGCACCTGCTGAAGAAGGATTGGATTGTCTGCTGGATTTTTTATTTTATTTGCCTGCTTTGGTTCGTGGAGCTCCATTGCTCTGCTGTGTTCTCGATTTTCCATTGACTAGGCTTCCACAAGCAAACTCTTGTGCTTGCCGCCGCTTGGTAAGTGGGCTTGCCTGCTTGCTGTCTGCTGTACTACTAGCGTCACTCAGTGACTAATTTCGCAAGCTTTCTCTCTGTGTAGATTTTTTTGTTGGAGTTGTTTGCTTGCGTCTCCACAATGACTCTGGATTTTACTTATTTTTTCTCAACGACTCCGGATTTTACTTGTTTTTTTCTCCTGCTAAATCATGACTGCATTTTAGCTTGGAGTTTGGATTTGGACTCCTTCTGGTTCACCTCTTGACTGGCGGCTCATGCCATATCTGGTTAGGGTATGGCAGCAATTTACATATTAATGAAACGTGAGAATTCTAAATTATTTCCTTATCAGCATATAGAATAGAATAGACTAACTTTTATTATCCCGCAAGGGAACTTCAGTTGTAGCCCCAGCAACAACAAAAAAGACATAGATAGTGGGGGGCAGACCCACAACACACAAACATATTAGTAGTGTAACGATTCATGCGATGCATTTAAATCTTATGAATCGCGATTCTTAATTATGATTTTTTTTTTTTAACTTAGTTTACACATTTTTTTGTGAAATGCAGCTCGGTAATCCGTAACTCTGTCATCAGCTAGTCAGCCTGCAAGGAAGTACCGCCAAGAGTTTTTTTTCCCCTCACCCTCTACTGGTGCATTTCACCAACAAACATGGCAGAGAGTGGCAGCGAGATTGTTAATGCACCAGCAAACTTGAAATCAAAAGTGTGGAAGCATTTTGGCTTCGCAAAGAAAAATGGTGAAATTGACAAAACGTCTGCTGTGTGTCGAATTTGTAAAAGTGCAATTAAATACCTCGGGAACACTACAAATCTAGCCAGCCACCTTTTAAGGCGACACGGTATCACAGAAGAGTCTCACTCGCATTATTGCATGTTTATTTCATGGATATAGAATTTTGGTTAAAAGTTACTGAATCGAATCGTGGTTTACAGAATCGAATCGAATCGTTCCAAAAAAAAAAAAAGTGTCCTTGAATCAAATCGCCAACTACTGAATCGTTAATCGAATCGAATCGCTGTGAAGCCAAAGATTCACACCCCTAAAACATATCAAACAAAGACATTCAATATCATCATTGCATTAATCAAACTAATTAAGTGAATTAAAGTGTAATAGCCTACAGCCAAACGTCATGATTAAAATAGCCCCCGCTGTCCCGAGATGTCCAGTGTTATCAAGCAGTCCAATACAAACTCCGCCTCCACGACTCCATACACGCAGTGTTGTGGTGTCTGTACACTGTCGAAAACGGAGCAACGAACTGCGTCAGCCTTCCCAGTCGTCGCCTCACTCAACCCCCGCATTATCTTCTCCTTTCTTTTCTCTGGTGGCCATTGAAGATTGCCTGCAGTCCTAGATCAGTCCCAAGTCCCAACATCTTCAACTCCGGTGAAGAATGATGGTAAACTTTGTAGCTGCAGATCCAACAGACATTCCCGAGCATATGTTGTGAATGCGTCTCCATGGTGACGACCACAAACAAAATTATCCCGAATATACAATTCGTTAATATTATCAAAACGAGCAGCATGAGTGCCCTGAACAATCTCCAGCCCGCTTCCCTGTCCCACAACAGACACACAGCGCATGAAAAAAAAAAAGACAAAAGCCAGACACAACAAACTACATTAACAGACACGAACACGAGAGACAGCTGGACTACTTGTTGCCATTACAGCGCCACGTGATGTTGTCACCTCTCTATATCTATATCTCTAGCACATTCCATTGTCTTTCTGAAGCTGACAAATTTACTGTTGTACCTTCAAAACGTTGTCATTTTAAGATCCTTTGCTGTACGGTATGAGTCCGTTCCCGGACCAGTTGTCTCAAATACTCATAAGCCTGCTGCTAGAGTCCAGACTTCTAATTGTTCTCTTACTTTTAGTTTCTCGGAACATTAAGCCTAATCTTGGGCCTGTCGCTGATCCCGGTAGTGTGTATACACCTGCTGATTTTAAGATAAGAAATGGTATTGGTCTTTTGCACGTAAGAAACCTTATTCCTAGGGCGGCAGTGTAGCACAGTGGTTAAGGAACTGGGCTTGTAACCGAAAGGTTGCAGGTTCGATTCCCAGGTACGACACTGCCGTTGTACCCTTGAGCAAGGTACTTCACCTGCATTGCTTCAGTATATATCCAGCTGCATAAATGTATACTATGTATAAATGCAAAATGCTGTGTAAGTCGCTCTGGATAAGAGCGTCTGCTAAATGCCTGTAATGTAATGTAATTCCCAAATTGGATCAAATTAATGTTTGGCTCCATACTGCCGATCCTGATGTGCTGGTCCTGTCAGAATCATGGCTCCATAAATCTATCCCTGATTAGCCTAAATGGTTATAAGATTTTTAGATCAGACTGACCTAAAAAAAAAGAGGGGGACTTGATATATTTCTAAAATCCAAGTTTAATGCCATGTTGATAAAATCTATAATGCTATCGAAACAGTTTGAGTTTCTTGCTGTTCAAATGAATTTAACAAATGACTCTTTTTATTGTACTAGGCTGTTATAAGGCTCCTTCTGCCTCAAGAGATGCAATTTCGTCTTTGTGTGATTTATTGGCTGAGTTTAATGACAAGGAGTTCGTTTTATTGGGATATTTGAACTGGGATTGGTTAGCCCCTGTTTCAGATCCCTTCAAAAGCATTTGTAACACACTCAACCTCTCTCAATTTTCCTACTCGCCCAAATACAAAATTACCTGATAAATCCACTGTTATTGATTTGATTCTTATCAACGCACCTCACAAATATCGGACGGTTTCTGTGTTCCCCAACGATTGTGCCATAGCGTGTGTTAGGAATACTAAAATGGTTAAAACTAAGTCCCACTTTATTTATAAAATAAATTAAGAACTTTTGTGAACAGGCCTTTCTTCATGATTTATATTCATGTGACTTTTATTTAATTGATTTTATTCCAGACGTTTATACTGCTTGGGATTACTTTAAAACACATTTTCAAGCAGTCACAAATACTCATGCCCCTATGAAAAGGTATAAGGTAAAAGGCAGAGATAATCCTTGGATTTCCTCTGATCTCTCAGCTTTGATACAACAGAGAAATATTGCATGGTCTAAAGCTAGACAGTCAGATGCTCAATTTGATTGGTCCCATTTTTCTTTTTTAAAGGTATACTATGTAGTTTCGTTGTAAACAACTCGTTCTTTGTTTACATTCAAATTTCTCCCCAAAAAACATTGTGTGTGTCGTTGTGGTCTAATAAACATGTATGTATTGTATGTATTTCCTACCTCATAAGTCGTTCGCAAAGTGTTTTTTTGTTATTGTTTTGAATGCTACACTGTTGACATCCCGCCGCCAGTTTTAAAGCCAGAGACAGCTAAAATTGTGTAGACGTCATGAACGGCGGCATAGAGCAGTGACCTGGCCCTCTCGTTCATAGCTAACAATTAGTAAAAAACAGACCACAAAAACAATAAAAAAGATAAAACCCTCTGCTTAGAAAAAAAATGGGAAGCAAACTGTAGTTACTGCCAATGCTAAAACATCAGCTAACGTTACAGTAATGTCTACCTAAGTTGTTGTGATCCAGCAAACGTGACTTACCAGTCCAGTAGAAATAAAGCTAAATCTGTCTGTACGGAATCCCCTCTCTGACTTCAACTTTCTCCACCTGGGAAAAGCCTCTTCACCTATATTTATTTAACATAGTTTTTCTTTTCCATTAATTTTCTCCATTCCACGTTTCGGCCTGGCTTTCTTTTTTCTCCTCTCACATCGCTTCCTCCGGACGGCATCTTGGCTGTGTATACTGAAGAGCCTTTCAGATCCGCCGGTCAGGGAAAATATGTGTGAAACGTCACCACAATGCTCGTGCGTCGTTGTGCGTGTCTGAGAAGAACACGTGATAAGCAATTTTCGGGGAGCCTTTTTCTCCAACATGCTCTATCGCCATCTAGTGTTGTGAAACTATGTAGTATACCTTTTAGGAACAAATGCACTTCTCTAGTCAGAAAATGTAAAGCAGAGTTTTATGTCAACTCACTAATAATTTAAAAAATCCCAAAAAATTCTGTAAGACCATCAAATCTTTGGCAGCTCCAAGTGCGTCCTCTTCTCTCCCTCAGAAAATTATGATGGACAGTCAGCCAGTAACTTGCAAGGTCGATATCGTCAATACCTTTAATAGACATTTTATATCTACTGGTCATATTTTTAACTAGAGCCTGACAGATTTCTGAGACCGATACTGATACCGATTTTAGAGGGGGGAAATTCACCGATTACCGATATGGCAGCCGATATAGTGAACTTTTGAGCTTGAATGAAAATAGACCTTTTCTATGTGGATTGTGCACAGATTTTGCACCAATATGACTATGCAAAGGTACTCAGAAGACTGCTTTCTTAAACAAATAACTTTATTACAAAAAAATTTACATTATTAAATTATAATATTAACATGATTAACATCATCAAGCAATTTTAGAAATGTGATTAAATAAAGAATAGAAATTAAATGCATAGCAAAATAAACATCAGTACTTTAAGTAACTTACTGACAGGATCCCCCTATCCCCGTCACTGTGCATACTAGGAGACTTGGAAATACTTGACACATCACAAAAACAAATCACAACACCTCTACTAGTAGCCCTAACAATCACCAAGAAAACTTTTACTAAATTGGAAAAAAAAGAAAACAACTCACCATCGCACAGTGGTTAAATCTTTTAACAGAACAGGTAACACTGGAACAAAACTCAGCCCTACTAAAAAAACAATCTGAACAATTGAATGAAAAGTATTCAAAACTTCTTAAATCTCTTAAGTTGCCAGTGAGCTAATGCCACAACAAACACAAACAAATAACATTCATGTACACTCACATACATACACAAACACAAATAGGATCATACACACACACACACACACACACTCTTGCAAACACATATACACTCTTTAGAGGCAGACATACAGGTGGAAACACACTCACACAAACACACAACATTGACACTCAAAACAAATTTCAGTGAGCTCAATGATGTATCGTGAGGAAAAAACGCACAGACGGTCTTTTTGTATTGCCCCGAGATGCTCAAATGAGTATTACCGAACAAAACTTAATTTAAAACTTAATTTACACAAACTGCTTCTGACCATTAATGCTGTGGCCTGACGAGCCGGCAACTGCAGCACCGCCTGCATTGCCTTGATAAACGGTTTGGGAGCTAAAGTCGTGTCTAGCTAATATTGCCTATAGAAAATAAACGTTAGCTTGTGATGCTAGGTCGCGGTAGGGAGACTGGGGACAGTTGCAACAAGGGACAGTTGCAACAGTATCTTATTCCTCCAATCAGAAACATGCTAGAACGATGACACTCCATACTACACATGCTCAATTAGACCCTCTCTCCATCAGGAAGAAAGGAGCCACATTCAACCTTTGCTTCTACATTTATTGACAAAAGCTTGTTTTGGAGGTATGAAAGTAATTTTGTTCACAAGCTATATTTTTGTCATACTGTCCTGACCTTTTGTATGAATTAATCCAAACTTACTTAGTTTGAATCATTGTTTTGTTGATTTCTATGTGACATGATTAGCATGTGTCAATGTCATTGTGTCTAGCTAGCATATGAGGTTTTCTCATGTTGCAACTGTGAGGGACAGTTGCAACATGTTGTTGCAACTGTCCCCAAGCTAAGGAGCTATATCAGGTCCCGCTTTTTCTAATGGAGAAAGCAATATTAAATGTGTCTTAATATAGTTATTTTAAAAGGATAGTTGACCCAAATATGCCAACTGTTGTCTTCCCATGTATGCCTCATTACAGTTCCCTCTGCTTATGAGGAACAAATTTGTCTCAAGGACCCATAAATTCCGCCATATTGGATTTTCCGCTAATTAGCATTTTTGTAAAACACTTAAAATGCTACTCCTCCTACAAAATTTGACCTATTTGCACTTGGTATGTGGATTCATCTCACGTACCTTTTCTAAGGCCTCAGTCAAAAAATGGCCGAATGACAAGCCAATGAATTTTCAGTGGGCGTGGCTTATTACAAAAATGCTAATAATTCCAAAACCGTTTGATAGAAAGTTATCTTTTAAAATATCAAAATTCTGTATACAACTTTTATGAAGCATGGTCTAAGGAGGGTATATACCAGGTTTGTGCAAATCCGCCAAATTCTCTAGGAGGAGTAGCATTTTAAGTGTTTTACAAAAAATGCTAATTAGCAGAAAATCCAATATGGTGGACTTTATGGGTCCTTGAGGAAAATATAGATATGAACTACAGTACATGGGTTAGCGCGCTTGATCTGGTGCTCTCGTGTAGACATTTTTGAAACTGCATTGTAGTGTGTCACCTGACTGACATTGAGACAAAAGGCAAAAGTTAATGAGTAGGTTACAGTTTAATGCATTTTTTACATGTTGCAACTGTCCCTAGGCTTGGGGACAGTTGCAACATCTGACGACTTCCATTAAAATAAATTTTGATGAACTACATGTCAAATGTGATCATCTTTAAACGTATAGGTATAGGTTTGGGTAATTAGTAGACATATGCAAATTTAATATATTAAACTTTGGTTGGTCTAGTCTAAATAATCTCTGAGTAATTGAGAGAAATGCAAAAAATTGTTGCAACTGTCCCCAGTCTCCCTATATATTTGCAGGCTGTTAACTAATATATCAAGGCAATGCAGCGGCGCTGCAGTTGCCGGCTCGTCAGGCCACAGCATTAGTATGGTCAGAAGCAGTTCGTGTAAATTAAGTTTTAAATTAAGTTTTGTTCGGTAATACTCATTTGAGCATCTTGGGGCAATACAAAAAGTCCGTCTGTGCGTTTTTTGTTTTATTTTTTCCTCACGATACATCGTTGAGCTCACTGAAAGTCAGCTATTCTCCCATAGTAATACATTGAACAGCTGAGACCAACCAACCTAGTGACGTCATGACCGCAGTTGGTCCAAGATGTGGAAAAAAAGCTAATTGTAACTTCTTTTTCCAGCAAATACAGGTCGGTTTGAGATTTGACCGCACGGTCATATCTAATTTAAGGTAAAAAGCTAACAAACCAGAACCACTTTACAGAGTGCTTCATGTCCCATTTAAGTAGCCTATACATAGACACATTTGATCCACCATCACATCTGTCAGTTTGAAATTATGCGCTGTAACACTAACCATTTCAGCTTCAATGCTATTAATGTGTTGCTGTCACACTAAAATATAGCAAAACACTTTCAAGATTAAGAGATTACAAATATTGTGGCAGTGCATTCTGTGGTATCATGATAAGGTCTATTTAGCAAGATATACTGTACGTAATGAAAAGAGTACCTCTTTCAAGATCCAAGATATGTTATTGCCACACAATAAATTAATATATGTGTGTGTACAATTTGATGTCAATAGTCCTTCCCACATTTGTCATAGGCTGCCACAAAAATGTGCTCTGGATTTGGGTCATAATGAATGACATTATTTTTAAAAGATGAAATTCAGTATCATTCTTAAAACAATACTAAACTGTACTGTGGTCAGAAAATATACTTCATGGACTTTGCAGAACTCAGTCATCCTTATAATATAGGTACAATTTCATGAGAAGTAAAACTGTTTTCATGTTTTCAGTATTGTGGAATAAATCTGATGGAAACTGTATGCAAATGGTTTCATCTTTTTCTTCTCATGTCTGGCCCATTGCTGCTGAGAGCTTCTTTTTCCTCTTATGCCCAGCCTCCTTCTGCTTCTGTGCTCTCTCCCTTGGAGTCTTTTTGTTCCATGTCTATTTTGTGGTCAATGGTCAAAATAGCTTATGTGCCCCTTAATTGCCGCTTGCAGCAATATTTATAATGTTAGGAGTCTATAAGTGTATCTTTTATCCATGCGTATCTTAATTGTCTGATTATTAATTTCTGTCTGATACATTAAACCTATGAATCTGCTGTAAATCTATCACTACTACCACTTTATTTTTTTCTGGGGTTGTACAAAAAGATGAAAGTGAAAGTTGCATAGCCTAGTTTCTATTTGATAAGTGGCTTAGTAGTGCCTTGGTTTTTACACCATCATTTTTGCAGAACAGTTGGTAGATTGACAGTAGAACGAACACATTGACATTACAGCCAATTTTCTAAATTTAAATTAATAATTAAATTAAATTAATGAGTTCAGCTTGCCAAAACAAACAAAAAACTTTAAAAGTAAAAAAAAATAAAAATAGACACTTTATTTAATTAACACTCTGAATAACCCATCATTCCCTGCCTGCACCACAGTCTTTGTACACTTCACTGCATTGAAGGCACAGAAATATGATGGGGTGTCCTGTACACCCTTCGAAATTCCTTCAAGAAGGCCTTCTTGTTCACCACACCCGACAAGTAAAAAGATAATTACGATTATGACAAAGTAAACAAACTTTAACAGAGCTTATCTTGATCTTAATCAAGTTTTCAGCGTATCAAAACTCACTTATATAGTATATACCATCACTTCTCATGTTCATGTTTTATCAGTTGCATGGGGCTATGGCTTGGAGGACTGTTTAATGTTAGATAGTATGCTAGAAATAATGTTTTCCCAGTGAATATGCTGAAGGTTATTTTCCCTTTGCCGTCGTTATCCTGTTAAGAATAATGTGTTTTCGGTATTCCATCTATCGTCACAATCTATCGTCACAAGCTACAGTCATGTGAAAAAGTAAGTACACCCCAAGATAAGTTGTCTCTTTTTAGACATACTGTATTTGGACACATGGATATTTGATCCTTATTCCAATGCTTTTTACTGTTATAGGTTGTCTAATTTAACAAAGTACACAAAGAAATTATGCTTTTAAATTATTTATTTATCAGAAATCAACAGAAGTGCAATTATCCTGTGAGGAAAAAGTAAGTACACCCTTCGCTTCAATAACTGGTGTTGCCCCCTTTGGCAGCAATAACCTCTTCTAGGCATTTCTTGTAATTGACTATAAGTCTCTTACATCGACTGGGAGGAATTTCAGCCATTCTTCTTTGCAGTACTCCTTTAATTGTGCGATGTTAGAGGGCTTCCTTGAATGCACAGCCTGCTTCAAGTCCCCGCAAAGCATTCTGATAGGATTGAGGTCTGGACTTTGACTTGGGCATTCCATAACCCTCCATTTTTTCTTTCTGAGCCATTCTGTAGTACATATGCTTGTGTGTTTAGGAGCATTATCCTGTTGGTGGATCCAGGACATTTTCAGCTTCAGCATCTGAACTGATGGCCTCACATTCTCCTCAAGAATAGTCTGGTACAACCCCTGGCAAAAATGATGGAATCACCACTCTTAGAGGATGTTCATCCAGATTTTTTTTTTATTATTTTTTTTTTTTTTACAAATCACAGATATGACACAAAACAATTTTTGTTTAATAGCTGAACATTCTGGCTTTGTGAAACATACCTCAAACAAATTTAATTTAATTATTTTAATTAATGGCATATTTTTTTCCAGATCAAGTAGACGAAGAAATGGTGGAATCACTCAATGTTGAGGAAAAAATTATGGAATCACCTTGTAATTTGCATTTCTAAAACAAATACCGGCACAAGTCTAAAAATCCTAATTAGTCTGCAGTTAAAAGAGAGTGCTTACAGACCTTAACGAGCTGTTGGACTTGGCTAATTGAAAGCAAACATGGCCCCAACAAGAGAGTTGTCAATTGAAACAATGGAAAGGATTATAAAACTCCTTCAAGAAGGAAATCCAACATGGAGTGTGGCTGTTGGTTGTTCCCAGTCAGCTGTGTCTAAAATTTGGTGCAAGTATAAACAAAATATGAAGGTTATAAAAGGAAAACATGGATAGACCAAGGAAGACGTCAAAGCATCAGGATAGAACACTCAAAGCGATATGCCTTGAAAATAGAAAATGCAAAACAAATGGACGGAAACAGGAGTCAATGTTTGTGACAGAACTGTAAGAAATCGGTTGAATGAAATGGAATTTACATATAGAAAAACCAAACGAAAACCAGCACTAACATCTAAGCAGAAGAAAACAAGGTTACAGTGGGTTAAACAGAATCATGGAGTGTGGATGATTGGATGAAAGTGATATTCAGTGCTGAATCACGAATCTGCATTGGCGAAGGAGATGATGCTGGAACTTTTGTCTGGTGCCGTTCTAATGAAACATATAAAGATGGCTGCCTGAAGAAAACAATCAAAATCATTTATGATATGGGGTTGCATGTCAGGTAAAGGACCAGGGGAGATGACGATCATTACCTCAACAGTCAATTGTTACGGCCACTCGCTGAATGACCGCAACATAAAAGGCACAGAGACGTTGAGTTGTGAATAAAGAAAATATATTTATTTACACTAGGGGGGAAAAGGGATAGGGAGCGTATGTGTGCGTGAATGCAGGTATGTATGTGTATATATGCGTCTGTGAATGTAGATATGTGTAGCAAAGGAAATAGGTCAGTAGATGAATAAAATACAGAAAACCCACAGTCCAACGAACTCGGTCGTAGACCGTGAAGGAGAGAAAAACCGTCTCACTCGGAAGCACAGGAACAAAAAGAACAGCAACTCCTGTTTGCTGGGCAAGCCAGTCTTTTAAAGGTGTGGGCCAGGTGACTCCAATCAGCCAATTACCTCTGGAGGAGGGAAAAACAAGACCGCACAGCAGGGGTAAGACAGGCACACGTAACACCCCCTTGACCAAACTGGCCATAGGCTACAGAGAATAACTTATGGTGTATACAGGCATCCTGTAAAACAAACAAAAAAAAAAAAATATATATATCTATAAATTCTCTTTCGAGTATTTAATTATTTATTTTTAGCAGTAGTCAAAAATTCTTACCACTGAATTTGAATGGCACAGCTAAACAAGATACAGCATTACAATACCATACCGGTACTGTAATGTAATATACCAGAATAAAAAAAAAAAAATACCCAGAGTGTGGGAACCCAATAAAGGGAACACACCTGGACGGCCGGGTATCTTACCTAGTCAGCGAGAAACAAGTAGACTAGTAAATCATCCTTACCCGAGTAAAAAGGAAAATAAAGTATTTACATGTAAACGCATCCCATTTTATGGACTATCTCCGGGACAGAGCGTCCGCAACAACATTATCCTTCCCTTTTATGTGTCTAATGTCCAAATTAAAACTTTGTAGGAAAACACTCCATCTCATAAGCCGCTGGTTGGAATTGTGCATCTTTTGTAGGAATACGAGGGGGTTATGGTCCGTGTATACCACAACAGGATGGGTGGAGGAACCTACATAGACTTCAAAATGCTGTAGAGCAAGGATTAGGGTGAGGGCCTCCTTCTCGATGGTGGAATATCCCCGCTGATGGACATTGAATTTCTTAGAGAAATCTTAGACGGGATGCTCAACACCATCGGAACGTTCTTGCAAAAGGACGGCCCCTGCACCAAAATCACTTGCATCTACAGCTAGTCTAAAGGGACAGGAGAAGTCCGGGGCGGAAAGAATTGGGGCATTTATCAAGAGCACTTTTATGTTATCAAATGCTGTCTGACATTCCTCAGACCAAATGAAAGCAACCTTCGGACTAAGGAGGTTCGTTAAAGGAGCAGCAACAGAGGAAAAATTTAAACAAAACCCACGGTAATAACCAGCCATACCTAAAAAACTACGCAGCTGGCGTCTGTCAGTTAGAGCAGGGAACTGTGAGATAGCATCAACCTTAGCGCTCACAGGACGCACAGATCCTCCGCCCACAATTTTGCCAAGGTTCACAGTTAAATTTTGCCAAGGTTCACAGTTAAATTGGCTTTTGCCAAGCGTTCGAAAAGTTCAGAGATACGTTGTACATGTTCAGGCCAGGTAGCACTAGATACTACAACGTCATCCAAGTAGGCTTCACACCCAGGTAGACCTGCAAGAACATGGTTCATGAGCCTCTGAAATGTTGCGGGAGCGTTTCTTAGGCCGAATGGCATTACCGTATATTGCAGGAATGAATCCGGAGTAACGAAGGCTGATATTTCTCTTGCGCGGGCGGACAAGGGGACTTGCCAGTATCCCTTTATTAAATCAAATGTACTGACAAATATAACAGACCCCACGCGATCAATACAGTCCTCCATCAAGGGTAGCGGATAGCTATCAGACTTTGTGATAGAATTTAGCCGGCGATAATCTGTACAAAAACGATAAGAACCATCAGGTTTATTAACTAATAAACATGGAGAGCTCCACGGGCTTTTACTGGGCACTGCAATATTATGTTTCACCATATAGTCTACCTCTTTCTTCAGATGTTGACGCTTCATAGGATTGACACGGTAGACGTGTTGCTTGATGGGGGCTGCATCTCCCACATCGATGTCATGCTCCACGAGTGACATTTGGCTTGGCACATCTGGAAACAAGACTGTATGTGAATTGACAAGACTCAATATGTCCGCCCTTTCAGCAGGAGAGAGATGTGAAAGACGTTCAGAGAAACCAGACAACATCTCAGAGTTCCTCAACCGCCCCTCCACCACACATCTAGAGGGCGCTGTCACATCATCCATATCCCCCTCAGGGAAAATCGAAGAGGCAACAGACAGCTCCTCCGTTGGAGAGAGAGAGAAGGTCAGCACGGGCTTCGCGGGACGTGGCATTTCGATCATGATAAGCCTTCAACATATTCACATGACACAAGCGAGTTTTCTTTCTGCGCTCTGGAGTACTAATTAAATAATCCAACTCCCCAACTTTTTCTTTAATAGTATATGGGCCGCTATAGCGAGCCTGCAACGCGGAACCAACAACAGGGAGGAACGCCAACACTTGATCACCAGGAAAAAACACACAGACTTTTGCGTGTCTGTCAAAGAGACGTTTCATGCGACGTTGTGACACTGCTAGGGTATTCCTTGCTAAGTTACAAGCAGTTCGCAACCGCATTCTAAAATGGGAAACATAATCAAGGAGATTTTCGGGTTTGTCAGAGCCCAACAATTTCTCTTTTAAAAGTTTCAGCGGGCCACGCACCGTGTGACCAAACACCAAATCCGAAGGACTAAAGCCAAACGACTCTTGAACAACCTCCCTGACGGCAAAGAGCAACAGTGGAACACCATCATCCCACTCTCTTTCCTCAGAGAGACAATAAGAGCGTAGCATGGATTTGGTTTGGTGAAATCGTTCTAAAGCGCCCTGAGACTCAGGATGATATGCGCTGGAAGGACAGTGCGCAATACCAAGTTGTAGTAAAACTTGGGAAAATGTTCGCGACAAAATTTGACCCTTGGTCAGTCTGAATTAGTTTTGGCAATCCAAAGATGGAAAAAAACTTTATCAAGGCATTGACAATAACAGGTGCTGTTATTTTCCGTAAGGGCACAGCCTCTGGAAACCGAGTGGCAGCACACATGATGGTTAACATATATTGGTTACCCTTTTTAGTCCGTGGTAAAGGACCGACACAGTCTAAAATGATCCTATGGAATGGCTCCGCAACAACAGGGATAGGATGCAACGGAGCAGGTGGAATTGTTTGATTCGGTTTCCCTGCCATTTGGCAGTCATGGCAAGTCTTACAGTGGTTCGCAACATCACGTTTTAAACCAGGCCAAAACAAATGCCTTAAAATCCGGTCGTATGTTTTAGTAATGCCCAAATGACCAGCAAAGGGACTGTCATGTGCCAAAGTCAATATTTCACTTTGAAATTTGAAAGGCACAACAATTTGATGGGTAACCTTCCAATCCTCTTGGGGGGAGGCAGTAATAGGACTCCATTTGCGCATCAAAACACCGGCCTGCATGAAATAACCTGCTGACAATTCACAAATTTCCTTTTCATCAACAGCCTGATCAAAAAAAGAGGAGAAATCTTTGTTGCTCTGCAATCAGCTGTTCCCGGGGTAAAAACGCATCAACACAAGATTTAAAATCATTCACATTAAGTGAAGTGGTTTTTAAATCGGACCTGCACAAAAATGTGTCACTTAAATTGACAATATCCTCATCGTCGGATTCAAACTTTTTAGCCATCGCGCGCGTAACGGCGTATGTGGGAAATACGTCAGGGTAGGTTTGTCCAAGTGTGTCAGAGGACATGAATTTGACAGGGTTGGAGGTAACCTCTTTGTTAGGGAAAACCTTACCACCAGCTAAATCGTTCCCCAGAATGAAAGACACGCTTTCAATAGGAAAACTGGGACGTACCCCGACCACAACATCACCAGTGACTAGTTCTGAATCCAGTGTGACTTTGTGCAATGGAACATCAATATAATTCATCGCCATGCCTTGTACCAACACACTGGAACCAAGGGAAGTACTGTCGGACAAGGGCAATATGTCAGCAAGAATGAACGACTGAGCAGCGCCGGTATCACAAAGTACTTTAATTGTAACACCAGGTGTACCTGGCAAAGAGACAACTCCCATTAGGAGAAAAGGTGAATAATCAAAAGTTTCTTTTTCCTGAGGAAATAAACCATTACCAGAACTGGGGAAAGTTTTTGATTGTGTATTAACTAGCAAGTGAGGATTAGAGTTTTTCCTTGCTAGTTTAGGACACCCAGTGATACGGTGACCAAAAGCCTTACAATAAGCACAATTGCTCTCACCATCAGACTTATTTGCAGTGCGAGTTTCCTTATTTTCACCACGAGAGAAAAATTGTTTCCTGTCAGAACCAAAAGCAGGCCTATCAGCCTTATTAGAATCACCACATTCAATGTTTCTTTCAAAACGTGATTGGCGCTCAAAACGGGATGAGGGCCTTGACAAGAAAAGAGTCTTGTGAGTTAAAACAAATTCGTCCGCTAGAACTGCAGCCTTTAAACTTTGAGTGACCTTCTGCTCGTTCAAGTAAGTGACAATAGGGTCTGGAAGACAGTTCTTAAATTCTTCCAAGACGACTAAATCTCGCAGCTGATCTTTGGTTGTCACGCTTTGTGATACACACCACCGGTCAAACAAAGTTTCCTTTTCCTTCGCAAATTCTACATAAGTTTGTTTGTCCGATTTTTTATAGCCTCTGAACCTTTGACGGTAGGCTTCAGGCACAAGTTCATAAGCACGGAGAATTGCAGTTTTCACAATTTCATACTCAGAGCTCTCATCCAAAGTGAGCGAGGAATAGGCCTCTCTGGCTTTACCAGTTAAAACGCACTGCAACATAATAGTCCAAACATTGGCGGGCCATTTAAATGAAGTGGCAACACGCTCGAAATGGGCAAAATATTTTTCTACCTCCTTTTCAGAAAACGGTGGGACCATTCGTATATGCCTACTCACCTCAAACTCTGCACGAGCTGGGTCTACAACGCGACTTGAGGTACTTCGGCTTTCAAGCTCCAATTTTTTTAGTTCAATTTCTTGAAGAGCTTTTCGTTCCTCCGATTCAATTTCTAACCTCCGCAAATTCAACTGAACTTCGCGATCATGTTGTTTGTCTTTAAAAGCTAATTCTTTTAGCCTCAGTTCAATTTCAGATTCGCTCATTTGCGGAGGACTGGAGGTAGGAGTGCCGGGAGGCGACAGGTCAGGTTTAATGACCAGAATGCCAAGATCACTTAAGGCAGCTTTGAGAATTGTTTTAACATTCTCCTTAAGTCTTTTACTGGGAATCTCAATACCATAATGTTCAGCAATATTCAACAATTGATCTTTAGTAAAAGTATCAAGTAGGGTTTCAGACAGATC
Source organism: Synaphobranchus kaupii (assembly GCA_029718625.1). Taxonomy (NCBI): domain Eukaryota; kingdom Metazoa; phylum Chordata; class Actinopteri; order Anguilliformes; family Synaphobranchidae; genus Synaphobranchus; species Synaphobranchus kaupii. The sequence continues at coordinate 58,481,665 of CM056376.1, read as the reverse complement.
TAAAATAAAGTCCTCAGTTTTAGAAGCCATTTTTAACCAGTCAAATATCAATTTGAGCAATCCCACTTAGTTTTTAGAAGAAAAAAATAAATATAAGGCTACTGACAGCCAGGAAAAGTACTGCCGTCCCTAGACAATCTACCTAGGCCCACAGAAAGAGAGATCAAGCCCTAACCAGCGCTACGTGTTTAGCTCCTCCGGTCAAGGAAAGAGACTCTCCCCAGGGAACACAGGGTAGATTCCTGTCTAGGACCTCAAGGGACAATCAAACCCCGTTCGACGCTGCGTCTTCAGCTCCTTCGAAAGGTGAATGAATGCACCAGGAAGACCAGAAACAGGTTCTAAGACAGGCCAAACTGAGACTTAAAAGAAACAAGTCTCAAAAATAGGAGCGCAAGGCTCACAATAAAAAAAAAAAGCTAGTGTCCCAAACAGCTCAACAATACAATTAAAATTGCAGCAATACAATTTAGTTATCACAGACAACCAGGGAAAACATCTCAAACACTGCTCAGGCCACAGCAAATATTCTCACTACTTACCAAAACACTCAAAGTAGCAAAAGCAGTTTACCACGCAAAAACGTACCAAAAAACAAGCAGTCGAATATCACGACCATAACGCCAATTAAATACAGCAGCTTGCAAAACGCCAGAACCGGCACCGGAACGCGTGAAACTACAGCTTCAAGCCAAGAAGCCAAACAGTAAATCGCTAAACAAAGCAACCTCTGTAAACATCCCCCAAAGACAGGGATAAAAATACTACTTCAATGATAGTGCATAAACAGTAGTTAGTGAGAAAATAAAGCGAAGTCCAATCAAAAACAACGCTTCTAAACAGAGCACTAACAGCGCTTCTGATCAGCTGTTTCACACGCACTGAAAACTACCAAACAGCGCAAAACACAGCAATCAAAGATAACCATCAAGTATTGTCGTCAAAAAAAAATAGAAATGCTTACCTGAATACGGCGTTACTCTATACAAAACAGCGAACGCAACCAGGAAGTGATTTCAAAAACAGCGCTTCCGAAAGCAGCAGCGCACTGCAACCAATTAGAACACGACAACACTGGCTATCAAAACAATGGATCAATGGTCCATCAAAATGACTAGAAAAAAAACGTCCAGATCCCGGATGAGCCCCCAATTTTATGTTACGGCCACTCCCTGAATGACCGCAACATAAAAGGCACAGAGACGTTGAGTTGCGAATAAAGAAAATATATTTATTTACACCAGGGGGGAAAAGGGATAGGGAGCGTATGGGTGCGTGAATGCAGGTATGTATATGTATATATGCGTCTGTGAATGTAGATATGTGTAGCAAAGGAAATAGGTCAGTAGATGAAGAAAATACAGAAAACCCACAGTCCAACGAACTCGGTCGTAGACCGTGAAGGAGAGAAAAACCGTCTCACTCGGAAGCACAGGAACAAAAAGAACAGCAACTCCTGTTTGCTGGGCAAGCCAGTCTTTTAAAGGTGTGGGCCAGGTGACTCCAATCAGCCAATTACCTCTGGAGGAGGGAAAAACAAGACCGCACAGCAGGGGTAAGACAGGCACACGTAACACAATACACAGGTGTACATTGAAATTTTGGACACTTTTCTCATTCCATCAATAGAAAATAGGTTTGGTGATGATGAAGTAATTTTTCAGGATGATAATGCATCTTGCCACAGAGCAAAGAGTGTTAAAGCTTTTCTTCAGGAAAGGCATATCAACTCAATGACATGGCCAGCAAACAGTCCCGATCTCAATCCGATTGAAAATTTATGGTGAAAAAAAAAAAAAATTTGGTCCGTGACAAGGCTCCATCCTGCAAGGCTGATTTGTCAACCGTTATTCGAGAAAGTTGGAACCAGCTTGATGGAGAATATTGTTTTTCATTAGTGAAGTCCAGGCCTCAAAGAATTCAGGCCGTCATAAAAGCCTAAGTAGGAGCAACAAAGTACTAATTGTGATTTTCTTGTTGATGATTCCATAATTTTTTCCTCTACTTGATCTGGAAAAAAATATGCCAATTTGTTTGAGGTATTAAACAAAAATAGTTTTCTGTCATATCTGTGATTTGTTTATTTGTTACGAAGTAAAAAATCTGGGTGAACATCCTCTAAGTGTGGTGATTCCATCATTGTTGCCAGGGGTTGTATAAAGTTGAATTCATGGTTGGATCTATTATGGTAAGTTTACCAGGCCCTGAGGCAGCAAAGGAGCCCCAAAGCATAACGCCCCCTCCACCATGTTTCACCGTTGGAATGAGGTGCTTCTGCTCAAACTTGTGTGCATCTTCGCCAAACATGACGTTATGCATTGAGCCCAAACAACTCCCAACTTTGACTCATAAGTCCAGAGTACATTTTCCCAGTAGTTTTGAACTTTATCCAGATGTTTGGCAAAGTTCAGTCATGCTTTTATATTCTTTTTGGAGAGCAGGGGCTTCTTCCTTCCTATCCTCCCATGTAGGCCAAGTTTGTGCATTTTTGACTGATGCACGTTAACTGCCGCAAGTGAAGTATGGAGGTCCTTAGATGTTACCCTTGGGTTATTGGAGACTTCTAGGAGCATCATAATTTTGTTTTATTTAGAGCAGTGCACAATTTAGCCATTTGGATAGATTTGGAGACACTAATGGACAACAGGGTACACCTATATGCCTATATTTAGCATCATAGATAAGTAGTTCTGCATATCATCCTCAGATTTTGCACACTTGTGGACATGGAGTTTGTGATCCAGGAAATGTATAGATTTACCTGTTTCACTTATGTAGCTCTCAGTATTTCATTGCAAACTAAAGAAAAACAATTTCCTTGCATTCGTGGCACTTTATTTTGACTTGAATTATGAAAGTAAACAAAGCTAAGTTCGTATTGTAAATGGTACACCTGTCTTGTTTCATTTAAGCTTCTGTGATGCTCACACCTGGAGTTATATGGCCTTAAACAGAGCACCCCCCTAAATAGGTGAGAAATGACCAAATGTGCCATCTGTGCAAAGGGGTTAATCAATCAGTATGGTTAAAATAAAATAAAGTTGTGTCCAGATATGTAAAAAAAAAAAACTGACTACCGTTTGAGGGTGTACTTTTTCCACATGACTGTATAAGAACCCGCTCTGCTATAAAGGGGAGATGAATTAGCGCACACCAAACACAAACAACGTAGACACAAAGCGAGGTGACGCTGCCCTTTGCCGGATCGCTATGGAGTAAGAACGCTGTCAAAAATACGTATGCATAACTTTAAACATTTGTGCGTAAATACATTTGTTGTACACAATACGTATGCATAACTTTAAACATTAGTCCGTAAATACATTTGTTGTACACAAAATTATGTTTTCATACACGTAAATCATACATAAAATATGAAATTGTTAAATTGCGTGTCTGTGTTTATGAGAGTATGAATCCAAAAGCTACGACTGCAAAGATTTATGGATACAACTCAGATTTCTACGGCTACGAATTCTTCCTTACGAATACGGATTCAAGTTTGTGGGTACGAGTCGAAAAGTGTTAAAATTACATCACTGGGGCACAGGCAGGTCACAGGGAAAATGAATCGAACATCGATTCCACTAAAGATGCATGCGTCGAAGGTGCAAGATGGCTTTGAAATCACTAAGGCCATGTAAAAAAAAAAAGTTGTTGATCGTCCCCGCCCGACATCCGACATTACTTTTTTTTTTTTAATAAATTTTTTTTCGTGACGATGGCCAGAAGTTGCAGAAAACACGGGGAAATCCTGTTTCTAAGCCATTTGGATAGAAAATCGTACTCACACCGCACTAGGAGATCCTATCCGATCCACTAGGCATATCCCTCTATCGACCACTACGCAAAATTGTGAGAGCGCATGTGCAGCATACGGGTTGCTAATGAACAATGCACGCCATCTTTGATCAACAATAGCGAGAGTTCACACATGCGATTGTCTATGGTATATTAACAAAACGTTCTACAACAATGCCTTTTATTGTGTTAACAATAGTCTGTTCTGGGTGCAGTACACCGATTAAAGATTGGTTTGGGTGTTCGGTGGAGGTCGACATGACTTTATCGCAGGTGTTTGATGAATTCAATCAAGGAACATTTATTGACCAAAAATACATGAAACATTACAATCAATATGAACAAAACTGATGTTGACAGGCTACAATTAAACAGAAGCAATTTGGTCGAGAGACGCAATGTTCTATATATTCTGTCCTCTTTATTTCTCTCTACGGTCCGCTGTACCTGGTGCTTAAAATAAAAAATAAAATAAAAAACCTCCCTCCCTACGACTTAAAAAAAAAAAAAAAAGGACGATCAACAACTTTTTTTTTTACATGGCCTAATTGAAATGTATTCAATGAAGTAAAATAAATAGGCTACACTTTAAATGGATTCACTGATGATATAACACAAATTAGAGTATATGCAACTAACACATTAGTAGGCTACACAGGATAATTACAACTTCAAGAACGTTCTGGACCAATAACGTCAGTGCACCGATCGGTCAATATTATCCTATTGACCGATCGTGCACTGACGTAGCAAGCAGCATAGCAAGCCGAATGAGAATTTATTCCAATTTACGGTTTCCCACTAGTTGCCCGCAGCTCGATCAGTTTTGTTTTGAAAGGGAGAATTTATGGGGAAACATTTAGGCTAGTAGCTACATTAGCCATCTATGTAGGATAATATGCTGTGCAATGTCTGGATGATTTGTAAACATAATACATGCTTTGCAAACATTTTCTCTTTTTTTGTCTGCAGAGGGCCTTGTCACATTTTTAAAAATTATTTTTATTTATTATAATTTTTTTTGCATTCCCTTGAATTCACTTTGTGTGTGATCTTTACCTGTATTAAACATTGCAGCGTCTGACCACAAGTGTTAACAGTTGCAGTGCTGGAGTGCACCTTGTGTGGTAGCCTTTAAACTAAACTGAATTAACTTGAGCAAAATGTTGCATCCAGTTTCCCGTTAGATCATTGTGGCAGGGTGGGCGTGGTTAGCCTCTGCTTGCAGAGAGAGAGTGAGCGGAGCGGCTCTCGGACCCTGAGCCACAGCTGTCATGAGTTAGTCAGGACAACACGATAATTAACAATGGAATGATTGTTTGATTGTTGCCTGATTGGTTTCACAGTGAGCCTGGGCTTTAAAGGAGGGAAGCGGGAGATCAAAGGGGGCTGGCCGATGATGGGAGAGGACCGGGAGAGAAGGGTCCGCGAATACTGTAGCCAGCGAAAACCAAAACACCAATAAAGTGTCGGTTAAAAACCAAACCTCTTGTGTACTGCCTGTTCTTCCGCGAGGGTGGCACTCGATCTTGCCACAGTGGTGGCCCGTACAGGGAGCAAAACTGGAAGAACAGACTAAGAATGAACACGGAGCAGGAACGGACGGAAGTGGGGCAGCCGGTCGTGGCACTCGCCCGTATGCTGGAGGCAATGGCGCTGATGCAGGAAAGACAAGCTGCAGTACACGCAGAGCAGATGGAGGCTCTGCGTGTACAGGCCACCCTCCAGATGGAGACGCTGCGACAGCTAGCCACCGTCGGGGGGGCAGGATCCCGGGATCAGCCCTTCCGAGCCCATATAAAGATCCAATTACCGAAGATGACCGCGGATGACGACGCCCAGGCCTTCCTGGACAGTTTTGAGGTGGCCGCGGAGGCGTGTCAGTGGCCCAGCAAGGAGTGGGTGGTCCGCCTCCTGCCCCTGTTATCGGGGGAAGCCCAGCAGGCGGCGCATGGGTTGCCGGCGGTAGCCCGGGCTAACTACGACAACGTCAGGAGGGCCATCCTGGATCGGCTGGGTTATAGCCCCGAGGACCAACGGCGCCAGTTCCGGGAAGCATCCCTGGGCCGGGGGGATCGGCCGTTTGCGTTCGCCCAGCGGCTCACTGACATGGCTCGGCGCTGGTTACAGCCGGACATCACTGTGCCCAGCAGCCCGCCGCAAAGGCCGCCGGAACCGGCTCCGAGGAGGAAACCCCCTCCTTGCACGGGCCCAGCGCCTTTTTCCCGAGACCCCGCTACAACCCACCCCCGAATTAATTCTCCTTTTCTTGTCCCTCCCTCTACAGGCTCAGGCTCGGTGGCGGGAGGGTCCGACCCACAGAGGGCTCCGCAGGCGTCTGGACCGGGGTGTTGGCGGTGCGGTCAGCTCGGTCACCTGCGCCGCGACTGTCCAATGATGGAAGTGGGGCAGGTGGTCCGGGTTGTCGGGCTGCCCTCTCTTGCTCACGATCCAGAGGGGGCGTACTGCATCCCAGTAAGGGTGCAAGGGAGTGAACACCGGGCGTTGTTGGATTCGGGGGCTATGCAGTCCATGATTCGGCAAAGCCTGGTTCAACCCGAGGCATTGATTAAGGCACCATGGGTGTCGATTAGGTGCGTGCATGGTGATGTGCACAAATATCCGGTAGTGCCGGTCAAAATTTATTATAACGAAAAAATGCATATAGTTAAAGCCGCGGTTAGTTCCCGGCTGTCGCACCCCTTAATTTTGGGCATTGATTGGGCGGGGTTTCGTAAAGTGTCAGGGAAGCTGTGGGAGGTGCGATCCCGACCGGTAGGGACAGGTGAGGTGTGTGCTGCTGACGGTGATGACGCAGGGTCAGCCGACGCGGTCGAGGGGGGGATGGAGCCGAGGGAGCCTCGAAGGGAGACTCCCCTGGTTTCGGTGTTTCACCCCACGGAGGATTTCCCACTCGAACAGTCTCGGGATGACACCTGTAAGAAAAAAAGGAATGGCTCCGATGTTCGTTGAAAATGACAAAGTTTATTTTTCGCAACAGCAGTTGTCAGAGATACAGCAATGCACTCTGGATTCAGCGGAGTAAAATCTGAATCCTGTTCTGTAAAATGGATGACTTTAAATACCATTTTAGGGCTTTGTTTTCTACAGGCAGGAAACAGAAATGTCTATTCAAAAATTATGTGATTGATTTAAGGAAGACACTGTCTGGCTCCCTTAGATCAATCAGTCTGTCCATCAGTAGGGGGTCTGAAGGTGCAACTTCCCGTGGTCTAACCAGGAACCAGTCTATTGTATTGCTAATCTAATTTCCTTGGTTGAAATAGGCCTTGATAACTCACTCCCAGCTGCTATTCTATAATTGAATACTATGCCTAACAGTGGCGACGAGTCACTGCTTTCACTTACAATTTAACCTACATTGTATTTATGATAAGTTGGTTGATTCGGCCGGCGGCGTGGTTGATTTGTCAGTGTTTGAGTGGATCATATCAGTTTAGAATCTTACAATCCCCCCTTGGATGCTTATCTGCCAGAAAGCATCACTTCACCCAAGTCTGACAAACAACATGAACACCTCATTCCCAAGAAGTGTGCCAGTGGCGGTGCTGTCCTGTCTTAGGTTTCCCTCTTTTGGCTTGGAGAGTCTTACCCGTCATGGGATCCAGCACCACACCCAGCTGGACTTATTGCCATATTCTGCCATGCTCTTACCTGGTGGAACTTATCATAATTACAATTTTATTGAGAATTTAGACTAGTGATAATAAAAGTCAGCTGCCAGGAGGAGGTAGATCTAAGGACTACTTCATACAATTTGCCTGTCTGATGATGTCGCTAGAAAACCCAAAATTCTGCCGCTTCAGAAATGAACACATACAATACAACATAAAACTTTGAAACACAATAAGAACTAGACAAACACATACGGCTGCTTTGAATGTCACTTCCCACAGAAGACCGGAGTAAGCAATTTCTAAATCACCGTCATGCATCTGGTTTAACAGGGCCGTATCCTTTCTCTCTAAACCTTGTTGTGCTTTTATTAAATGCGTGTCTTTTCTTTACATCAAGGTCATGAGTTTTTTGTCTAACTCAGGCATGTCAAACTTAAATTCAGGAATATCCTCTGTAAAACCCAATTCTTCTTCAGCATTAACGAACATAGTCTGTTTAGTCACATTTACGTAAGGGAAGCGATAGGGGCCTACCGACCAAGCAGTCTCAGGGGTTATACAGAATGAGGTGTGATTAATAGGACATGCTGTGAAACTATCATTTATGGAAAGGAAAAGTTGTCTATGTGTTCTAGTTATACAAGATTCCTTACCCTATGTAATAACTCTTGTGAAATTATTGTGTATGTGGGTTAAACTCACAGAACATTTCTCATTCAGAGTGTCCGACATACCACACACTGGTTGTTTACCTACAGCATCACACTCACAAAAGAAGCCAAATGCTGTTTTATCACAACAGTCAATGTCCAAAGATCTCCATTCCCCTGAATCAAGTTGTGTCAACAATTTTGGGAGGTCTTTACGCTCCTTCAGGACATTTCCTTGTAAAATGCCCAGGTTATCTATTTTTACAATTGTTTTGAACACCTGCTCAGTCTGAAAGATAGGAATAGAAACTGTCAAAAGCATGGCATACATCTGTCTCATGAAGCATCCAAACTGAGGAAGGGAGTTTCCTGCTGAACATGCTCCCTGTACGGGCCACCACTGTGGCAAGATCGAGTGCCACCCTCAATCATTCCATTGTTAATTATCGTGTTGTCCTGACTAACTCATGACAGCTGTGGCTCAGGGTCCGAGAGCCGCTCCGCTCACTCTCTCTCTGCAAGCAGAGGCTAACCACGCCCACCCTGCCACATACCCCCACCGCCCGACTTAGGCCCGGGGCGGTTTCGATATGGTGGGTTACGAGATTAGTACGTCCGGGTAGGGGAGAAAACACATCCGCAAACTGCTTTTGCAAGGTCTGCCTGCTGGCTTGGCGAGAGATGGCCATCCGAAAGGGGCGGGGTCTGATTGGATGAATTTGGTACCTCCGGCCCCAGCTCATCTTTCTCCTGATCCACCGTCACCACCGAGACAGCCGCTACCTCTTTCCAAGCTTTTAATAGGTTCAGATGGTAGATTTGTTTTGCTCCTTCCCTATCCGAACGCACCACCTCATAGTCTACCTCCCCTATTCGCCGTGCGACCACAAAGGGCCCTTGCCACTTGGCGAGCAATTTTGTGCTGGAGGTTGGAAGTAATACCAGTACTTTATCTCCCGGTGAAAATTGTCTGAGTTTCGTCCCTTTATTATAGTGCGTTTGCTGCCGCTCCTGAGCCTTGAGCAAATTCTCCCGTGATACCCTCCCCAGTGTATGGAGTTTTCTCGCAGGTCCATGATGTACTGCATTTCATTTTTACTGGAGCTTGGACCTTCCTCCCAGGTTTCTTTAACGAGATCCAAGACTCCCCGTGGCTTTCGCCCGAATATTAGTTCAAAGGGAGAAAATCCATCCACATCTACTCCATATCTGGCAACAGAGTGATGGTTTGGGGCTTGTTTGATAGCTCAGACCCTTGATAACTTACAGCCATTTAGCCAGCCATGTGTTCCATACTGTACCAGTGTAATTTACAGCTGAATCTAGTCTCACCCCCCAATTTCCATAGAGATCCATTCAAATGCAGAGAGGTTATAGTATCGCTTGTAACAGTACCTGAAAATAAGATATCGACAGTTTTTTGATGTTGATGGTCACAGACTTCAGGAAGTAACAGCATGTAAAGGATATGCGACCAAATATGAAATATGATACTTTAAAAATACGTTAAAGCAAAGGGTATGAATACTTATGTAAATGAGAAATTTTTGTTTTTTATTTTTAATAAATTTGCAAAAATCTCAAAAAAACTTTTTTCATATTGTCATTATGGGGTGTTGTGTGTAGAATTTTGAGGGAAAAAATGAATTCAATCAATGGAATAATTGGAATAAGGAATAAGGCTGTAACAGAACAAAATGTGTAAAAAGTGAAGCGCTGTGAATACTTTCCGGATGCACTGTATATATATATATATTAGTGCCCTCTACAATGTTTCAATTTTGCATTTGTAATCAACAGTTCGCATGTGGTAAAGTGCAGATTCTCTTATTTTATTTTTATATATTTTGGTTTCACCATGTAGAAATTACAGCACTTTTCATACATGGCACCCAATTTCAGGGCACTTTCTGTTGATGTCTTTGTGTTTGATTTCTGGACTTGTCAAAAAAAAAAAAAAGTCTAAACATGAAGAGTTCTAGTTATGTTCTTTCTGAGTGTAGGTCGTATTCATAGCTGGGTAAGTGTGCCATGCATTGAACTGAGTAAAACCCAGAAAGCCCCAAAATCTGGAACATGGAATGAAAAGAATGCCATTTTCATTAGTCACATGACACACATTCAGTCCTCACATGACACTCGTCTGCAGTGCACACTAAAAAGTATGACTCTAGTCACAGGGGGGAAGGACACATCCGCTGCCGCTCAGTTCCCCGCTTGCACCGATATTGACTCATGCACACAGTGTCAGGTTACGGCGAAAACATGTTCCTTACGGGCTGGGGGAAGTGATCTCCCTCAGTAACAGCGTTGCACCACTCTCCGTCTCCGCTGATTCAGCCACGCTGACCCGATCTGCAGTTTGCCACCGGTTCCCGCTGATCAGTTCTGGAGGTGGTACCGATTGTCACCCGCTCACTCGTAGCCATGGCCAGTCCGGGTTTTCACAGTTAAAAATATGCCATGAAAAATATACGACAATAATACTATAATGACTGATTAGGCAGACATTTTTATTGCATCTTAAAGCGGCACAGTTTCACATAGTTACAAACAGGGAAGACAGATACATCCATAAATATTGCATCCACGTAAATATCTTACCAACAAAACCCCTCTCAAATTGTTGGACCTCGCATTCAGCATTCATCGAATGGATTCTGGGTTAAAAGCACTTTAATCTTAGGCATCTGTTGCCTACTGTCGGGACTCTACTGCCTCCCTGATGGCATAAGCTGAAAATGAATGTAACACGTAGGAGGTACATGTCAGGGGCGGTATTATTGTTTCCCGGACAGCCTGGATTCTTAAATATGGACTTTACAGACTAACACCAAAAAGACAAACTACTACATAGGCCTGGATGTTCCTCTGACAAGGGATGTGATTATTAGAAGGCTGTGTACTTTGATATGAAGTGAAAGGAATTGAGTGAAACAGCTTTGTAGGACATTTATTTTTATTTCATTACTTTGCCGTTGACAATTCCGGCAGTCTCCAAAATGTGCGTAATACGTGTAAATGTGTGTATATGTAAGGGATAATACACGACGAGGTGGTCATTATCGAAAGAAAATGATCGCCGCGGAGGCGAAGAACCAACCCTGACGCGAAGTGTATTATCCCACTTATACCATGGTTACCAACAATGATTATTTATAGTTACATTTATATTTATTAATTTTTATCAACTTAATCAGCTGAAATTTAAATATCATTCTGCTGCCCTTTGGGCATGTTTTTTTTGTGTTGTCAAGAAAAACTGTCATGGTCTGCAGGCTTATGTTTTCCTTTGTTTCCCGTTTTCCCTCTAGCGCCTGTTGGACGTCTTTTCTGTGCTTAGTTGTCTGTGTTGGGTCTTCGTTTGTTCCGGAAATTAGCAATTTCACCTGTGCGGCTCTTTCGCCGGTTATTTAAACTGTGCGTCTTCCTGCCTCTGTGCTTCCATGTTATCTCGCATTTCACTGGTAGCCGGTAAGGTATAGGACGCGGAGACTGTTTTGCTTGAATATTCTTCAAGTAAAGCAGGAAGGTCCGGTTAGAGTTAGAGTTAGGGTTGATCTCTTGATCTTCTTTTTCCCGTTTTTACTCTATTTTTCAGTCCTTGTTTCTCTACCCTCCTTTGTTTGCTGCTTTATTTATTTTCTCTCCTTCTAACTCACTGCTGTCTGGAGTTAGAGGAGTTTAGTCTCGCTGCTTGTCTTTTCAAGCCTGCTAGTTTTTCCGCCCTATTAGTGGGGTTGCTTTGATTTATTTATTTTGCTTTCTGTACCTATTTCAGTCCGCCTTCTCTTATTGGAGGCTAGAGGTACTTAGCTTTCTGTTAATCTATTCTCGTAGTTCGAGTTTTGTCGCCCGTATAATTCGGGTTGTTTTCATTTCTCCACGTTCTGTCTCCGTTTCAGTGTTTCCTCAGATTGAGGATGGAGTTATTTTGGTTTTTCTTTTATTTCTTTTCCCCTTTACGGAGACCCTTCCACTTAGTGGAGACTTTCTGATTCCTTTCTGTCGCGTCTGGTCCTCCGAAACAGACTCTCCCTTACAAAAATTGCTGGTTGGTAGTTCTAATTGAACAAAATGAGTGCGAGTGCGATGGGTAGTGCTGTGGAAGTGTCGACATTGCTGGTCAGTGGCGAAATTGAATAAGAAAATCTCTTTAGGGTTCATCAGAAAACAGTTGTACCAGGTAGGATATTTCCTTAACCCCTTGGCGCAGATGGCAAATTTCACCTATTTAGGGGGTGCTCTGTTTAAGGCTTTATAACTCCAGGTGTGAGCATCACATAAACTTGGTAAATGGCTTAAATGAAACAAGACAGGTGTACCATTTACAATACAAACTTAGATTTGTTTATTTTCATAATTTAAGTCAAAATAAAGTGCCACAAATGCAAAGAAACTTTGGGGGAAAAAAATTTGTTTTTCTTTAGTTTGCAACAAAATACTGAGAGCTACATAAGTAAAATTGGTAAATGTATATACATTTCCTGGATCATAAACTCCATGTCCACAAGTTTTGCAAAATCTGAGGATGATATGCAGAACTACTAAAGGTCTATGATGCAAAATATAGCAGTGTACCCTGTTGTCCATTAGTGTCTCCAAATCTATCCAAATGGCTAAATTGTGCACTGCTCTAAATAAAGAAAATATGATATATTTAACTACAAATCAACAGTTTTGACTCATAAAACTCACTTTTGCATAATTTTCAAGTGGGAATTACTATATTTTCATCAGAATAGGGGGTAGATATCTATGGGTCCAAAACCCCTATGGAAAACATGTCATAAAATGAATAGAATCAGTTTTGTCCATTATAAAGCATATTTTCTGATGGCTTAAGATAAAACACATTGATATAAGATGGCTTAAGATAAAAAAACATGAAAAATTGACATATTGGGAAAGGGAAACTTCCCTCCCTAATGCGTTTTCTATAGAGCTTGCGTAATACCAGACCGTTAAAACGAAAACTACCGTTATGCTGGGCTGTAGTAAACTGTTCAGTAAATTATAGTAAATTGCAACCAAAAAGACATGGCATATACCGTTGCTAAGGTTACAATGTACTCTATTGGATAAAAAAGCCAACAATTGCACCAGAATGAACTGTAATGAATGAGACAGGCTTATTACATGGGGGTATTACAAGTCGACGTTTCAGATAGTGTAATAGCGGTATAAAGTGTTGTATATTTCTCAAACCGATTGTTCCAGACAATAAATGACCACTGAATTTTGAAAGGAACATCTCGATGTGTAAACCCAATGGTAGGGTTGTATATTCATTTCATATTTAGTAGCATATATTGCTAGTAGAATACACGTTAGAATGAGACAGTACTTTCACTTTATTTTGCATTTGAGTGAGCAGGGCTTTTCATGGCTTTTCTGGCATACGATCAGGCTATTGTTGGGTTTATCTTGTTGCTATGATGTTATTCTAATTTTATATGATGAATAAATATATTTATGAACTCAAACATAGACTCTATTGTCCACTATGTCATGCATGGATAGGTATAGACTAGGTGGGGGTCGCTTTTTAAATGGACTTGCTACGGGGAAATAGTGACACTTAGAAACTCCGTATTTGGCAGAAATCGTCACAAACCGTCTACCAATAAAGTTAAAACACAGAGTTTGTGATTTCCACTAATAGTTTGGCTGCAGTAGCAACGAATGTCTCAGTTGAGCAAAAAGGTCCCATCGGCGTCACCTTCTACACAAAGGAGTTTATTTAGTTTATTTTATTGCCCTGCAGTGCAACATGAGAGACTGAGATTCACAAGCGGTGACACTAGGCTAACAATCCTGCATATCGGAATTCTTTATTTTTTATATAAATGTGTTTATTGAGTTTTCAATTGAATATGACAAATAAACATTACATGACAAACAACATTGACAAAACAACAGCAACCTTACAGATACCGAGAGGAAAAAAAAAAAAAAAAAAGACAGGACAAAGGTGTTACAGAAGCCTGAAACAAACCAAATTACATTGTACAGTGATCTGATCCTAACCTAGAACCCATCGCGGACATACTTCAGATAGTCTTCCAAAACCAATCAATCATCTCTCCCCACCCTCCCACTTTCATACAAAGCCCACTACCCAATACTTCCCACAGCTGCCAATATTTCCCCTACATCATTTTGCTCAATAAAATCCAGAAATGGACCCCAAACCTTCTCAAAAGTGTCTTGTTTACCCCTAACCATGTATGTTATCTTTTCCATTGTCATACAAGACAACATTTCCCTCAGTCATTGGGCAATACTAGGCCTGTTCACAGTTTTCCAGGCGAGAGCTATCAGGCGTTTTGCTTGCAACAGGCCCATATCTATAAGTGATAGTCTTTAAATGGGAATTGACTGGATACAACCCCAGGATAAACACTCTTCGATGGAGAGGCAAATCTACTGATATTATTTGAGAAATCGTATGTGATATCTCCTTCCAGAACTCTTTAATTTTTCCACAGTCCCACATACAATGAAATAACGTCCCTTTAGAGTCACTGCACTTGAAGCATGTATCCGGAATAGCACTATTGAACTTATTCAACTTAACCAGAGTCACATATATTCGCATCAACCAGTTGTAATGCAAGAGATTTAGCCGAGTGTTTACAGTCTGTGTCTGAGCCTTAGTACAGATACTAAGGATATGTCCTCCTGAATGTCCTCCTCCCAAGAGTTCAATTTACGTTCAGAGGATTCGGTTGAGCCAGCTTCTAGCATGCTATATAGAACTGATATCCTGCCCTTATCATTACAACGGGTTGAAATTATTTTTTCGAAATTAGACAAAGGGGGTTCTGTTAAGTTTGGGTTCTGAGCTGATTTGAGAAAGCTTCGCAATTGCAAGTATTTAAAAAAATGTTTTCTGGGAATATCATATTTAACTATAAGTTCTTCAAACGACATAAAAATACTTTCTTTGTACAGATCCTGAACAGATCTTAAACCCTTGTTGGCCCATAGTAGAAAACCCCTCTCCCAGGGATGAAACTCTGGTTCCCCCAGATAGGGCTAAAACATGACAAAGAACGTGTCTGCACCTCATACCAAGCCTTGATCGTGTTTAGAACAAAGGGATTCTTTGTCTGCTTTTTCAGTTTCTGTATATCAGCCGAGTAAATGTAGAGGTTAAGAGGTAATTTGGGCACAACCGAAGCCATTTCAATCTCCATCCAAGACGGGAGAGATTCTGAAGTAAAATAAAACATAGCAGTGCGTAGCTGAGCTGCCCAATAGTACCACTGGATATTAGGCAAATGGAGCCCCCCTTTGTCATACGGTAGGTACAACAGGGACAAGCGGATTCTGGGACGTCTGTTGTTCCAGATAAAAGTAGAGAACATCTTCTTAAGTGTAGCAAAGAGGGATGGTGGCGGCGGTAAGGGGGTGTTCTGAAATAAATACAGCAGCTTTGGGAGGACATTCATTTTCAGAATGTTAATCCGGCCTATTAAAGATATGGGCAAAGAAGACCATCTATCTATTGATTTAGTTATTGATTCCGCGATAGGGTCATAGTTAGTTGGTACTATATGGTCAATGTCTGGCACAATGCGAATGCCGAGATATGTAAAGCATTCCGTTCCATTAAAAAAAGAGGCCAGAGGTGTGGGGTTGCGTCTTTCCTCCTCCTTAAGCATCATAATCGAGGATTTTGCATTATTTATTTTGTATCCTGAAAACGCCCCAAAATTTTTGATTAGGTCCAGAAGTGTAGGTAGAGAGTTGCACAAATCAGTAAGAAACAAAATTACATCATCAGCATAAAGTGCAATTCGATGATCCGTCTGATCTATTTTGATACCTGAAATAGCGGGGTGTGATCTAATAGCCATAGCTAAAGGCTCGATGGCAAGGATAAACAAGAGTGGAGGAGGGACAACCCTGCCGAGACCCTCTGCAAATGTCAAAAGGTGTAGAAATCATATTATTAGTAAGTATTTCTGCAGTGGGATTAGTATATAATATCCTTATCCATTTACTAAAGTTCACACCACAACCAAACTGATCCAGCACCTCAAAAAGGTAGGGCCACTCAACCCTGTCAAAGGCCTTTTCGGCGTCCAATGACAGGATTGCAGTGTCTGACGACCCCCTTTTAGCATGTAGGACATTTAGCACTCTCCTAACATTGTGAAAACCTTGACGGCCTTGAATAAAGCCATTTTGGTCTTTACCCACTACAACCGGGAGAACACCCTCTAACCTTCTCGCAAGTGCTTTACAGAGTATCTTAGTGTCAGAGTTTAAAAGTGAAATGGCACGATAGGAATCACATTTGGTGTGTGGCTTTCCAGGTTTTAGGAGCAGGGTGATCAGGGCTCTCCTCAAAGAAGGGGGCAGGGTATCATTTTCATAAGATTCCAAGAACATATCCAGAAGAGGAGTACAGAGTTTATCTTTAAATCTCTTATAAATGTCAATAGGCAGCCCATCAGGGCCAGAAGCCCTCCCTGCCCTCATATTATCAATTGCACTAGCAATTTCCTCCACAATCAACTCAGCGTTAAGAAAATCCTTAGATTCCTCTGAAATATTGGGAAACTCCAAGCTATCTAAAAAACTACCCTGAGTGTCATTTTCAAGGGGATACTCTGATGCATACAGTTTCTCATAAAAGGATTTGAAAGTGTTGTTTATCTCCTGCGGGTCTACAGTTACACCTCCCCCTGTAACCTGTATTGAATTAATTGCTCTCTCTGCCTGTTGCTGTTTAATTCGCCAGGCTAACAATTTCCCAGCTTTTTCGCCCTGATCATAATATGTTTGATTTAGTCTCAACAAGCCTGCTGCTGCTTTACCTGCAGAGATTTTGTTATATTGAGCCCTAAGTAATAGCAACTGAGGAGTTAAGTGAGGAAAATTTCTCTCTCTAATTTTAGTTTCAAGCAGCTTCATCTTTTGGCGTGTATTCTTGGATTTGGAGCTGGTAAAATTTATAATCTGACCTCTTATAAAAGCCTTAAAAGCTTCCCATCTGACACAAGCTGAAGTCTGAGTCGTATTAATTGAAAAATATAGGTCAATTTGCTGTCCAATATATTCTAGAAAACATGTATCTTGCAGCCATTTAGGTTGAAAGCGCCATTTAGGTGGGTCAGCTACCAGATTAGAATCAGAATAAATAAGAGATGCTGGAGCATGATCAGAGATGACAATGCTATCATAAAAGCAATCTTCAATTTTAGAACGTAATGCTGCTGAAATAAAAAAATAGTCAATCCGGGAGTAGGTTTGATGAGTGCTAGAATAACAGGAGAATTCCACATCATCTGGTTTCACTTCTCTCCAGATCTCTATTAAATTTAATTCCTTCATAAAATGCTGTATCGTCTTCCTAGATTGAGTTTGGGAGATAATAGACCCAGAGGTGCGGTCTTTAACAGGGTCTAGAGTGCAATTAAAGTCACCTGCGACAATGTAATTACCTGGAAGTGTAAGAGAAAATAAGTCAGTAAAGAACTAGGGGCCCTATCTTGGCGATCTTGGCGCTTGGTCTAAGCGCATGGCGCTAAGTCCATTTAGGGCGTGTCCAAGTCCACTTTTGCTATTTTAACGGCGTGTTTTTTGGGCGCTAAGCACAGCGCAAGGTGCAACTGGGCTGAACCTAGTCTCTTCATTAATTTTTTTTTTTTTTGCAAATAAACCAATCAAAATGTTATATCCCATTCCCTTTAAAAGCCTGCTTTTCCACCTTGGCGGATTGCTTATGATGGCAAAACAGACATGCTCGTGCGTGTTTAGTGCGATCACAGAATCGGCTATATGGATCAGTAGCAGTAGTAGTATTATGAGTTCCCGGTAATTCCTGACAGTGCTGTTTACGAAATATATGCTGTTAAATTTCGTTAAAAGCACCTGCAATAGCTGAGAATAAGCGACCAATTGCTTCATTCTCACCTTAGAAAACGCCAAATTAGCCTGCTTGTTTAACGAATTTCATTTGATTATGCAATGAACTCATGTTCAAGCTTCATCCGAAGTTCATTAGGCTACCTGCATTCTAATTTTGATTAATAACATAACTAACGTTATTTTGCCTTAATGATGACACTAAATACAACAAATCTGACAGGTTGGCAACCCATAGGTTCAGCATATTTTTCCTTGTTTTATAATGTCCTGCTTATGGAAATGTGACCAACCTGTTTAACTGGTAGCGTAATACTTTAAAACGATTCACTTTCCCAGGAAGACTGTGAAAAGTGCGATGTACAGCAGGGGAAACAGACCTGCTCATGTAAAGCGAACATGCAGATAATGGAATTCAAATTAATTGTAAATTAATTGTGTAACGTGCTGCAAATTTCGTTTCTAATTAGACGCTTAGTTCTCTTTAAAATCTTTTGTTCAAGTTATGAAATAACAGGTGAAATCAGCGGGGTTTTAATAAGCTGAGGGTATGGAAACCTTGTCACTGTAATTTAAAAAATATAAAGGACGAAGAATAGCTAAGGTTAGCCTAAAATTCAGTTAACATGATGACATTTATCTCCGTTTTTTAACCACAGTCTATCGAAAAAACATTACGCCATTTGTCCGCTGTAGCCTAGGCTATTTGAAAAACAATAAAAGCAATATTCATTGGACAAGGTTTTGAACTTTTTTCAGTCACAAACCATTCTATTTACTTACAGGCTGTATTCCTAGATAAACAGAGCTGTATTGTAATGACATCTGAAGCGCATTTTCAGAACGCAAATGTCCGTCTATTGCAGTGCGCGAGTTTTCCATTGAATGACAATTCACGCATTTGGTGTAAACGACAATTCGCGCATTAGGCTTGATATAGGTGTTATCAGCTCCTTTTTAATGGATAGCCATTGTCCCGTACCATCGCACATCGCCTGGATATTGATGGAGTGGGCTGAGAGCAATGTAATGTGGCATCGTTTCCCTTCGCCGAGGGAAAGGTATGTGGACCTATGGAACCTTTTATTATTATGCATTTTTGATATAGCCTACACAATAATAATATTTCACATTGTGATCTAAATATTTTAGTCATGCTTGTGCGCGCCCCTGTGTGTAACAGACAGGAGGGTACGCGCGTTGTGCACACGCCTATGTAGACGCACTTATATGCGCCGTTAAAATAACATGTAAACAACTGCGACATGACTTTAGACCAGGTTTGTGGTGGTTCTAGCGCAAGTGCTTTCTGCTGGTTCAAGATAGCAATACGCCAAAAAGAATCCTGGCCACTCCTCATCTTAAGACCAACACGCCCAGTTCACTTGTAATGGGCGCAAGAATACATGCTAGTTAAAGGACGTAAGCGTTAGGCGTTATAATGAACCTAGCGCCGGGTGTAAGATAGCAAAGACACTTGCATTTGGGTTAGCGCCGCTTTGCGCCGGGTGTAAGATAGGGCCCTTGGAGTTATCCTCATTAGGACCATATACGTTAATTATATTCAACTGTTCAGACAGTAGGGTACCCTGAATAATAATATATCTGCCTGCAGGATCACAAATAGTTTGCAAGATCTGATACGGAATGGATTTAGGTATGAGAATAATAACTCCCCTTGCATGGGAAGTAAACGAGGCTGAAATGACCTGTCCAGGCCACCTCTTGCGTATCTTAATAATGTCCTCGGATACCAAATGTGATTCTTGCAAAAATATGATTTTTGACTGAAGTTGTCTTAATCTACTTATTACCTGTTTTATTTTGGCTATTTTATTTAATCCCCTACAGTTCCAGGACGTGAATTTAACCTTAACACTATTAGTCATCAAAGTTTACCAGGTTCGTTTGAACCAAAACCTTGCCCCACTTGTGCACAGTGGATCAGGCTATACCAATATACCTCTGTTACCACCAAAAACAAAAACACAAAAAACATTTAAAAACACGACAATGTACATAAACACATACCTAACAACAATCAACCACCGAACGTGTGGAAAACTCCTATTGTCCCGAGTCTCTAATAGACCCCCCCCCTCCCAATAGACTCCCCCTCTCAATGACACTCCGTGTAAGGTGCTCAACAGATCCACACCCGCGTGAGGAGCCGTCTCTGCCTCTATTAACTTTCCCTCTCTATACACCTTCCGCCCCGCCACAAGTCATTACGATACACAGAGCATTCACCATTTAACAGTAGGCTTAACAAAAAAATATATATAAAATAAGCACTTGGGATAAGACCGAATATAAGACCACCGATCTAGCCTCTGATACACGACACAAAACCGCACAATACCGCTCTGATGCAAAAAGACAGCAGTGCATATCCTACCCAAAATTATAACAAGGCTAGACCTGCTTGTAGTTTGGCCATAATAGTCCATAAAAATCCAATAGGCAACGCTCTTATGCTATTGGTCACGAGAAATGATAAAACAGTGGTTTGTTATAGTCACAGTAAAAAAAAACATTACTATAACAATAATATAGGCCTACTGTCAAAGTGAATAAAGACACATTTCAATCTCTAAATACCTGTTTAGGCGGAACCAAAAGCATCCATCCGAATGTAGGCTATACCGTCCAAAAAATAAAGATCAAATGTGGCTTTACTTTGCCAAAATCGCTTCTTCAGCGCCCCTCCACTTCTCTGCCTCTGCCAAGCTTCTCAAGGAACTTCTCCGCCTCGGCTGGTGTGTGAAATATATAGGAACGTTCTTCGTAGGAGACTCTCAAGCGCGCTGGATAGATGATGCCATACCGAATAGCCTTAGCCCGTAGCCGCTGCTTGACACTGTCAAAACGTCTCTGCCGCTTTTGGACTTCAGTGGAGAGGTCTGGGAAGAACATAACTGGACAATTCTTGTAAAGTACTCTCCCTTTTGCCCTGGCCGCCTTCATCACGCTTTCCTTATCTTTGAAGTTTAGGAATTTCATTATCAGAGATCTAGGGGGCGCGTTTGGATCGGATCTCGGGCCCGCAATCCGGTGAGCTCTCTCTATAATCAAAGGAGAGCGGAGCAGCCCCATCTCGAGAGCTTCAGGCAACCACTGCTCCAGGAAAGAACACGCATCGTTTCCCTCGGCACCTTCGGGGAGATGTACCAGTCTCAAGTTTGATCTCCTGCTGCGGTCCTCCAAGTCAATCAGTTTGGAGGTGAGCGATTTGACTTTTTCCTCCAGTGCGGTGCTCGTTGCTTGCAGGGCCGTAACGTTATCTTCGGTTCCAGAAATGCGCACCTCAGCCTCAGAGATTCGCCCAGCACATTCCTTGACTTCTTTTTTAACACTGTCCAGTGCAGACAATACATTTTCGAATTTGGTAGAGAATTCTGCATTCATGTCTTTGATGGCCTTGAGGATATCTTCAGAGCTGACGGCCATGCTCTCGCCCCTCGCCTTCTTCTTCGTCGTCAGACTCCACATTTTCATTCGTTGTTTCCGTCTTTCTGGCGCCACGTCTCCTCGCTGCCATTGTAGAATTTATAAGCTAGTTAACTATTACTGCCTTTCCTGGTATATTTAAGCTTAAGGGTGAACTATTTCAGGATGTATTTCAAACTTGTAGCGGAGCTGAAAAAGGTGCGACTGATCAGCTCTGCTCCATTACCGGAAGCGGTTCGCATATCGGAATTCTTAAAGTTGTAGCCTAACTTACAATTTCAGAGAAATATGAATACTATAATTGGGATTTTGACGACTATCCTACCACTAGGAGGGCACCGTGGATAGGGCTAATAGGCTGCATGTTCGTGCCTAAAGAGGGCATTGCACTTGAGGCAACATTTGTTGTATTTTATAGCCCAATGATTATTTATTTTATTAGAAAAACTTGTGAAAGAAAATAGACACACACACACATTAAAAAATTGCATCCCATAATATGAAGTCGGACATTGATGCCCATAGCGCTACAGACAAATCATAGGCCTTCTAAACTAGAGACACAGGGCAAAAGTGGGTTACAGATTTTTGTGGGATAAACACTGCCGAAGTTATTGCCATGTGCAGGTGAAAATTGGATATTATTGGAGTTTCATCTGCAGAATGCGAAAGTTCTTTTCCATGTTATCTCATAACCCCCCTCCGCCGCACCATGTTTCACGGATGAAAGAAAAACCTGGTTATTCTTGCTCATGAGAAGGCCATTGATATGGATGAATTTGTACGTGTTTTTTTTGCGGAAAGAAACAGAAGACTGATGTTGTGATCTTATGTAGCATGCAGGAATGTGTATACAATTATAAACTAAGATACTGTAATTTCATTTATATAGAGCTAATATATACATTCAATTACAGTATCTTACAAACCCCAATTCCAAAAAAGTTGGGACAGTATGTAAAAAGCAGAAAGCAGTGATTTGTAAATTCATTTGTATTTAATTGAAAACAGTACAAAGAAAAAATAGTTAATGTTTTACCTTATCAACTTTATTGATTTTTATAAATATTATATAAATTTATATAAATTTTTAAATTCCGAATTTTATGCCTGCAACACGTTCCAAAAAAGTTGCAACAGTAGCAAAAAAACAAAAACCTGTTTGGAACATTCCAAAGGTAAACAGATGATGCTATCATGACTGGGTATAAAACGATATCAAAAGACTCTAGATATTTTATTTTCAGGTACTCTTTATAACCTCTCTGCATTGAATGGATCTCTATGGGAATTGTGGGGTGGCACTAGATTAAGCTGTAAATTACGCAGGAATAGTATGGACCTGCTTACGAGACTTCCACAGTACGGATGGAAAATAGTGGGTGGACTCGTTTTGCAAGCAGGAGGCCTCCCGACCATTCCCGAGTGGGAGCGTGTTCTGCACTCATTTTGCACAAAAAGCAGTTGCCGGACGTCGCCACTCTGCCCGCTAGAAATTAGAGGTGAAGTTGGCGAAGCACTTGTGAATGACGTCAAACGCTAACGAGTGGTTCCAAATGAGCCATGCCGGTTTTTGGATGTTTTGATTTGCTTATGCTACACGCTTCCAATTAGGGCACCCGTTTATACTCGATTGAAGCAGCGAGCTCCTCCCTCGCCCGCCGTGATGTGGGATAGTCCGAGATGGTCTAAACAAGTCCACCCATTATGGCGGATATTTTTTGCATTCTGCACATTGCATGCTACACAGTGCACATTAAACAGCGCACTTCTGCCAGTGCACTGTACGCAGGAGACAGGGTGCAGTAGATAGGGCTCTGATTCGGACACAGCCAGGGCCGGATTAAATGGATAGATTGCACTAGGCAGACAATTTCAGGCCACCCCAGTATCTCCATATTTTCTCAGTGATGTGGAAAAATTTTGACGGGGTTTGTTTGATGCGAAGAAGTCACGCATTTTGTCGTCAATTTTATCCCATTATGCAGGATTGGGTGAATAGTTTGCTATCACCCTGTCTGGGTCGATAGTGTCATGGTTTGTGACCTTTTTCCCTTGCGGTTGTGTTCCTCGGTCGCCACTAGTGGGCGTTGGTGGAGTTTTGGCTCCTTTCCTTCTTCTCACGAAGAAGTTCTCATCAACGTTGCACAGCTGCACATGGTTGCCGGTGAGCTATTTAAGCCCATGTTCCTTTTGTTCTGGGCTTCGATATTGATTGTTTGTTGTTTGTGCTGTGGTGTGTTGTATTGCATTATTTTTGCTGTTTTGTGTGCGGTTTATTTTTGCCCTTTTAAAGTTTTAGTCGTATGATTGATCTAGTGTTTTAAGGAGACCGTTTTGCTCTGTTGGGAGTTTTGCGGGACTTGGCTTTGTGCTTTGAGCTTTCAGGTTACATTCCTGTTTTGTGTGCTCATTTCAGTCGCCGCTTTCTGGTCTGTCCTTTGTTTGTCGTTTTGCCTAGATCGTTTGCCATTTTCTGTCTCTTTCTCCTCTCTCTATCTGCTGTCTTTCGTGATAGCAAGAGGAGTTTGTTTATTAAGGGTGTTTTATCATACTGACTTTAGGGCTCTATTTATTCTTAGAGGCAGGGCTAGTATTTTCTATTGAGCTTGCGTGAGTCAGATAACCGATAATTCCGGTGCAGCTGTCCTCTCGCCCCTGTGTGCCTTTATCCGTATATGGAGTTTGACGATTTTGTTTGGAACTGTAGTTCTGTTTCGTCTGTCGGTGCATGTCTTGTGCCATTATCCGTATATGGAGTTTGATGATTCTGTTTGGAACTGTAGTTCTGTTTCGTCTGTCGGTGCATGTCTTGTGCCATTATCCGTATATGGAGTTTGATGATTCTGTTTGGAACTGTAGTTCTGTTTCGTCTGTCGGTGCATGTCTTGTGCCATTATCCGTATATGGAGTTTGACGATTTTGTTCGGAACTGCAGTTCTGTTTCGTCTGTCGGTGCATGTCTTCCTGTGGGGAGGATTGGGCGATGTTGTGGACATGTTTGCGTGTGACTGCGAGCCTCTATATAAGCCTTGGAACATTTATTATCGGTTCCTTCACCTCGTTACATTTTCCCTTACTGAGAGGCTAGGGCGTTCATTTTCTATTTAAGCTAGTCATTCTGCTAGTAAAGTTATGGGACTGTGGTGCTCCGTCGGCTCACCTGTAAAATGTTTCTTCCTCCTGGGAGATCGGGCGTTTACCCCTTTGTTCTGCATGTGACTGCTAGCTTATGGAAGTAGCCACGGAACGTTCTATCTGTTCCTTCACTTCCTCCTATACTAATGAGTATTAGTTTTCAGTGTTTGTTGGTTGTGTGTTTGATGTGTACCTTTTATGCTACTCGCCTATTCTTATGCCTCATTACTGAGGCAGGGCGTTTATTATTGCTGGCCGTTTGATTACTTCGCACATGGAAGCATGGGGTAGCAGTTCTTTGTTCCCCTTCGCCTTGTTTGGATTTCTTGCTGTGAAATCAGGCGTTTGTGCTTCTACTTAATTGCGTGTTACAGTGTGCTGGTTCGTAGCTTCGGTACGTTGGTGTGTATTTGTGCCATTATGCTACTCGCCTGTTCTTATGCGTCTCGTTTCCGAGACAGGGCCTTTGTTATTTCCGGCTAGTTTTTTAGTTCCTTAGCTCGTAGAAGTATGGGGTAGTAGTTCTTTGTTCCCTTTCGCCTTGTTTGGGTTTCTTGTTGTGAAACCAGGGGTTTGTGCTTCTACTCTTTGGTATGTAACAGTGAGCCGGTCTGTAGCTGTGGTGTGTGTGTGTTCCTTGTCTTGTCTCCTCCCTTATCTGCGGGGTTTCCTTGCCTTAGTGGCCCTAGGGCTTTAAGAATCCCCTTGCTGCGTTTGGCTCCTCCTACCTCACACGTCACGCCCCATTACAGATAGGTTTTGTGAAAAAAAACATTTGGTTCACGTTTCTCTGGCCTGTTCTGTTTCCGTGGATGTCGTCTCCTCCTGCTGTCCTGCTTCTAACTCAGGACCAATGTCACTGTGCCAATTAGAACCAGAGACAGCGGCAGGCTCACCTGCCTCGGGTGCTGATCGTGCAGTCGTTTATGCAGTTTTTCGACTCCCCAGCAGATTTCAACCTCCCTTCACATGAATGCGCTCGTCAAGCTACGCGTCATTGCCTCCTCATACTTTCCCCTGTCACTATGAGTAGACTAATAAAACTTTGTAAATAGTTACAGCATATTAAGAGATGGATCGCAGCATGTCGCACCTACGAGAATTTGATTCTGAATTTTTTCCCATTTTTGCCTGTCGTTTACCTCTCTTTATAATGAAAAGGATAGTGTTCAACATCGTGACACTTTTTATGGTCCACCACAATCAATGGAACATTCTGTGATTCGTGGTTTATATAGCTATGCTCGTACCACAATCCACAGTATAGGCTAATCATTTTAAGTTTAACTGGAGAAATGAAGCAAAAGAAACACACAGAGCTTTCATAGCATAGGCTATCGTGTAATGTAAGTTTGACGAGCCCATTCACGTTAGGGGAATTGAAATCTGCAGGGGAGTCGAAAAACTGCACAACACCGGACGAGTGCCGAACTTTTGAAAAACTACTGTCGTTTTTTTTTTTGTTCCATTAGGCCTATCTTTGCAGCAATGCTTTCAGGCGCAGCAAAACGCTAAAAAAAGAAAAATGAAGAGGTAGCACTGGTAATGTAACGAGAATGACCTGCACTGAACCAGAAAGACTTTTTCAATGTGCGCTAGACCAGAGAAAACCTCTGGCTAGGCTACGTTGTGCATGATTAAAAAAAAAAAAAAACCTACATTGATTGAAATAAAAGTTTTCGATTCGGTTTTTATATATGGACACAGCCCAAGTCATGGATTTGCTCGATAGCATGCAGCACCGCAGTTTTAGACAACCGAAGTTCTAGAAAACCGAAGTTCTAGACTATCTGTTTTAGAAGACACATTTGTCACTTGTACCTCTTTCCCATTTATTATAGGCCTATCCTCGTATTATCACAATTTTTCTTAAAGGTGCTGTAGGCAAGATTTTTTTGCGAAATTTGCTCATTACATTCCAGTAGCTATCAATAAATCAAGTGTTCTGGTTTCTGTGAGTGTCCTGGCCTCTGTACTAGGCTGTCAAAAAATCTCAAGCCGGTCTTTCAAAAACCAACCAATCAGGGCTAGTTATATAGTTACCAATCAGGGCAACTATCGACTAGCAAAAGATCCTCCCGGTAGAATAAATCCCTCCCTGTTTGCCTGTCTCCGCGCGTGCACTGGAGCATAAATTGATGGGAGGGGCTTAAGAAAGAGATAGGAGGGAGTGCAAAAGGGGGAAGTCTTTTTGCCTTGTATATTTTCAAACTTGCCTACTGCAGCTTTAAGTGAACAGTAATAATTACTGATATCTACCACAAATGTACTCTTGCGCATACATTGTCTTAACTTAATGTTAAGTTAGACTACTTTAATCGAAAAGTAGCTGTGTCTCACAGCCCTTTGCGCGATCCTCTCCAGCTCACGGTTAACTAACGTTACAAAGGGATGTTCAAGCAAGCAATTGATTTGAAGAATAAAAAATTACGTTAGTGTAACATTAAGGACAAACTTTTAGTGTAACAAGAAGGACAAACTTTACTATTTTTGCCGGGCCTCAGGCCGGCCTAGAAGAGCGAGAGTCGCTAACTGACTGACTGATGTCTACCTTGTTGAAAGTCACGCGAGAAGTGGCGTAAATAGGCAGAGTAAATGGTGGTAGTAACGTTATACTGTTTGTGTGTAAGCACGGTTACCTAACAACCGACGCCACTTTTTATATTGTGCACAGCTGATCGGTAACATCACCTTAGAGGTGCACAATGCTGGGGCAGAATATTCAATATTTCAAAAGAAATCAACATCAACTTGTAAGTGCAGAAGCTGAAAGGGATGATGAAGGACACTTGTTTAACTTTGAATATCTTAGTTACATCAACACTGAGCTAGCTAAGCAGTGGTGTAAATATGTGCAATATTCTTTTCAATTTAGCAAGTGTCCAGGAAGTATTCATGCTGGCTCCCATCCCATCTCATCATATAACTAACGTTAGGCACTCAATTGAATGAAGATAGCTTCGACCGTATTCATCATAGGTTTTATCACAATGACAGTGTAAACGTATTCATCGTAGGTTTCTATCACAATGACAGTTTAAACACGGCGCCATCTTTAGGACCTATTTTGCAGTGCAGCGGTCCCTCACAATCTGTCAGCGGTTCACGGGTTTGGGAGAGATTGCTAACGTTAGCCATGTTTTTTCATCAGCAGTGAGGTGCGTGATTTCTTTAAGTTAGCTGCTGGTAAATTTGGTTTAGCAAATTTAACATCAACTTCACTAACGTTAAAGCCATTGCTTTCACCACATTATCTTTTTCCCTTTACTAAACAGGATAGCTCAAGCACAGGTGTGCCAATAATAGGAGCCTGAAGAAAAAGTAAATTCACTGATTGTTTACATGGCAATAAGTAAGAGTGGCTGCTTTCCTGCTACAAACTGTATAATGGAATCCTATAGACGGGCAATGGTGCTGATTTTATGCAAAGCTAAAGTCAATATTACATAGGATGCGTGTAAAACCATGACAATCCTTTGGAACCTCATTTACTATTTTTGGTCTTAGACTGCCACCCTGTGGCTAAATTGTGCATTTTGCCAACTGATAGGAAACGATATTGCCAATCAATACTCCCATGATATTACTTGAAAATAACAGTCAAAATCCTAAAAACGTTCATATTTATAAATTCTCACCATAGCTAGCTAGCTAACTAGTTTACAATATATTGACTTCCGGCTAACGTTGCAGTGCTTCCCCTAACTTGACTCATCTGTGGCACACTTCTACAGCATGGCCACAAAATAAAGTGAGTAGGCTACATACTCGTCACGAACAGGATTTATTTAGCAGAAGGGTGATTCTCACGAACTTGGCACAACATATAGTAAAAGTTAAGAAGATAAAGAGACAATAATGATCTTTCCCATTTCATCAAATATGATCTAAATTTATTATAAATGTTAAATTCATTGTTTTAGTATACATTTTAAAGCATTTTCAGACATTTTCTGTTACACTGTCTAAAAAAAAATTCATTACCGTAACACATTTTAAAGTAGCAAATAACAGAATAATACAAAGTTGCATTTCGAAGATTTTAACACAATGTAAATGTACATGCTCAAATAACAGGATTTCATCCTAAAATGTATTTTATATAAAAACACATATTTTCAATTCAAAGAACAATCTCATTACCGTAACGCACAGCTGGTTTTTCCCATGGATTTTCTTTGTGGTTTTGTTTAGAATAAATTTTATTTTTAAACAATAACCATAGTAGAAAGGGCATGGGACATATTTCAAACACAGCTTAAACTTTTGAGGTATTGTATTAGTGTAATTTGAATATTTTATCAAACATGGAGTGTTTCGGTAATGAAATTGACATTACGGTAATGAAAGAGCATGTTTCGGTAATGGACCCCAACTTATTCAAATAAAGGTTTACCCAAAATCAATGTTGTATCGTGTTTAGCCCTTTCTAGGTGACGTTCAACAAGATCAGAGAATTTTCTTATTAATTTTTTTACATACTTGCTGTCCAGAGCTTGGCCACTCCAAATGCAGTACATTTAGGCAGTATTATGTCATACTTATCCTTATAAGGAGAAAATGGGAAAGGTTATGACCAAAATGACATGCTCTGCTTTTGGAGTGGCCAGGCTCTGGACAGCATGCATGTATAATAATTTTTTTTAAATTCTCAGAACTTGAACATCACCTGGAAAGGGAAAAACACGATACAATATTGATTTTGATAAACCTTTCCTTTAAGTGAAAACTACAAGTGTACTATTAAGTCCTTGAATGATTATTTCAAATCATTTTTTTTTTCAATTATTAAAAAATGACAGACAAAACACCCCACAGTAACCTCCCCCAGTTGTGCTCCCTCACTTGACCCAACCCACCACATCCTGTCCCTAAACATACTGAAAACGTACTGAATGCAATGAACTTTGAACTGAAATTCCTATCCCCCCCCCCCCACACACACACATCCACCCACCCACACACACACAGACAAACACACACTCTCTTATAATTTCTCGATTCAAGACATTTCAGGTTTTTCTTGTGGAGTACTTCGCCCAAATTTCAGGCAGCACACAGAAGTGTCTGGCAGAGGATGTTGCAGGCATGGGCACAGGGATGAGAGCTTTGTTGATCTGCAGATTTTTTTTTTTTGCATTACACCAATTGGAATTCTCCCTCCACTTTTTTTTGTTTTTTCCTTTGTTTTGCATTCATGTCTTTGGCTGACTTTAATAGACCGCTCTCCTTTCGTTTTAGATACCTGCAAAAATATTGCCAACGTTAGTTATAACACTAACACAAAAGTGCTAATAATACAACCCAAAAGTACTCAACATAATTATGTGTTAATAGAGCATTAATAAAGCCTCAATAAACATGACGATGCATTAATAACGCTCTGTGTACATTGAAGTATGCTTAATATAATCCCATGTTACATTTGACATTTAAAAAAATGTCATGACATTGCGAGCCTTCATTGATTGTAATAACACAATTTATTACACATTCATGAATGATTCATTACGTATTATGTATTAATTACCTTCATTATAACATACTTTTAAAGAAAAATCCAAATGACAGATGGAAAGGCCATCATTCATAATGCATTAATGAATGATTTATTAACGTATGTAGGTCATTAATACATTCGTAACACGTAATGAATCACCAATGAATGTGTAATAAATTGCGCTATTACAATCAGTGAAGGGCCCCAATGTCATGTGACATTGGATTAGTCATAACGTATGTTATAACATTTCTTAATCATTTCTCATTAGTGTTATGAATAATGGCATTTCCACC
This sequence comes from Synaphobranchus kaupii, assembly GCA_029718625.1. Lineage (NCBI taxonomy): Eukaryota > Metazoa > Chordata > Actinopteri > Anguilliformes > Synaphobranchidae > Synaphobranchus > Synaphobranchus kaupii. The sequence goes on along the minus strand of CM056376.1, from coordinate 58,451,310 downwards.
TCTGTCATGTGACATTTTTTTAAATGTCACATACGACATTGCATGTGACATAACACATGTAATAATGCATGTTATTAAAGAGATACTGCAGAGGCTTTTCTAAGGCCCTTTTTTCCGCTTCAATTTGAACTGAAACTCGTGAGTAGGTGTGGTCATATGACGATGATGCCACGTAGTCATATTATGAATATTCATACGGTCAAGGAGTGAAAGGGTGTGTCTTGGTGAACTGACTCAGCCCCCTTCCAGCTCTCTCCTCACAACTAAATAAAATGGCTGTATTAGTTGAGCAACGTCTTCGCGAGGAGAAGTCCCGGGATGTAACCGAATGGTAAAGCTAACGTTACCTAGCTAAGTTAGCTTGTTTGTCTGCCTAAAGTAACGTTACTATTGAATACATTCAAATACACAGCAAAACCCAGTCACACAGTAACGTTAGTATATTGAACATGGCTGGTTGTAGCGCCCTCATAACTTCACTTGGTCCGGAGAGAATTATCATTTATTAGCTAACATTATTCATAAATGATATAGCTAATATAACTAGCTAGCTAAGTTACCAGTTCTCTCTGGACCAAACGGGGCTAAACTCACACACAATAGACTGCCTTGCATTACCTAACTTATCGATACATTCCGTCCAAGTTACTGACCAACTGGTTACTGGTTTTGCTAGGGCTACATCAAATGTATTATTGCTATCGTTTATTAGCTAACGTTACGTATTCATAAAAGATAGCTCACACAATAGGTTGCATTCAACCCCACATTAGCTATTACCTATCAGTAATGTCAACCGTTTGCAAAAGCATTTTTGTTGTAGTTTGTACAGATAACTTGCATGTAAACAGAAACAAACTAATGTCCCAACAGGTGTGCTTGTGGCCACCTGTTGGGACCTGTCCCCTCCAGAAAACCTATGTTGCCGTGAGGTTACTGAGGTAACGTTATGTCAGCGTAGTTATGAAGCTATTCTTGATTTGTCTAATACTGCGGTGCCGTAGTCGGGCATGCTTGGCCCAACTGTATAATAGTGGCCAATACATGTGCAATTACACAATGTCACAAATACAATGTAATAGGTATATTGTACTTAGCTGTTTTACTTAGCTGATGTAATGATTACAAAATTACATCCATCACTGTTGGGATGGCACCTGGCTTCAGCGACAGAGTTTTATAGAAGCCCATCTCAAAGCCAGTTAAATTGTGGTAGCAGTCCGGTGTGAAGTGCGCGTTGCACACTAGGCTTTCTTCGGCAAGTCCGCATGCTCTACACCGATAGCTTGAAGCCACTGGCTAAGCAGCGCTGGGTCTCTCGGCAGATTATGAAAGCTAGCAGAGCCGGTGGCGTTGCACCGAGGAACAATACATCTCTGACTCCTTGGCATAATGCAGGCAAGTTAGCTAAAGATACCAAGTAGTAAGACGTCGTATATGAATAACTGTAGCTCGATATAAGTCGTAATATTAACGTTAGCAATAATACAAAGCAATTCGCATTTGAACTTGAACTAGCTAATTAGCAGTACAAGGGTCTCAATCTCAGAAAGAAAAAAAAAATCGTCGTTCTCTGCTTTTATACCACATGCCCAGCCAAGACCCACCCCTAGGACCACCTCAAGTCCACCCATTTTTATGTTAAGGCTTTCGTGACGTCACGAATCCCCGGAAGCCAGCATATTGGTAAGTCTACACAAAAACTCAGATAAGACCATTTGTACTAAACATAAAATTTTCGGACATAAACAGTTGTGTATGATCATAATCTAACTCAAAACATAGGTTGTCAACGGGAAAAGTCGGTTTTTGACTGCAGTATCACTTTAAGTATACTTCATCGTACACAGCGCATTATTAATGTGTCATGTTTATTAAGGCTTCATTAATGCGTAATGATGATGATACACTTGATATACAATGTGACCCAAATTTTCTACTGAAAATGTAGGGGTCTACTGTACATATAGTGTAATATGATGTAATGTGACCTATAGGTGGCGCTACAGGCTCCTGCTATGCCCGTCCAACATTGTAGTGTATTAGGCTGTGTCAGTATGCACATGTGCAAGTACGGCAATTTTCTGGCTTCTACTCAAAATATAGGGGTCTACTGTACATCTACTGTATATCTAGTGTAATCATTGACCTATAGGTGGCGCTATAGTTTCCTACCATATGGTGCTGTATGAGCTTGTCTTCAGCACTATGTAAGTATGCAAACTTTCTTTTCCCTTCAAATGTGGGCCTACCTCTCTCTTTCCTTCCTCCTGTACTCCTCAAGTAGCTCGGGATTGCTGTACAGCTTTTCCCTATGTTTCTGCACCCTAGCTCTTGTAGCAGCCTTCATCCCTTCCGCCATTGTAGATCTTCATATCAAAAAAGTTAGATTACTGGTCTGTTATAGTAACTAACAGAAAATAATAGGAAACTATTCTTATATTGATTACCGTAACATCATAATTCATTACCGTAACAGGCAACTATATGACGTGGTAATGAAAGATGGGTGTTACGGTAATGAATGCTCTTTAGCTTAGCTAGCATAAAATGGCAGAAGCCATGATGACCTTGAAAAAAAAAATGCACCATCACTATATGCCTACTCATACCCTTTATATTGTAATGTTTTAAATCAATATTTTTTTCAAAAATATGAAATATTACATTGTTACGGTAATGTACCCCTATGCTGTGGTAAGAGGGGTATAAGAAGACAAAAGATAAAACTTTAAATATCAAAAGATCACAGATAATCTTACCTTGTAGCCATCCTGAAACTTCTCTTCTGCGTGGTGCTTTGTGGGTCAATAAAACTTTATTGACAAATATACAGTAGTTTTGACAGGCACGTGAACAAATGTTACGGTAATGAAAGCTGTGTGCTCGGACACTCCTGTTTTGGCCAAAATTATATATAACATATTTTCTAAACCCCAAGAAATGATTATTGTCTGTAAATATATACTACTCTAAACAATATTGAAAAGTTTTTTATATGTTTTATTAAATATTTATTTTATTGGAAGAAAGCAAAACCTTGAAATATTTGTCCGGACGCATTACGGTAATGAATTTTTAGATAAAAAATCTACTGAAAAAACACTAAAATAATATAAAAGTTAAAAACTATTAAATGAACCATATAGTAAGCATTGTGTGCTTTAATATTAAAATGAATTATTTTACATTCTCAGTGAATATGTGTATCAATTCATTACAGACATGGCTTCAGGTGGTTTCATGAGAATCACCCAGAAGCTTGTTTGAAGACTGTCATGACAGATGAATGACCACCGAAATTCGCCACATCGACAAGGCAACCAAAAGTAACTTTTTCTTTATCTCTAGCTAATGATAAAGAAAAAAGTTTTATCTCCCCCACGCTGGTCCACGATCGCCATTTAAATTAACGTTACGTACACCCTCAACAAAGTGGAATTGCTGCCGTTACCCCAGCTGCCTAATAAGATGTAACCTAGGAATCAGCTGAAAATGGTCTCCATCAATCAACATCATGGCTAAGTCGTAAATGAGACATTATGTCCAAAATTCAGAACTAACCCTTTAACAACCAAATATGTTAACTAACCTTAAATAAATGAGAGGCAAGAATAGTTGTCTTGGAATATAACATATTTAATTTCACTAGTTAAAAACGTTAGCTATCCTTATAGCCACTTTACCTTTATTTGGAATTAGCCATGTTGACCTTACAAAACTAACTTAGCAAGCTGGGTTAACATTAGCTGTGGCTTCTGTCAATTTACCTCAGAACCAGGTAACGTCATCGGTCAAGACCATTTCTGAAAGAGAAAGAGATAATGTTGATGTTGTCCTGAATTTGGTGAACATCAACAGACAAACAGAAAGTATATGTGTTTAGCTATACTATACATATTAAAATGTGTAACTACATGTACCGTAGCTAACATCCACAAGCTTTGACAGATCGCTGTAGCTAGCTACGGAGAGCTGCAATATTAGCTAGCATGTAGCTAACGTTACGTGATAGCAACCGACACTAACGACCAAGTAACTAAAGAAATGAGAGGCGAGAATGAATAACGGTACGTTAACTAACGTTAGTTGTCTCGGAATAAGGGGACACAGCAAGATGGCGGTTAACAAGGTGCTCATCAGCGGCTGAGTAAACCACTAGCTAAGTGAGTGAAACAGTGCAATATAGTAACAACTTACTTGTTCAAGTTCGACTGACTGTTTGTTAAAATGCCACCGAAGAAGGTTCCAGTGAATAGTGAGGAAATGGAGGAGATTAAACAGTCTCTAAACTTCATGTCGGAAGAAATTACAAAAGTGGCAAAACAGCAGACACAACTGCTTGGATTAATGGAGGAAGTGCGTGAACTAAAGAAAATGGTTTTGGAAAAAGATAAGGAAATCAGTCTCCTAGAAAGACGAGTGGATGAACTGGAACAGTACACGAGAATGGACGATGTGATTGTGAGCGGACTTAACATCAGACACCGCTCATACGCGAGGGCTGCAGTCGGATCTGGCAGTCGAGGCGGCGAGGACGACACAATGGGGGAAATAAACTCCCTGGAGCAACAGGTACTCCAGTTCTTTACATCGAAAGACATTGATATTGACAGCAGTGCTATTTCAGCCTGCCATGTCCTTCCAAGGAAAGACAAAAAGGCAAAACCGGCTATTATTATCCGGTTTGTAAATAGGAAAAATAAAAACGGCCTGCTGCGACAGGCAAAAAATTGAGGAACGGATGTATATTTAACTAAGAAGAATTCCGATATCGCCAGGCAAGCAAGGGATCTCAGGAAACAAGGAACCTGGACGAGATATGTTCAAGGATAAATTGTCAGAAATATACAACTCAATCAATAATAATAAGCTGATTTTTGTCTGTGGAGATTTTAATATAGACCTGTTGAATCCTCATGGACAAAAACAAACAAATAATTTTATAAATTCAATGTTTTGTGTGGGATTGTATCCTTCAATCACACACCCGAGCAGGATAACAGTAGATACTGCTACGCTAATTGATAATATATTCACCAATGCCACTGAGGGGAATATAACTGGAGGTTTACTCATAAATGATGTTAGTGATCACTTGCCTGTTTTTATTGCCTTCGATTACAGTATAAAAAAGAATGAGGAGATAGAAACCAGGAGATTCATAAGACGAGTAACAGAAAGTGCCATTGAATATCTTAGGGAGGATTTATTTAATCAGGATTGGAGTGAAATTTATGTTGAAGATGTAGATGAATCATATGAAACATTTATTTCTATTATATCTAACTTCTATGATAAACATTGCCCTCTTGTGGCTGAAGTGGATAAAAACAAATATACAGAAAAGCCATGGATAACAAAGGGAATACAAAATGCTTGTAAAAAGAAAAATGTGTTATATAAGGAATTTTTAAAATATAGAACAAAGGAAGCTGAAAGTAAATATAAGACATATAAAAATAAACTAACAAGTATTATGAGATATAGTAAAAAAATGCATTATAGTAATCTATTGGAAAAAAACAGGACTAACATCAAAAATACTTGGAGAGTTTTAAATGAAATCATTAAAAAGGACACAATAAAAAGATGCTACCCATATTACTTTATTTCTGACAATGATACTGTTATTAAGGAAAATAAATTGATAGCTGATAATTTCAACGAATATTTTGTTAACGTGGGGAAAAAATTAGCTAATTCCATTATATCACCAAGTAGTATAGATGGAGTAAATAAATAAATATTATTAATATAAATACTCATTCAATGTACATTAGAGAAACGGATGAAAAAGAAATAATTTAAATTGTACACAAATCAAAAAATAAAAAATCAACAGACTGGAATGGTTATGATATGTCTTTGATTAAAAAAAATATTGACTGTATTGTTAAACCTCTAAATTACATCTGTAATCTGTCCCTGATGGCTGGAAAATTTCCCAAACAAATGAAAACAGCCAAAGTCATTCCACTATATAAATCTGGGGATAAACATGTTTTTTCAAATTATAGACCAATTTCATTGTTATCACAATTCTCAAAAACTTTTGAAAAAATATTTGTAAGAAGGTTAAATGATTTCATATCTAAGCATAATATACTTTGTGAACAGCAATATGGATTCAGACCGGACCACCTCTCTAGCACTAATAGATCTTGTTGAACAAATTACAAATGCTACCGAGAGAAATGAATATACAGTAGGAATATTTCTTGATTTACAAAAAGCGTTTGACACCATAGACCATAAAATATTACTATTCAAATTACAGAGGTATGGTATCAGAGGATTGGCTCATGATTGGTTAACCAGTTATTTGGAAGACAGGTATCAGTATGTTATTAATAATGCAAATTCAAACCTCTTGAAGGTTATGTGTGGGGTGCCACAGGGTTCGGTACTTGGACCATTGCTGTTCATTTTGTATATAAATTACATATGTTTGGTGTTAAAGTCACTGAAGTGCATACTTTTTGCTGATGATACAACCATTTTTTGTAGTGGGGATCATTTGAAACAACTTCTGGATACAGTGGAGAAAGGACTGCAGAAAATAAAAACATGGTTTGATGTTAATAAATTATCTCTTCACCTTGGCAAAACAAAATGCATAATATTTGGAAATCGGGCATCACATTTCCATATAAATATTACAATAAATTAAGTTGAAATTGATACAGTGCTAGAAACAAAATTTCTAGGAGTAAAAATTGATAATAAACTAAGCTGGAAATCACACATAAACCATGTTTAAGCCAAAATGTCTAAATCCATTGCAATATTGTATAAAGCTCAAGAGTTCTTATGTCAGAAATCACTGAACACACTATACTATTCACTCATAGTCCCATACATGACTTAGTGTAGAGGTATGGGGAAACACTTATAAAACAAATACGAACTCTATTTTTTTATTACAAAAGAAAATCATACGAATTGTAAGTAAAAAATCCCTATAGTGAGCCTACTAATCCGTTATTTACTCAGCTAAACATACTTAAATTTATTGATTTAGTAGACTACATTACAATACAAACCATGTATAAAGCGAAAAATGGACAATTACCATTAAGTATCCAGGGGTTGTTTAAAATGAGGGACAGTCAATACAATTTGAGAGGAACATATATATTTGAAAAACCAAAGATACGAACAAATGTCAAAAATTATGTAAGAGGGGTGACCCTGTGGAATAAATGTACTGAAAATTTTAGAACCTGTAGCTCACTGATCAGGTTCAAAACAATTTATAAGAAAAATGTAATCATACAATACACCATTGAAAAATAATGTAAGTATGTTAATGTCTTGTGTAGTAATAACATTAATGATAACATTAATAATTCATAAGTGTTTGTTTCTTGCCATGAATATGTTTTTGTGAATTTTATGTTTTCCTGAGGTAAGAGGGGTAGGTGTAAATAAGCTTTAGCTTCAGCCTACACCCTTTTAAAATAATAACACAGCATTTAAAATAATAACTTTTTTGGAGGGAGGAGAAGATGGAGAACAATTGACGGGGGTTAGAACTGTATTTGTGAATTTTTGTATGATAGTAAGTTACCTTGGCAGCGGTGACTGCTGTAGAGAACGCCGCTAGGAGAGACTGGTAGGAGGAGAGGTCTGATGCGTCTCTGGATTTCCTCCACATCCCCTCTGCTGCACGAAGACCGGCCCTGGAGGTGCGCAGGGCATCGGACATCCACGGGCAGGGAGGAGATGGGCGTGTGGGCCTAGAGACAAGAGGGCAGAGAGAGTTAAGTGATGTGGAGAGAGCTGTGAGCAGGGTGTCGGATGCAGAGTCGATGGGGAGTTGAGAGAAGGGTTTGAGAGGGGGGAGGGAAGCAGTGACACAGGGAGCAAGAGAGGAGGGCGAGAGGGAGCAGAGGTTACGGCGGACAGAGACAGTGGGGGTGGGGGGAGGGACGGTGTGGAACAAGAGGAAGAGAGAAAGAAATGAAGTGGTGATCAGAGGTATGCAGAGGGGTAACAGTGAGATCAGAGCAGGGGCTGTTCCTCTGGAAGACCAGGTCTAGGAGGTTGCCAGCCTTGTGGGAGGGGGGAGGGTTGGAGGGTGAAGTCAAAGGAGCGGAGAAGTGGTAGGAAGGCTGCAGACTGGGAGGCATCTAGATGGATGTTGAAGTCTCCCAGGAGGATCAGCGGGGTGCCGTCCTCTGGGAAGGAGCTGAGCAGGGTGTCGAGCTCATCGAGGAAGCACCCCAGGGGACCTGGAGGGCGATAAACAACTATAATGTACAGGTTAATAGGGTGGTTGATTAACACAGAGTGGTATTCAAAACTAGTAATAGATAGATCAGAGAGGGGGAGAACACTTTAGCGTTAACTTGATTTGAAATGATGTTAACGTTAATAGCTTAACCTTAGTTAGAAAACTACGTTAACTTAGCAAGCTATTTCTTGTGCAGTTTATTAGTTTCAGTTATCCTGCGATCGTCACAGAATGACAAGTTCATAACTGCCATTTATGTATTTGTTTGCCCCATGACCAAGTGTGACTGCTGAAGTTGTGGTGTCTGATGCACATCTGGTCTTTGAATTTCTTAAATAATAAATTGAAATAGGTTACATAACTATAACGTTAGATTACTTGGCTGCTGATTGATGGAAAGATGGATCAAACATGGAAAAGCACATACACACATTTAATCGGAAATTGTTTTATTTTTAATCGTTGTCAGTTTTCACAGCATGCCAAGCAGTAACCAGAATCCGCCCGATTCACGTTAGCCAGATCTGGACCAAACACCTCAAACCAGAATTGGCTAGCCATAACCTGGCTGCATCTTAGAATCGTGCGACTCTGCTGAAGGTTGGCTGGAATTGGCCCGATTATCTGTCGCCAAGGCCAACAATCAGCCCAGATCCGTAGGCTACGTGGGTACATGTTAAAACCCAAATTTTGCCCGTCAACGACCTAGCTAAAATTCTACAACTCTAATCGCTAAAGCTGGGGCCACATTACACGACTTTTCCAATTGTAAGCAACAATGAAAAGAATGAGTAGCACGCATTAAACAACTTTCATATGCAGATTTTCAGTCTCTTGTGTCACAGACACATAATGACCGCTGTTTCGAAGAGCACAAATCTAAATGACAGAGAATAGATCTCTCGCATGAACGTGATTTTGCCTGGTAGACCTGCACTTGCGAGAATGTCTTTTTTCCCGATATTTTGAAACCAAAACAAACATGGAACCCATACAGCTTGCAACTTTGTCAGTATTGTTGTGGTAACTTGCAGAGTTGACATTATACAGCCACAAATCTACAAGTCGCTCCTCATTTTTAGTATTCCAAAAAACATTTTTATTCGGCCCAGCCATCCACATGTTGGATTTGATGTTTGCTTCTGTATTCCTGTAGCGATTTCAGTCTTTGGCCAGCGCAAAAGATTATGCAATGACAAACCCCCAGCTTTAAGTAGACATAGCGATATGTTGGGTGTGACATGGACTATTGCTTTTGACGGGTGATATTTCTGTTTATTGTACAGTTTTGAAATCAACATTTATAATTCTACGATGCCGGAAATTGTCCATTGACTTAACATTGGGGCATAAATTTGCTAGCAACCTGCTAATTGAATGCTAATTGAAAGTTCGAACTACCGTTACAACAGTGCAATGCGAGATTTCTTACTCGCTCTGTCTCTGAAGCTCTCATCTTCTACTGCACAGAAACCAGCCGTAGGGCAGGCCTGGGTGGCCGATGCTGGGGGAGGGGGGAATGGGTTGGGGGAGTTGATGCCCAGGGCGTGGTGGTTAAGACCTCACCAGATTCCACTGGGCCGTGGAGAGACGAGACTGAAGGGTTCAGGGAAGACAGCGGGGCCTGGAAGGCCAATTCTGGGGGGCGGGGTGGGGTGCTGTGGGCTTGGTAGTTGCGATGCTACCAGAAACCACGTGGCGGGTGAGAGGAGGGAAGGGTTCAGGGAGGACAGCGGGGCCTGGGTGGCAGATTCTAGTTTGGCCACGGTCCAGCTTGCTATGGTGTTTGGGGAGCCGGTCGGCCGCGATGGGAGGCAGGGCCTGAGGCGGGAGCACAGACTTGATAGGGAGGCTGGTTGGTTGTGCCGGGTGGCCTTGATTCCGGGGTCGGGTCTGGCCTGGGTTCGGTGGGAGGAATGCTTGGGAATGCTGATGGTGGAACGGATTGATCTCTTTGCTTCGTGGGGAGCTCTCTTTCTGGCTTTCGGGAGCGGTGTCGGGGAATGCGGGAAATAGCTTGTCGTCCGACGCGTGGATGTCCATGGTTGATGGCTGTTGTTGCTGGTAGTAATAACAGCTTTTTTTTTTTGTTCCATTACAAATGTGTATGGATCACTTTAAGGGTCGTTTCTCCTGACTTATTTTTCCATAGAGTTCAATTGGAAAATGAGTCAGGAGAAATGTGGCAGCAGAGTGATGCTTTCAGGCTTGTTTGATGCCTCAGACCCTTGATGACATATAGCCATTTAGCTAACCATGTGTTCCACATTATTCCCATGTAATTTACAGCTTAATCTAGTCCCAACCCCCAATTCCCATAGAGATCCATTCAAATGCAGAGAGGTTATAGTATCCCTTGTACGAGTACCTGAAAATAAGATATCAAGAGTCTTTGGATGTTGATGGGTCACAGACATCAGGAAGTTATGGCTTACCAAAGGAGATGCAACCAAATATGACTATTTAAATGTATGTTAATTTGTCCAATTACTTTGGGGGACTATGTATAAAAATGGCTACAATTGCTACACGATTCACCCGATATCGATGTAAAAACCCTCAAATTAAAGCTGAAAGTCTCATGTGCACTCTCACACACACAGTCAACAAGTCAATAACTGGCACATCTCTTTCATTCATGAATAAAAATACCTCATTTTCATTGTGAAATGGTCACATTTAATGGACAACTTCTCTTTTTATATACATTTATTAAAAAAACCCAGATACAGGTTACAAGAATCTAAAGCGAATACATACATTATTAAATAATAAACTTTTCATGTTAAAGATACATATAATAGTTTACAAAATATGACTGGGGGAATAAAGCAAATTTGTGTGCCTGTAAATCAAAGCTCACATATGTAATTTAATTAGAAAATAAGAAACATAAAAAAGCCTTAGCTTGTGTGGTTTTCAAAATAAAAAACAACAATAACAACAAAAAAATACTGCACACTAACTTAGGCCAAGGTTAAACCATCTAAGGCATGATTAGATTTTGTCAAGACTTATTTCTAGTTGAAATAAAAAGTTTTTAAAAATGTAATAAAACCCTAAATTTGACACTACATCAAAGTCCAACAGTTTGTATTTAACCTTTGGGCTTATTCATAATGGATTGACAAACATAATTGCTTCTTAAAACTAATAAACCTCATGAAAAGCAGGTGAAATAAATGTAACATTCCAATGCTTTATAAAAGCTCTGTTGGATACCAGTACAATGAAAGGCTATATACTAGTATTATGTTCCACATTATTTTGTAATTACAATGGTCTTATATGCTTTAACATAACTTTAATTTTCTGTTATTAAATGCTGAATTTAAACATTAACTTAAAATACCCCAAGGCAGTGGGACTGGTTTCAAAATGAGTTTGCATTCTGTGTATTACATAAAAATGTACTATATTAACAGGTTCAAATGTTAATCTTCTACTTCCTCTAAGAAAAATGAAGGTGTTTATTTGAGCGACTTTAAGGCCTTAACAGCAGAAACAAGGTAAAGATCAGTGTAAAAATACATTAACTTTTTATTTTTGTTGTCTCCAATAGAATCATAGTCATGGGAACGCAAGGTATGCACTTCAGACTGTATACAAAATGGGTAAGGTTATGAAATAATTATTTCTCCCCAAAATGTTAGTTTACAGTCCAGGTATTTTATCTTGGTTTTCTGTTATTCTCTGTGAGCTCCTGGAGATTGCACTGCATGATAAATCCTTTATACACAGGCACAGACTGCGGGAAGCCAAGGATTGTGGTTAGTAATTTCCAAGACAAGTCTTTGGCATGATGACTTAGCTGCATGGAGCTTGGAAAAAATGATGATGCAAAATGCCACTGCTAATCCCGAAACAAATCAATAAGAAATGACAACAAATTCCTTCTTGTGCTGCCAGACAAGTACAATGCTTGGTCAACGGCATGGGTCCCCACATCCTTCACTTCCCTTTGGTTTTACGTCCTGTGTCTGTGCGGGTCTTTTTTTGTTGTTGTTGTTTTTTCTTTTTTTTGTGTGTTTCATTTTTTTTTTTTTTTGGGGGGGGACATGAATTAAAGCATCAATGCACAATATCAATTTAAACAAGTGCAAAATCTAAATAGAAGACTCCACAGTTTCTTTCACACGAATGCATCATAGATCTCTGCAAAAGAAAAAGGAAAAAAAACATGAATAAAATTACAGAAATATACATCACTTTGGAATTACAAAAGGAACTCAGTCAATCTTACTTTATCCAGTCTAGTATATGAGTGACCACATTCATAGTATGCAACCGCAAACATCTCTGCAAAGAAGATTTATATCTCCATTGTGCTGGAGCCTAGGGTATTTAAATGACACAGTGTGTCTGGGTCCTGATAATGACATGTAAACAGCACATAATGCTGCATCAAAAAGGCACATTTGTGAGGCACAGAACCCAAAAAAGAAGCAGTGCACTTTGCACCCTAGGCCTACCAGTGCATTGTTCCCATAACGACACAAGGAGCAAGGTTTTATGCAATACCATGCATCACAGACAGCAAACATACCCCTGGATTCGATCAACGTTTGTCTTCAACCTATGACTCACACTGAAATGGGAACCTTTTTCTTCAGAGAAAGAGCTCAGTGGGTTCAAATGGATGAAAAACAGTCTGCATTGAAAAGAAGCAAAAACTGTGCTGCAAGTTGAATACTGATTGAACCCTGGAAATAAAGTATAAATAAAACAAGACTTAATAAGGCAGTTATTTTTCAATTAACTTGGGATCTCTGATCAACATAATTTCTCAAGAACCTGTAGAAGCCATCAAATAATCCTTTGGTACACAATATCTCAATTCCGACGTGTTCAAGGTTTGTATTTAACCATTGAACATTGTATTTCTGTTTGAGTGTCCATTTGATGTGATTTTCTTTACCAATGCAACAGAAAATAATTATGATATTACATAAGCTAGGAGAAAAAATACAATTATAATTTTGCTTTAATGTCAACATGAATCTCAGGCTGCGGTTACACTAGTCACTTCTATGCGACTTCTGGCATCCGATATCGCTAGGCTACATTAAGTGACAGGTCTGGACGTGCACAAATCGGATTTTGTCAGCATTGGATCGGATCTGTCAAACCACTTGGCGAGGTGGCCTACCACACTTTGAGATCGGAATTTCTTGTAGTCTGGACGTAATCAGACATCTCCAAAACACATTCACCGTAAAAAAAGTAATTAACTCCTTTGCTTAGATGCCTAATGATAATGCCGCCAGTGGCAACATTTTGCTCAACTGAGACATTCGTTGCACCTGCAGCCACTATTAGTGGAAATCACAAACTCTGTGTTTTAACTTTATTGGTAGACAATTCGGGACAACTCTGCTGAATACAGAGTTTCTAAGTGTCACTATTTTCCCGTAGCAAGTCCATTTAACAAGCAACCCCCCACCCAGTCTATACCTACCCATGTGTGACATAGTGGACAATAGCGTCTATGTGTGAGTTCATAAATGTATTTATTCATCATATAAAATTTTTATTCCGTCATAGCAACAAGATAAACCCAACAATAGCCTGATCGTATGCCAAAAAAGCAGTGAAAAGCCCTGCTCACTCAAATGCAAAATAAACATGTGAAAGTATTGTCTCATTGTACCACTTATTGTACTATGAATACCTGCTACTAAATATGAAATAAATATACAATCCTACCATTGGTTTTAAAGATAGCGATGTTCCTTTCAAAATTCAGTGGCCATTTATTGTCTGGTACAATCTGTTTGAGAAATATACAACACTTTATACCGCTATTACACTATCTGAAACGTCAAATCAATACCCCCCATGCCCTGCAAGCCTGTCTCATTCATTGCAGTTCATTCTGGTTTAATTGTCGGCTCTTTTATCCAATAGAGTACATTATAACCTTAGCAGCGGTATATGCAGTGTTTTATTGGGTGCGATGAAAAATTGATTACAGCCCAGCGTAACGGCAGTTTTCGTTTTAACGGTCTAGTATTACGCAAGCTCTATAGAAAACGCATTAGGAAGGGGAGTATTCCCTTCCCGATATGTAAGTAGTACTGCCTTCTAAAATGTGGTTAGTCTTGCTGGCTACATATGTATGTTAGTTTTTCCACTCGAGCACTGTTTGATAGCCCTATTGTTATTTTCGCATTTTGAGTGCATTTCACATACTGTAGTGCAATCGTTAAATGTATTTTTGATGTAGGCTACCGATGTTCATTGAAGATAGAACATTTGACAGCATTTTGCAGATGGTGGAATACTATTTTATGTTCATGTTATCGTACATAATATAGGCTATGAAGTATATACTTGTCTCTTAGGGCATGACAAATGCTCATTCCAATTTACTGTGCGCTGATATGTGGTAGATTAAGGTAAAACTTTTCTTGGAGTCATTATGAATAAGAACATTAAAAAAAAATTTAAACTACAGAAAAATGCAATCCCCGGACAAAAGTATACATACTGTAGAGTACAGGGAAAAGTGATGTTTTATTGAGGTACAAGAGTGAATGATTAGGCAACATATTTAGGTGTATGTAACACTGATATCAATGCTTTTTATCTTAAGCCATCAGAAGGAGCAAATGTATATGCTTTATAATGGACAAACCTAATTTTATTTTGTGGGTTTTGGACCCATAGATATCTACCCCCTATACTGATGAAAATATAGTAATTCCCACTCGATTTGGAGACACTAATGGACAACAGGGTACACTGCTATATTTAGCATCATAGACCTTTAGTAGTTCTGCATATCATCCTCAGATTTTGCAAAACTTGTGGACATGGAGATTATGTTCCAGGAAATGTATATACACTGCCTTGCCAAAAAAAAAGTCGCCATTGCACCCGTCATGCCCACTGTACAAGCCTCTGGAGGCAGTGTTATGATCTGGGGTTGCTTCAGTTGGTCAGGTCTAGGCTCAGCAACATTATGCAGCAATAAAATGAAGTCAGCTAAGTACCTGAATGTACTGAATTACCAGGTTATCCCATCACTGGGCATTTTCCAGGACGACAATGCCTAGATTCATCGGGCTCAAATTGTGAAAGAGTGGTTCAGGGAGCATGAGGAATCATTTTCACACATGAATTAGCCACCAGATTCCTGACCTTAACCCCATTGAAAGTCTTTGGGATGTGCTGGAGAACACTTTACGGAGGGGTTCCACTCTACCATCGTCAATACAAGATCTCAGCCAAAAATTCATGCAACTCTGGATGGAAATAAATGTTGTGACATTGCATAAGGTTGTCGAAACAATGTCACAACAAATGCGCGCCATAATCAAAGCTAAAGGCGGTCCAACGAAATATTAGAGTGTGCGACTTTTTTTTTGGCCGGGCAGTGTATATTACCAATTTCACTTATATAGCTCTCAGAAAACTAAAGAAGAACAAATTATTTTTGAATTTTTCCAAAGTTTCTTTGCATTTGTGGCACTTTATTTTGACTTAAATTATGAAAATAAATTGTATTGTAAATGGTACACCTGTCTTGTTTCATTTAAGCTCAAGTTTATGTGATGCTCACACCTGGAGTTATAAAGCCTTAAACACAGCACACCCTAAATAGGTGAAATTTGCCACCTGCGCCAAGGAGTTAAACAGAGCACCCTCTAAATAGGTGAGAATTGACCAAATTTGCCATATGCGCAAAGTGTTAAACACATATTTTAGGCTCAGAGATGAGTACGCTGCACAGAACTTTTCTGTAGTATGCTGACGGTAAAGATGAGGCTGTAGCTGTTCACAAATGTGATTGAATGTGTGCTTTCGCATTCAGAAATTGAGCACCCAGCCAGAATCCGTGAAATCCTGCACAATATGGTCCACGTTCGCGAACCCATACTGAGCCTCTCCACCTAATTAGCTGTTGCACCCAGAAAAGCTGTGCTCGCATTAATAGCATGCCTCTGCTGCTCCCTCCTGACCAGTGCACGCCTTGCGCAGGCCCTACGTCGTCTACAGATTATGAACAAACGAAAAGAAGCACAAACTCACAAACACCAAACGCCATTTTCCAGGAAGCGGAAGCTAATATTTAAATATTGCGCGGGGGAATGGAATCCGAACTGCGATCTGATCACAGGAGGTCGCATTGAACTGTCAAGTATGGACGCGACTCAATTTGACCTGGTGTGATCGGATGTTGGAATTCCGATTCCAGAATTCGCATGAAGTGACTAGTATAACCGTAGCCTCAAGCACGCTTAGAAATTTAGCTTAATTACAATTACATATCCACATGACATCCATGTAAAACCACATATTTTAATTAAATTCTTAATTGCAATGTGATCTCCGTATCGTATTGTGTTAGATTGTGTTTCTTCTAGGCTCTGGATTTGTTCCTGGATTCACTATCATTTTCGTGGCCAAAGGCAAGGAGCACACAGCTCACAGAGTGCTGAGCATGTTGAGAATGGGTTGGGTTAGGATGAATATTGATCAGTGGGTGTGTTTCTGCTGGATTCAATCATAGCCAATCAAATGACCTCTTTTCAGTCCCTTTATGAGCCGTGCGCATTGCAACCCTGCCAATTTCCCACCACCACTGCAGTGAAAGATGATATACAGTTGAAGTCGAAAGTTTGCATACACCTTAGCCAAATCCATTTAAACTCCTTTTTCACAATTCCTGACATTTAATCCAAGTAAACATTCCGTTTTAGGTCAGTTAGGATCACAACTTTATTATTTATTTAAGAATGTGAAATAATAAAGTAAAATAATAGTAGAGAGAATTATTTATTTCAGCTTTTATTTCTTTAATCACATTCCCAGTGGGTCAGAAGTTTACGTACATTCTGTAGCTAGCATTTGGTAGCATTGCCTTTAAATTGTTTAACTTGGGTCAAACATTTCGGGTAGCCTTCCACAAGCTTCTCACAATAAGTTGCTGAAATTTTGGCCCATTCCTCCTGACAGAACTGGTGTAACTGAGTCAGGTTTGTAGGCCTCCTTGCTCGTACATGCTTTTTCAGTTCTGCCCACACATTTTTGATTGGATTGAGGTCAGGACTTTGTGATGGCCACTCCAATACCTTGACTTTGTTGTCCTTAAGCCATTTTGCCACAACTTTGGAAGTATACTTTGGGTCATTGTCCATTTGGAAGAGCCATTTGCGACCAAGCTTTAACTTCCTGGCTGATGTCTTGAGATGTTGCTTCAATATATCCACATAATTTTCCTTCCTCATGATGCCATCTATTTTATGAAGTGCACCAGCCCTTCCTGCAGGAAAGCACACCCATAACATGATGCTGCCACCCCCGTGCTTCATGGTTGGGATGGTGTTCTTCCGCTTGCAAGCCTCACTCTTTTTCCTCCCAACATAACGATGGTCATTATGGCCAAACAGTTACATTTTTGTTTCATCAGACCAGAGTACATTTCTCCAAAAAGTAAGATCTTTGTCCCCATGTGCAGTTGCAAACTGTAGTCTGGCTTTCTTATGTTTTTAAGGGCTGAGTGGTCATTGTAGTAATTGTGGTCATTGTAGTAATTTCTGTAGGAAACCCTGAAAAGTGCCAAACTCTCTGTGCTGTATAGGTATGGGGCATGCCCCACCAAGCCGTAACTTGATTAGATTAGATTAGATTTCCTTTATTGTTATTGTACGAATACATCCATCCATCATCCAACCCGCTTATCCAACCCGGCGAGAGGCAGGAATACACCCTGGACAGGCCGCCAATCCATCGCAGGGCACACACACCATTCACGCACACACTCATACCCATGTGCAATTTAGAGTCTCCAATTAGCCTAACCTGCATGTCTTTATACTGTGGGAGGAAACGGAGTACGCGGAGGAAACCCACACGGACATGGGGAGAACATGCAAACTCCACACAGAAAGGTCCTCGGCCGGGATTCAAACTCGGTACCTTCTTGCTGTGAGGCGACAGTGCTAACCACTGCACCACCGTGCCGCCCTGTACGAATACAACGAAATTCAAACACACTTCCTAGTCGGAGCTCCAATAAAAAAAATAAAATGACAATATAAACAACTATTATATAACAGCTCTGCAACAGCACTAATATAAAAATATAGAACTAATACAAAACTCGCATGCACACACACACTATATGAAATCACTGATATAAATATAAAAACTAATACAGCCTCACAAGCACGCACACTCACTTCCACACACACTCATACACATTATGCTACGTATTGCACAAGGGTAGTTATTACACTTAAATAATATAATATATTGCACATTATGGGTATTGCACAGATTAATTATTGCACAGTGTAGTTATTAAGATAGTGTTTTTTTCAGTGCAGAGTTCAGTGTGGTGATGGCCTTGGGATAGAAACTGTTCAGTAATCTTGTGGTGCGTGTTTTAATGGACCTGTAGCGTTTTCCTGAGGGCAGGAGGGCAAACAGGTGATGTGCGGGATGAGTGGGGTCCTTCAGGATGCTGGATGCTTTCCGCAGGCAACGGGAGCTGTAGATGTCCTCGATGGCAGGAAGCTGTGTGTTGGTGATCTTCTGGGCTGTGTTGACAACTCTCTGCAGAGCCTTCTTGTCAGCCGCAGAGCTGTTCCCGTACCACACACAGATCCCATAGGTCAGGACACTCTCTATGGTGCAGCAGTAAAAGTACACCGGTAGCTGTTGCGGCAGGTTGACCTTCCTGAGTGTCCTTAGGAAGTAAAGCTGTTGTGCTTTCTTCACCAGAGAGTGTGTGTTGTTTGACCATGTGAGATCTCCTGAGATGTGGGTGCCCAGGAACTTGAAGCTGGAGACTCTCTCGACTTCTTCTCCGTTTATATACAGAGGGGGGTGGTCTCCTTGTTTCCTCCTGAAGTCGATGATGAGCTCCTTTCTCTTCTTGATGTTAAGTGCCAGGTTGTTCTCTGAGCACCAGCCTGTCAGACTTTCCACCTCCGCCCCGTAGGCTGACTCGTCGCCTCCAGTGATCAGCCCTACCACTGTCGTGTTGTCTGCAAACTTGATGATTGTGTTTGAGTTGTGGGTTGGTACGCAGTCATGAGTGTACAGAGAATAGAGGAGCGGGTGTGCTGTGTTTATGGCTGTCTGCTTCGGGACTGGCACAATTATGGAGGATTTTAGGCAGGTGGGGGACAGTGCACTGTGTCAGGGACCGGTTAAAGATGTTTGTGAACACTCCAGCTAACTCAACAGCACAGTCTCTGAGAACCCGTCCTGGTACACCATCTGGGCCAGCTGCTTTCCGTATGTTGATGTTACGGAACGTGCGTATGACATAAGCAGTCTGGATGTTGAGTGTCTGGCTGATGGAAGCTGGAGCTGAAGCAGTGGACATGACAGTCTCTGTTCTTACCACCTCAAAGCGGCCAAAGAAGTGGTTGAGTTGCTCTGCCAATGAGGCACTGCTGCTGGTGGACTGGATGGTGCTGGGTTTGTAGTTGGTGATATGCCGGATGCCTTGCCATGCTCGGCGGGGGTCTGAGTCGTCAAAGTGACTCTCAATCCTCCGCTTGTAGGTTGCTTTGGCGTCTCTGATGCCCCTCTTCAGCTTAGACCTGGTCGCTCTGTACAGTTCCCTGTCACCAGACCGGAAAGCCATGTTGCGTTCTTTTAGCAGGAGCTGGACGTCTCTGGTCATCCATGGTTTATTGTTGGGATAGACCCGGATGCGTATGATGATGGTGACATTGTCTATACAGCATTTTATGTAGAACAATACAGAGGAGGTGTAGGTGTTAATGTCCTTGTCCTCAAATAAAGCCCAGTCAGTGCGACTAAAACAGTCCTATAACTGCTCAGAAGCCCCCTCTGGCCATACCTGTACATCCCTAGCAGCTGGTTTGACCGTGTTGATAATGGGTCTGTATGCTGGGGTTAGAAACAGGGAGAGGTGGTCGGATTGGCCCAGATGGGGGAGAGGTGATGCCTTGTATCCATGTTTGATGTTACTGTAAACATGGTCAAGTGTGTTTTTCCCTCTTGTGGCGCACTGCACATGTTGATGGAACTTTGGAAGGACAGCCTTTAGTTTTGCTTGGCCCGCTATTATAAAAACTCCGTCAGGGTGGGCGCTTTGTTATTTGCTAATTGTCGTTAGCAGATAGCCCAAGGCTGTTGTAGTAATAGCGTCTGGTGGTATGTAGACAGCAGTGACTATGACAACAGTGAATTCTCGCGGCATATAAAAGGGGCGACATTTAATTGATAAATATTCTAAATCTGGAGACCAATGATTGTCGATGACATTTGCATTAGTGCACCAGTTATTGTTCGTGTAAATACAAAGTCTTCCTCCTCTGCTCTTACCGGAGTCATTGTTCCTGTCATGGCGGTGAGCTGTGCGGCCTGTTAGCCTGATAGCTTCCTCAGGGATCATCGGATTGAGCTAGGTTTCTGTGGTAATCATAACACAACAATCGTGTATGTTTTTCTGTGTGGTCGTGATAAGTTCCAGCTCTTCCATTTTGTTGGCAAGTGATCTTGCATTTGTGACGAAAAGGCTTGGCAGCGGAGGTTTGTGTGGGTTCTTCCCTAGCCTAGCATGTATGCCAGCTCGGCAGCCCCCGCTTCTGTTTCCTCTCTCTGCGCTGTCTACGTAGCTTTCCGGGTGGGACAGTAATCCAGGGAGATCCCGCTGGACTGGCTAGCTCTGTCGGGATCTTGTAGCTGAAGTTCTCGTTCTTGAAAACACTACTGTACTTCGAACTGATGTTTAGTAGTTTGTGACGGCTATATGATATGTTTGAGAGCAAACGTAGTACTCACTAACATAGAAGCTAGGAAAATAGCGATTAAGGAGCACTGGTCTAGGGAGTGCTGAGCCGCTGCACTTACGTGCGCCACCATCACAAAGAAGTGAATCTGAATTCATGTTCTGGATGGCTAGACATTATGTGAAATTGTCAATCATCAGGATGAGAACGCGCACAAGAACACGCATGATTTAAAATGCTTAAGTGAGGCTGTGCTTCACGGGTGGGCTCAAAAACACATCATAAACGTCAACTATCCAATCATGTCTTATAAAGTCATCCATTGATGTTTGCCTCACTGAAGTTCTTTTTAAAAGTCTATCTCGTCGGCACTTTTTTTTTTAGCTTCACAAGGGAAATAGTCGTAGTGATGATTCAACATTAAAGAAAGATGTTGTGTGTGATATGCATGCTTTTTCCACCCTTTTTTTTGGTGAAGCACTGCTTCACCTGTTGTCTTTGAAAAACCTCCTCTACTCGACTCGTAAGTAGGCCTAACCTCATAATTCCAACCTCAACCAATTTCAGATACATATGTATCTAAGCATGCCTCATTCCTAGACAAATAACTATGTATAACCATAACCTAAACTTGTATTAGGCTATTAGTCAAGTCGTAACTGTAATACCACTATATGCCTCCGGTTTGTCATCCCATCACCGTATCTGTTTAGTATTGTATTGTTATATTGTCCATTTAATATTACTACTAAAGTTATGGTTAATTTCTGCATCATTTCCTATTAAAATGTAATTCAATTTATAATAAATGCTTAGTTTTGATTCCTCTCTCACGCTCACGGAATGATCCACTAATGTTGTCAGAATTCAATAAGTGTCGAGGGTGAATTCCCTCACAATATAGCAATTTTATGTGTTAAGGTTGATAAAGGGTGATCTCCAGTTATTCTGGGTTCAGTATTCAGAGTGCTGAGTCACTAGCAGGGTCACCGAAGGTGATCCCTGAACAGTGATTCTTAAAACATTGAATTGCAATTTAATTTTAAATTAATGAAATAAATGAATTTAAATTTAATAAATTGAACTAGGTATTATCAATCTGACATGTATGGAGGTCCCACCGAGATGTCTCCGCTAATGCTTGACTTTTAAATGTTTTTACCTTTATGTGGGAAGTGTTAGGATGGGTTTATGGTAATGAACTTAGCCATATGAGAGAAACTATTCACCTTAAAGGGGACATGAAGCACTCGGTCAAGTGGCTCTGGTTCGTTAGCTTTTTACCTTAAAGGGTAAGTTCGCTATTTTGGACCTTGGACCCTATTTGCGGTCCGTCTTCCATGAACCTGACCCATGAAGTCCATTTTTTCGCTGATCGGTCCAGTATTGAGTTCGGTACAGATTTCCTGTAGGCTCTCACTGGGCTACAATGGAAGTGAACGGGGCAATCAGAAATGTTATGGAAAAACAACGATAAATGTGCTTTTATAGCTCAGTGTGTATTCTTACGGTCTCAGTATGCTCTCCTGTGAAATGTAGGCTATCGCAAACGCAAACCGAACGTTGAAACAACAGTTCCATTTGAAACAGAACTATTTCTCCGACCGCACTACCTCGCACTGTAAACTTCCGCAGTCTAGCTACGTTGTAGAGAGGGGGGGGGGGGGGGGGGCGCTTGAAAAGCAGTTGATCACAAATCCTGACCTCCCGTTGGAGTTCACTAGCTAGTAGCCTACAGCAGAAATATTTGTAACGCAGTTTTTGTAATCATCATTTGTAATAATTCATCACAGCAATGGTGCGCGAATGTGCAGTCCCCGGTTGTGGGAATAAAATGACTGGACGCTCAAATACCAGTTTTCACAGGCTCCCGTTCTCTGACCCAGAAAGATTGAGACTTTGGCTGGTTGTCTTACGGATCGACATAAACACTCCAGTCAATCAACTCCGTTTGGCAGACTCGCGAGTTTGTGGAGCGCATTTCGACGCTACTGATTTCTGTAACCGCAAATCAGAAGCAAAACACTGGCTTCTAAAGAACACAGCTGTTCCTCGTGTCGGACCTGCAGCACTATCAAGCACCGGAGCGGAGGTAAGTTATATTTAGCTATAACCAGTGGCGGCTGGTGATCAAAATATAGGTTGGGGCGCTAGCATGGTCTTAGTGTCAGAAAAATTTTGGGCATTTGTTTATAAATAAAAAAGGGAAATACATCTGACTTTTGACTTTAAACAGGAAAAAAATAAGCAATCTTGTGTCTCAGTTGCATAAGACAGTTTAATTCACATTTCACATTAACATTTTGGGACAAAGACATGTTAATTAGGCTAAACATCCTGGCAGCACTTATGACACCAACACTAAAGATTAATTGGCCCATTACAACACACTAATGTAGCCTAAAACATAAACATAAATTGAACATAAATTTTGCCCTTCTTTCTTTCAGTCCTGCAAATTTCTCAATGACTTTCTGGTTAAAGTCAGTCATTTCAGTCACCAGTCTCTTTTCCATTGACAGCATGGCCAATGCATTCAGCCTGTCCTGATTTTTTGTCACCTCTTCGTTATGCTTTCTAATGCCAATTCTGTAGCCTTCATCTAGTTGTTCAGCAATGCTAAGCCTACCAAAAAAGCTCAGCTTCATACTGTTGTCAAGATGGCTGCGGCTACTTTCGTGTCGTTTGCACTTTTCATCAAGATGTTTTAGGTCCCGTACCCCCGTTGTTGTCCATAACGGTTCGGTGCCAGCAGTTTGAAATAGCAAACAGGGAAAGCAATATAATGCATTACCCACAACACATCCAGCTAGCCAACTCCGTTTGTCGTAACACGAGCGAGAGAAGCTCCGTGTATAAACCCGACCGCGATCACTTGCTTGCTGGTGAATGTCCAAATAAAGTCGCTGTGGTCCAAGCTCCTTCACTCTTTTCTTTTCTTCAAATGAACGCCTTGAAAAAGGCTCTTTTGCAAAGAAACAACCGAATTTTCTTCGTTTTGTGTTCTACTCGAAGACGCCATTATTCCACTCGAATTCCGTGCCCTAGTGCTCGCGGAGTGATACACGTGCTGCTGCGTCCAATTAAATACTATCCTAAACCATGAGAACTAATCAGAAAACGGTAGGAGGGTCCGGGGCGCACAGGCCTGCATCCCGGGGGCTTCTTTCTTGGCAGCGAATCAGACAACAGAATCAGCGGGCTCGCCTGAAAAAGTATGAGTGTTCTGATTCAGTTAACGTTACCGGCGCCCTGCGTATTATACAATACATATTCAGGGGTTCCTGTATTATACAATACATTTTCAGGGGTTAATGTGCCGATTGCAGGGCAACTTTAGACAACACAAGACCAACATATTTATATGCTGTAACATGTTTGAGCTACATTTGTATTCTTTTTATTGTACTTTTTTATTTATTATTTATTTATTTATTTTATTATTTTATTTTTTTTTGTATGTGGGGGTGTGGGGGCGGCGCCCTAGCGCCCTCTATAGGCCGGCCGCCACTGGCTATAACGTTACTAACATTTTTATTTTTTTTGAGCGCGTCCTCTGACCCAGCACTCAATACCAACTAACAAAATCCGAGCTTGACATAAGTTGTTTTCTTGTAACAAAACTGTCGGAAACGTTCATCAACTATAACTTTTTACAATTCTATAATGTTTTATTTACAAATGCTTGACGCATGGTGTCCTGTCCAAAGTTCTCATCTATCACATATCTGTTGGCAGTCATAGTGTAATGGTAATCAATGGAGATGATCCAGTGTCATCCACGGATACATCCAGGTTTTCAATGGCATTCGGTAGCAACAGATCCCACTCCCTACAACACAAACTTTCCTCCTCTCTGGGCATCTGCTTGCACCTCTTGCAAGAACACCAAAAGTCCCCCGAAATTCTTGGTCTAGCCTCGGCAGCGACTTCGGATAACATTACCTGCGCAACTTCAGCCTCTCTCTCTTCTCTTGCTCTCTTATCATCCATCTCTTGTAGTTCCGTGTCCGTGTATTCTGGCTCAAATCTGTAGCCAGTAACGTCAAAGTCAAAATCGAATTCTTCGTCTTCGTAATCATTATAGTCATCCATCATCCAAGTTTTTTTGTGGAAACTGTAGCCTACGTTGCTGCAGGTAAACAAACGCAGACTGCTCAGCTAGATAGTTTCGTAAACGGCCGGCACACCTTCCCGCTCCCCTACCCCCGACACAACAGAGAAATGCTTACTTCCAAGCCATGCCAAGCACGTAAAAATGGATTGAGATACATTTCACAGGAGAGCATACTGAGACCGGTAACAATACACCCTGAGCTTCCCGTCTCATTTATTGTACATGAAAGCACATTTATCGAACATTTCTGATTGCCCCGTTCACTTCCATTGTAGCCCAGTGAGAGCCTACAGGAAATCTGTACCGAACTCAATACTGGACCGATCAGCGAAAAAATGGACTTCATGGGTCAGGTTCACGGAAGACGGACCGCAAATAGGGTCCAAGGTCCAAAATAGCGAACTTACCCTTTAAATTAGATATGACCGTGCGTTCAAATCTCAGACCGGCCCGTATTTGCTGGAAAAAGAAGTTGAAATTTGCTTTTTTTCCACTAGGGTGCAGCCATCTTGGACCAACTGCGGTCGTGACGTCACTATGTTGGTTGGCCTCTGCTGCTCAATGTATTCCTTTGGGAAAATAGCTGTTTATCAAGGCAATGCAGCGGCGCTGCAGTTGCCGGCTCGTCAGGCCACAGCATTAGTAGGCTATGGTCAGAACAGGTCAGAAGAAGTTCGTGGAAATTAAGTTTTGTTTGGTAATACTCATTTGAGCATCTTGGGACAATACAAAAAGACCGTCTGTGCATTTTTGTATTACATCGTTGAGCTCACTGAAAGTCAGCTATTTTCCCATAGGAATACATTGAGCAGCAAAGGCCAACCAACCTAGTGACGTCACGACCGCAGTTGGTCCAAGATGGCTGCGCCCTAGTGGAAAAAAAAGCTAATTTCAACTTCTTTTTCCAGCAAATACGGGTCGGTTTGAGATTTGAACGCACGGTCATATGTAATTTAAGGTAAAAAGCTAATGAACCAGAGCCACTTTACCGAGTGCTTCATGTCCCCTTTAAAGGCAGGTTACCCATATTGAGATAGGAATTTACACACTACGCGTGTATTCTTATAACCCCATTTAAGTGCACTAAACCAGTTTCTTTTCTTTTTCCCTCAGTGTGAGCAGCCGGTAAGTCCTATCCTGAACTGTGAAAATTTGCTGTAACAAGGAGACTGTGTAAGTGCTAGATCCTCAGCCAAGAACAAAGACTGAACAGGCTTGTGCCCTGCCACTGACCGGAAGGCTGATATCTCCTGTAGCCTGGGGCCATTCCCAGATGACAGGACCCCACTGAGCGCAGCTATAGCACACACTGATTGGGCACTGACTGTAACTGTTATTACCTTATCAGATACTGCTATACAGTATGTGTGAATGTATATGTATATATAAAAGTGTGCAATTAAAACATGGAATTACAATCAAATTTAAAATGAATTAAATAAATAAATTAAAATTTAATAAATAGTTATATGACAATAGAATATGACCAAGATTATGCACAAGAGGGCAAATTCTAATCACGCAGTCAGTTTGGTACAAGTGGGTACTATTATAATTAAACAATTCTATGAAATGATGAATAAATGATGGAGGATTCACATTTCAGAAGCATTCTGCAGTTGTATGTTCAAAAGCAGGAATTCAAGATCTGGCGAGACATGTCAGCCATTATTATTAATGAATTACACAGTTGTTTACTGTCTATGGCTCTTG
The DNA here is from genome assembly GCA_029718625.1 of Synaphobranchus kaupii. Lineage (NCBI taxonomy): Eukaryota > Metazoa > Chordata > Actinopteri > Anguilliformes > Synaphobranchidae > Synaphobranchus > Synaphobranchus kaupii. The sequence goes on along the minus strand of CM056376.1, from coordinate 58,424,522 downwards.
TTACTCACCAGATGAGGGACAGTAGGACAGATGCCAGGAGCAGAGGGGTCGACCACAGGAGTGCTGAACATCCACCCGCTGAGATGCCTAACCGGGGCTTTGGTGATGGAGGGGCCGGAGATGGGGTTGTCTCTGAGGGAACAAGAGTCAAGCCAGTGCTCACCAGCACTCAGATTGCTCTTCAAACCACACAGAAAGCCATCTAAACAAATAAGGACCCACCGGAATACAATCTGAGACACGATCAGAGCGCGAACAAAAGATAAGGAGGCAGATTTGAACCACAAGCACAAGCTTAGAATCAACACTATTAATTTGGCCTTGAGGAAGTGGGACCCACTTGAGCTTTAATTGATCTGAGTATAGGTTTTATTGGAAATGGCTCCAAAAGAGACAAGCTATGCTTTACAAAACAGCAATAGTTTATGTTTCCACTTTATATAGATTAGTCTATATTGTGGTATATGTTTATAGTTCTTAACTAGTGGAGAAAATAGACGGAAATATAAATATGTATGTTATGGATCCGTAGTGGGACTGGACTCAAATGCACGACTCAGAGACAGAAATACAAATATGCTCACTGGGAGCCTTTATTACTTCGTCCAATACTCCAGAAGTATAGGGAGAGAAGGGAAGGGACTGGATCCTGGGTTGGCGTTAACAGGGGCAGAGCGGGAGAGGGGAGCAGGCAAGGGGCTGGAAGGTTGCTGAATCCTGGGTAGGCGTAGCGGAGGAAGAGCGGGATGCGGGAGACAGGGATGCATGGCGTAGAGCTAGGATATTGCTGCAGGCTGGCGGGCAAGCAGACAACAAACAAGGCGTTAGTTTCAGCAAAGCATGAACATGACTGTAGCGTTAGTTGGCTAGGCGAAGCAAGACTGTGAAGCTCTAGAACGCTAGACAAGCAGGACTAAGACTGTAGCTTTTGTTAGACAAAACAAGACTAAGGCTGTAGATACAAGACCAGACAAGACTAGAGTTCTAACAACAACAAGACTCAACGAACTGGCACAGGACAACGAAGACTGGGAGAATATATAGGAGAGTTAATGAGCTAATGAATGCATGCAGCGTGAGAATGTATGCGAGAGTGATTAACGGCGAAGAGAGCGTGAGGAATGCAAGCGGGGAAAGGAATGTGATAGGCGGAGGAAATGCGAGAGAGAATTAGTAACAACAAAGAGGGAAACCACGCCCAGCCTGCACCACGAGGAAGACAAACAGGGAAACGTAAAAACAAGACAAGAGACGTAAGGGAAAGGGTAAAACACGGAGCACAAACAGGGACGGGGACTGAGAGGAACGGAGAGTGTAACAATGTACTCACAAAAATATTACGTGTTGAAGTGACATGTATTTATGAGATCAGAACACTTCTAGATAATTAATAGGGACACATTTTTATTTATTTCCAGTAAAAAAAAATGACCTGCATTTTCCTTACTGAGTAAAATTCATTACCAAAGAGTAAAAGTAATTAAGTACTGTATATGCAGTGCTGGAAACATTCCTTAAACATTTATGCAATTTATCACTGGAACTATACAAGAGAACACGTAAGCACACTTTTGTGTTCTTGTACTTCAGGTTGAATGACTCTTAGGGCTCTATCTTGGCGATCTTCGCGCTTCGTCTAAGCGCATGGCGTTAACTGCATTTAGGACAAGTCCAAGTCCACTTTTGCTATTTTAACGGCGTGTTTTTGGGCGCTAAGCATGGCGCAACATGCAAATGGGCTGAACCTAGTCTCTTTATTTATTATAGGTGTGTCTTGGGCGTGACATGCAATAAACCAATCAAAATGTCATATCCCATTCCCTTTAAAAGCCTGCTTTTCCACTTTGGCGGATTGCTTATATGATGGTGAAACAGACATGCTCGTGCGTGTTTAGTGTGATCAAGGAATAGGCTATATGGATCAATAGTAGCCTATGATCAATATTATTCGGACTAACCATTATGAGTTCCTGGTAATTCCCGACAGTGCTGTTATTTTACAAAATATATGCAGTTAAATTTCATTAAAAGCACATTACACATTAACTTTTCAGAGTGCATCTTCTTTCCTCCGTATCAAGAGCTGTTTTAACCGTCCCGCGTAAGGTAGTGTCGTTTTTAAGCGTACTGGCCGCAGTTTGCGTGATTTTAATTAGACCTTGTTGAACGCTGATCACATTATTTGCATTACTAGTTTGTGTTTGTTCCGCGATTGGCTGTTAGATTGTTAGATTGAATGCTGATCATATTATTTGCATTGCTAGTTTGTGTTTGTTCCGTGATTGGCTGTTTGTTAGATTGTTAGATTGACTAGGCTGTTAGTTTCGCGTTATTGTGCTTTTTAATTGGTAGTACTTATTTATCCGTGCTTGCGAAGTGTCTCACACAGATGTTAACCACTTGCTACCCCTCGCTGACTCCCTGCGAGAACTTCACCGTCGCAGGGGGGCTCTGGAACTGCCAGTCTGCCACACGGAAAGCAGACTTCATCTCCGGCTATGCCTCCTTCCTGTCCCTCCAGTTTCTCGCCCTCACCGAAACCTGGATCACACCGGACAACACGGCAACTCCCGCTGCCCTCTCCTCCTCCTTCTCCTTCTCTCACACCCCCCGGCCGTCTGGTCGCGGAGGTGGTACTGATTTGCTACTCTCTCCCTCATGGTCATTCTCTGTTCTCCCCCTCTCTGATATATCTATTACTAGTTTTGAATACCACTCTGTGTTAATCAACCACCCTATTAACCTGTACATTATAGTTGTTTATTGCCCTCCAGGTCCCCTGGGGTGCTTCCTCGATGAGCTCGACACCCTGCTCAGCTCCTTCCCAGAGGACGGCACCCCGCTGATCCTCCTGGGAGACTTCAACATCCATCTAGATGCCTCCCAGTCTGCAGCCTTCCTACCACTTCTCCGCTCCTTTGACTTAACCCTCCAACCCTCCCCCCAACCCACAAGGCTGGCAATTCTCCTAGACCCTGGTCTTCCAGAGGAACAGCCCCTGCTCTGATCTCACTGTTACCCTTCTCCATACCTCTGATCACCACTTCATTTCTTTCTCTCTTGTTCCACACCGCCCCCCCCCTCCCCCACCCCCATTGTCTCTGTCCGCCGTAACCTCTGCTCCCTCTCACCCTCCTCTCTTGCTCCCTGTGTCACTGCTTCCCTCCCCCCTCTCAAATTCTTCTCTCAACTCCCCATCGACTCTGCATCCGACACCCTGCTCACAGCTCTCTCCACATCACTTAACTCTCTCTGCCCTCTTGTCTCTAGGCCCACATGCCCATCTCCTCCCTGCCCGTGGATGTCCGATGCCCTGCGCACCTCCAGGGCCGGTCTTCGCGCAGCAGAGAGGATGTGGAGGAAATCCAGAGATGCATCAGACCTCTCCTACCAGTCTCTCCTAGCGGCGTTCTCTACAGCAGTCACCGCTGCCAAGGTAACTTACTATCACACTAAAATTCACAAACACAGTTCTAACCCCCGTCAATTGTTCTCCATCTTCTCCTCCCTCCTCAGCAAATCCCCTCCTGCTCCTCAATCCTCGTTCACTGCAGACGACTTCGCAGATTTCTTTGATGATCGCAGACATCCGCAGCTCCTTCAGCCCCTCAGCCCCTCTCTCTATGCCCCCCCCCCCCCCCCCCCCCCCCTGTTTCCCCACTCCCCCTCCCCTCACGGACACTGTTTTCCACTCTCCTCCTCTCTCTACCCCTTCCGTGTCCCCCCCCCTGCTTCTCCACCTTTTCTCCCCTGTCTGATACCGATGTATCCCACCTCCTACTCTCCCATCGCCCCACTACCTGTGCCCTCGACCCTATCCCTTCATCTCTCCTCCAGGCAATCACCCCAGATATCCTCCCGTTTGTGACCTCTCTGGTGAACTCCTCCCTGACCTCTGGCTGCTTCCCCTCATCCTTCAAGAGAGCCCACATCACCCCGATCCTGAAAAAACCCATGCTGGACCCCTCCAACATCCAAAACTACAGACCGGTATCTCTTCTTCCTTTTCTTTCCAAAACTATTGAACGTGCTGTTTCTAACCAACTGTCTTCTTTCCTTACCCAGAACAACCTACTAGACTCCCACCAGTCCGGCTTCAGACCTGGCCACTCAACGGAGACCGCACTCCTCTCCGTCAGCGAGATGCTTCACGCAGCTCGGACAGCCTCCCTCTCCTCTGTGCTAATACTCCTAGACCTCTCTGCCGCCTTCGACACTGTAGATCACTCCATCCTCCTGTCGTCCCTGTCTGCAGCGGGGATCGGCGGCTCGGCCCTGGCCTGGATTGAGTCCTACCTCTCGGAGCGCTCCTCCCAGGTTGCCTGGGCTGGTAAAGTATCAGCACCCCGTCCCCTTACCACAGGAGTCTCCCAGGGCTCAGTCCTTGGTCCCCTCCTTTTCTCCACCTACACCAAATCCCTTGGCTCTGTTATCACTGCTCATGGTCTTTCTTACCACTGCTTTGCTGTCGATACTCAACTCTTTCTCTCCTTCTCACCCTCTGACACTCAGGTGTCAGCCCGCATCTCCGCTTGCCTGAGAGACATCCAGAGCTGGATGGACAACCACCATCTGAAGCTCAATCCAGGCAAGACTGAGCTCATCTACATTCCTGCTCTAACCTCTCCCCCTCTCAATCTCTCCATTTCCCTAGGGGACACTCCACTGACCCCAACGCCCTGTGCCAGGAACCTCGGAGTGGTGATGGACAACAGGCTGTCTCTCTCCGAGAACATCGCAGTGGTAACTCGGGCGTGCAGGTTCTTCCTGTACAACATCAGGAGAATCCGTCCCTTCCTCACCACCCACTCAACCCAGCTCCTGGTCCAAACGATGGTGCTGTCCCGCCTGGACTACTGCAACTCTCTCCTGGCTGGCCTGCCAGCATCGGCCATTAGACCCCTTCAGCTTATCCAGAACGCAGCAGCGCGCCTGGTCTTCAACCTCCTCCGACACTCCCATGTCACCCCCCTGCTCATTGACCTCCACTGGCTACCTGTGATGGCTCGCATCAAATTCAAAACATTGGTGCTCGCCTTCCAGGCAGTCCGAGGATCAGCCCCTCCATACCTCCAAAAGCTCATCAGACCCTACACACCTACCAGATCCCTGCGTTCCGCCTCCTCAGGACGACTGGTACCCCCCCCCCCCCACTTCATACTAGCACCCGGTCTCGACGTCTGTCTGTCCTGGCCCCAGGGTGGTGGAATGAGCTCCCCGTGGAGGTCAGAACAACAGAAAGTCTGACCGCGTTCAAGCGCAGATTGAAGACTCACCTCTTCAAGCTGCACCTCTCCACCCCTCCCTACCTCCTTGTGACCTCCCTTGATTGTGTTTTTCTAAATCCTTGTTTAAGTGGTTCAAGCTGCTAGTTTAATACTTAAGGTTACTTATTGGCTTACTGTTGTACACGCCAATGATCGATATCGTGTGCCCCCCCGCCCCCCCCCCCCCCCCCCCAAAAAAAAAAAAAAAATTTTAAAATCATAGTGACTGCGCCTGGTGTTTGAAATCGTATTTACCTTTTAGGGTTGTTTTAACGCACTTGTTCCAAGTTTGAAAATGCACTAATGTATGTCGCTCTGGATAAGAGCGTCTGCCAAATGACTAAATGTAAATGTAAATGTAAAAGCACCTGCAACAGCTGAGAATAAGCTACCAGCAATGGCTTCCGTCTCACCTTAGAAAACGCGAAATTAGCCTGCTTGTTTAACGAATTTCATTTGATTATGCAATGAACTCATCTTCAAGCTTCATCCGAAGTTCATTAGGCTACCTGCATTCAAATTTTGATTAATAACATAAATAATGTTATTTTGCCTTAATGATGACACTAAATACAATAAAGCTGTCAGGTTGGCAACCCATAGGTTCACGCATATTTTCCCTTGTTTTATAATGTCCTGCTTATGGAAATGTGACCAACCTGTTTTACTCGTAGCAGAGGCTAATGCTTTTAAACAATCCACTTTCCCAGGAAGACTGTGAAAAGTGTGATTTACATTACATTGCAGGCATTTAGCAGACGCTCTTATCCAGAGCGACTTACACAACTTTAAAAAAAATAAAAAAAATGTTTTTTAAGCATATTATCCATTTATACAGCTGGATATATACTGAAGCGATTCAGGTTAAGTACCTTGCTGAAGGGTACAACGGCAGTGTCCTACCTGGGAATCGAACCTGCAACAGTTCCTTAACCATTATACTACACTGCCGCCACTACACTTTTCCCCCAGATTTACAGCAGGGGAAACAGACCTGCTCATGCATGAAGTTAAAGCGCACATGCAGAGAAGACGTTAAAATTAATTGTGAATTAATTGTGTAATGTGCTGCAAATTTTTTTAGTTTCTAATTAGACGCTTGCTCTCTTTAAAATCGTTTTGTTCAGTTATGGAATAACAGGTGAAATCAGCGGGGTTTTAATAAGCTGAGAGTATCGAAACCTTGTCACTGTCATTTAAAAAATATGAAGGACGAAGTATTCGGTTCAAATTCAGTTAACATGGTGACATTTATCTCTTTTTTAACAGTATGCTATTGAAAAAACGTTATGCACAGCAAATCCGCTGTAGCCTAGGCTATTTGAAAAACAATAAATGCAATATTCACTGGACAAGGTTTTGAACAGGCTGTAGGCCTAGAGAGCTGTATTTTAATGACATCTGAAGCGCATTTTCAGAACTCAAATGTCCGTCTATTGCAGTGCGTGAGTTTTCCATCATTGACAATTCACGCATTAGGCTTGATATGTTATCAGCAAATGGAAAGCCATTTTTAATGGATAGCCATTGTCCCGTAACAGAAGATTGTCCCCCCAGAAGATTATAGGGATTATTGGCAAATATAGGCTAAGTCATAGCTTGATCCAGGATAATTGCGAATAGTCTATACATGTAACCTTACACGTACCATCGCACATCGCCTGGATGTTGATGGAGTGGGCTGAAAGCAATTTAATGCGGCATTTCCATTCGCTGAGGGACAGGTATGTGGTATTTGACTCTTTTATTATTATGAATTTTTTGATATAGCCTACACAATGACATTTCACATTGTTGATATTTTTAGTCATGCTTGTGTTGTAACAGAAAGGAGGGTGTACGCACGTTGTGAACACGCCTATGTAGGCACACTTATATGCGCCGTTGAAATAACGTAAACAACTGCGACATGACTTTCGACCAGGTTTGTGGTGGTTTTAGCGCAAGCGCTTTCTGCTGGCTCAAGATAGCAATACGGCAAAAATTATCCTGGCCATTCATCATCTTAAGACCAACATGCCCAGATCACTTGTAATCGGCGCAAGAATACATGGTATTTAAACGACGTGAGCGCTAGGTGTTATAAGGAGCCCAACGCCGGGTGTAAGATAGCAAAGACACTTGCGTTTGGGTTAGCGTCGCTTAGCACCAGGTGTAAGATAGGGCAGGTGTAAGATACTAAGTATTCTACGTTTCCCCAAAACATACCAATTTGCTTTGTCTTCTGTTCTGTACCTTTTATTATAAGGTGACAGCAGCCACATCACACATCATATAAACACTCAATATTCTCATTTATGTGAATGGCAAAGAAGTCTGTTCCATCAATATTTTCCTATTATTCTTGGTCTACATGCGACTTGCTCAGTGGTCAGTGCTGTCCGCTCTAAAGCCTTTTGGAGAGACAGCCATCCACATACACTACTCACAAAAAGTTAGGGATATTCGGCTTTCGGGTGAAATTTCAGGATGAACCTAAAATGCACTATAACCTTTACAGGTGAAATTAATTTGACCTTCTCTAAACTTTTGAATGCACATGTCCAACTATTCAATGTTTCAGTACTTTTTGCACAACTTGCTGTTCTCTAACAAGGAGCTGAACGGCAAAATTCACAACAGGTGTTTGATCCATGAATCTACCAATAAATTTCCTGGTTCAATTAGAATTGGTATTTAAACAGTCCTCTTCATCATGCTGTTCACATTTTGACATCATGAGACCAAGACGACACCTAACAATTGATCAACAGTACCTCGCCATTGCGAGGCTTCAAACAGGATGTTCTCAGAGGGAAGTGGCCACTGAGCTTAGAGTGTCACAGAGTGTCATCAGCAGGTTGCAACAGAGATACAGAGAGACTGGAAGAGTCACAGAAAGGCATAGAAGTGGACGTCCTTTGGCCACATCCCACACTGATGACCGCTTCATTGTGAACAGTGCCCTGCGGAACCGGATGATGAATGCCACTCAACTCCAGGCACATTTAAGGGAGGTGAGAGGCACCCAAGTGTCACGTCAGACCATTCAAAACCGTTTACATCAGCGTGGTCTGCGTGCTAGACGACCTGCAAGGGTACCTGACCACACCACCAGGCACAGGCGTCATCGTCTTGCATGGGCCAGGGAGCATTTACGCTGGACGAGGGACCAGTGGGCCTCAGTGCTGTTCTCTGATGAAAGTCGATTCACGTTGAGCAGAAATGATGGCCGCCAACGATGTTGGAGACGTCAAGGAGAGCGCTATGCATCAGCCACTGTTGTCACCAGACGACCCTTTGGTGGTGGCGGTGTTATAGTGTGGGCAGGTGTGTCTAGTCAATACAGAACTGCCCTACACTTTGTGAATGGTACAGTGACAAGCCCCATACTACCTGAATAACATCATTAATCCAGTCATTGTGCCCCTGCATGAACAACACAGGCCTAATTTCATCTTCATGGACGACAATGCTCCAGCTCATCGAGGGTCGCATCATTAGGGAAAGGCTGCTGGAGACTGGGGTACCTCAAATGGAGTGGCCTGCACTTTCTCCAGACCTGAATCCCATAGAAAACCTATGGGATCAGCTGACTCACCGTGTAGAGGCTCGTAACTCTGTACCCCAGAACCTCCATGACCTGAGGGCCGCCCTTCAAGAAGAGTGGGATGCCATGCCTCAGCAGACAATAAGTCGACTTGTGAACAGCATGAGACGTCGTTGTCAAGCTGTAATTGATGCTCAAGGGCACATGACAAGTTATTGAGACATTGACATTTTTGTTGTGGTATACCCACCACTGTTGTTGGCTTTTGTTTCAATAAATTGTTCGAGATGAGGAAATCACCATTGCATGCTTCTACTTAAATGCCCTACTTTCATGATACGTATAATATCACTGTAGCGTGAACTTACATTTTCCATAAATTTCACCCGAAAGCCAAATATCCCTAACTTTTTGTGAGTAGTGTATGTGGCTGCTAGGAGACCATTGTTACCCATTAAGACACAATACCTTGTTGGTATGCCATACCATGAGGTAATGCATCATACTAATCATTGGCGTGCCTAGGCCCTGGCTGTTGGGCTATAGCCCCGGGTCTCAAGAAGGCGAGTCGCCATGTGTGAAACGTAACTATCTTTTTGTTACTCACATGCAAAGTAGGGCGGGATGGATTAAGTAGTTGATTCGGGATGAGACGATAGAAAAATGAAAAAGGTAACCTTAACATTACCGGGATATAACATAGGCTATAGCTAGACAGCAAAGATATTGTATTACATAAGATAAAAAGTTTTAAAAAAGATGAAAGTATTACATTATTATTATTATTACGATATCCGTTTTATAACTTTGTGGCCTACTGATGTGGCCAGTTGAGCCATTTGTTCGTTGCTAGCTGTCGAGTTAGCTTATCTTGCCACCGCACCATACTCAAACAAGATCAACCACCCCGAAGCAAGTTCATTTTTATGCACATTATTTTTATTATTACTTTATTTAGTTCTCAGGGTCAATGTTCGCTAGTGTTTCAACTAATGTTAGCTAGAAACCAAATGTGGGATAATGGTCTAACCGATGTTAAAAGTGTTACGTATGATGGCTAACTCGATAATGCATAACGTTCATGTTTGGTTATTATGTGTTCACTAACTCAGCTAGCGTTAGTAACGTTACCCAACCAAGTATTTAAATAGAAACAGAATAATATCTAATAATACAGCATGTGATCCAGCGACATGAGAAAAGAAAGCGAGGGAGGGAGATTTCGCAAGAACACAAATTAATTTTGTTTTGCAGTAGGATATTGTTAGCTCCTTTGGAGTGCTTTTGTTTAACGTTATAAATTTTTTTTTAACAGCAGATTAATAAATACTGTTCTCAAAAGGCACTAGAAATTAGCATTTAAGTTCTGTTTTTCAAAACATTTCTTCACGGGCGGGCATGCCTCCGGACTCCCCTAGCACTGAAGTGTCCCCCACAGATGCCAAACCACTCCTACGTCCTTGGCCCTTTTGATTAAAAAGAATTAACATTTGTACTGTTATTGTAGCATTAATTTGAATCATTTATCTTGGGTGTCTTCAAATAGTTTTTCTAGGTTGATGTGCCCTTTTCTCACTTTGAGCAAAAATAATTGACATTATGTCCTGGGCTGAGCCCTGGGTCTTTCCAATATGTAGACACGCCCCTGATACTAATGATTCCAAGGCAACACGCTTTCAATCACTGGCTGTCAGTGGTCTTTTATGTTTTAAAGTGACGGACAAGGAAAATCCGTAATATGTTTATAACCACGTTATTTATGTATATTAAAGGAGCTATATGTAACATTGACACCGAGCGTTTAAAATGCGCACTGCAGTCCAAATTCACAATATTGGAGAGAGTTGTCTCCGCCCTCCCCCTCCTCCCCAGACTCAAAGCTCACACGGGTTGCCAGGTTGAGGACACTGAACGAACACGAGCGCAAGATGAGCCGAGCGCAACATTATATTTTGAGACGAGCTTATTCTATTTTGACAATGACAAGCGATGACGAGCCCTACACTGTAAGTTGATCAGCTAATGTATACGTTTGCAATTTATTTATTGTTTGCAAATTATAAACCAGCTCATGTGGATTTTTTATAACTCTGCCAATATTAGCTAGATGCATGCATGGCTGGCTATGTTTACGGTCACACAAATATAAGCTAACATTAGTGGTATGTTAGCTAGTAACTATATACATATATATATTTAAATATTTAGCTAGCTAGCTAAATGAAAACAATGTTGAACTTAGCTTAGGCATTCGTAAATCGGCTGCCGGAGTGCCGGAGTACATCTGTTTGTTCGTAATGAGCAGTGGGCGGAGTCAACTCTGAGAACAGTGAATCACACAGGCCAAAACAAATACAGACGTTCTGACCCGGAATGGAAATTTCAAAGGAGAACATACTGGCTGTAGCATTGTTGTCGGAGAAGCCAGTATTTCGATTTAGCATGTTTCCTTAATCTCTGATGACATATCATGGTCATTTTATGATTTAGTACAGTAAATGTGTTACATATAGCTCCTTTAAGGTATGTATTGAACACCAATAAAGTGCAAGGAATGAATTCCATTGCAATCTTGTAAAATTTCAGTATAATCTCTTTCAGTATAATCTCTTTATTCCTGTATGCTGAAAAAAAGGATGGAGTCAAAAATGGGTCCATGGTGACGTAGATGTGAAAACCAATACATACTGTGATCTCATTACATAACTCCTCCCATAGTTTTATGCAAATAAAACTGTCCTTTCCCACTAAGAAATCCTCTGAGTCTGAGCCAAACACTCGTTTTGTTTGCCCTTGAGAATAGTTGTCCGCATTATCAGCATTTGGATTTGGAATAGTTAGTTAGACAAAGTGTTTATTTTTTTCCGCTCTCCTTATCCCTCTCCCAATCTCTTTCACCTTTTTATCCATCCCTCCGTGGTGCTAGCTAGTAACATTAGCTTGATCCTTGCACAGCTCATCATCATGAAAACTAATTAATCACTTGCACGTCGTTTTTTACTTGGTGCACTGCTCATTTGTCAGATAATATATCGAAAAGAATAGATAGCTAAGATTTTTCCAAATAAACCATGCCTTGGAAATGGTTTTCTCGTATTGTTCGGTGGATCATGGTTCTCGTAGTTATTTTTGTTACTGTAATCAGCCACTGGAGTACTTAGTTGCCATGCACGTAATTTTAGTTTGATTAGCAACCAAAATGAATGAGTGGGCCTTTAAATAAATAAAAATATCTTGATAAAACCTACCATTGTGTAATGATTTGTGTGGAATGTGCATTTGGTGAAACGTCGCCTTGAAATTTAGCTTGCTTTAAATAGACTAACGTTAGATTAAATGGTTGCTATACTCTGCTTAGCGTTTAAGTTGACTTTGATTGCAGCCGCACTGTATTTTACTTTTAATTGATTGCATTAATTCCTCGCCGGGTTCAAACCACAGAACTGTATAAGAACAGTTATCGATGGCACTCAGTTTGAGGGCGTGGATTTAGACCACACCCCTATAATCCTGAGTCCTTTCAAGACTGAGTTTATTAGCTGACTTTGAGATGTATATTAATATACCTATTGACATTTTCTTGAAAAAATACTTGGTGGGTGTGTAGTGGATACATCCCTCTGTGATATGTTGTGGTTAAGTTTTTAGAATCTCTTGTCCATCACTAAGTTCTCAGCATGATTTCAGGTGTTTCAAAAGGTTATGGTAAACTGCAATACAGTCCTCACCCGTCATGTTATAAGAAATGCAAGTTTGTTCATGATAACTATTTAACCTCAGGACTTTTTGGAAGTTAGAAGCACACATAAGGCATTTACAAACTTTTACCATTTACTTAAAGTTTTCTGTGGATATCTGTGTACTTAAAGATAGTGGAGACAGGAGTATATAACGGCATTAGCTATAAGTAGCATACTTCTCTTTTTTTAAATTTTTATCAATGAATGACCTTTATGTTTTAATAAGGAATTCATGAATAACAACATTTAAAGGTGTTTTAATGCTGTCCTGGATGCATAATGAATAGTTGTAATAATGAACGAATAAATAAAACGAAAACAAATGTATTTAGTTAAATAGAAGAAAATATGCGCTTACAACTAAAATAACACATAATATAGAAAGTAATGGCAATGTTGTAAGCATTTCTTGACATATTGAAATAATCTTGATTGGTCAGTGCACAGTCACACGTTTAGAGGGACGACCAATCCACTTTCACCTTATGCCATATGTGCTGCTCTTTAAAATAGTAGATCAAAATACTTGAATAATTTACTTGAAAATGGCTTGTTTTGCAAGCCTCTGGAGGCAGTGTTATGATCTGGGGTTGCTTCAATTTGTCAGGTCTAGGCTCAGCAACATTATGCAGCAATAAAATGAAGTCAGCTGAGTACCTGAATGTACTGAATGACCAGGTTATCCCATCAATGGGCATATTCCAGGATGACAATGCCAAGATTCATCGGGCTCAAATTGTGAAAGAGTGGTTCATGGAGCATGAGGAATCATTTTCACACATGAATTGGCCACCAGAGTCCTGACCTTAACCCCATTGAAAGTCTTTGGGATGTGCTGGAGAAGACTTCACGGAGTGGTTTGACTCTCCCGTCGTCAATACAAGATCCCGGCCAAAAATTTATGCAAGTCTGGACGGAAATAAATGTTGTGACGTTGCATAAGGTTGTCGAAACAATGCCACGACGAATGCGCGCCATAATCAAAGCTAAAGGCGGTCCAACTAAATATTAGAGTGTGACTTTTTTTTTGGCCAGGCAGTGTATGATCAATGTATGTATGTATGTATGTATGCATGTATGTTATTTTTAAACAAAATCATGCTTATTTGTATTGTTTCTGTCTGGGTTAGCAATGATAAAAAACCTTGACAATATGTGAAATGACCTTTAAAGATACATATTCCCAAATCAAACTGAATAGTTTCCCTCAAAAAACCAAGTGAATATTGAGAAAGTTTAAGATATTTGGATTTTGTGATTGTAGAATAATATGAGTCTGTTTTACAAAAGAATATTCCAGAACATTGTTAAAGCAAACACAAAGCCTGATAATTAGTTGGACATATTTGTTTTCCTTTTCAAAGTATAAGCTGGTTTAATTGGGGGCGCATTTATCAACTGTACATATGCACAAATTTGGTCAAAACTGTGTACCCACATAGCCGCAAAAAGAGCTGTGATTTATCCAGGGTTCCCACTCTTTTTTAAGATATTTTGGAAGGCAGTCCAACTTTTATGACCACAATGTTTAATCATGTATCATAGCACCATATTACAGATGAGGTTATGGGAGGGATGCGTGAGTGTTTAACAATTAAAATATGAACATTTCCTCAGAAACAGTGGATGGGAATTTATTATAACTATATTGGTATAACCCTTTACTAAATATATATTTACATCTGCTTGGAAGTTCCAATTGGCTACTTATAATAAACAATGTACAGTGGGGACGGAAAGTATTCATACCCCTTCACTTTTTGCACACTTTATTGTGTTGTAGATTTAATTTTAAATGGATAAAATTGCCATTTTTGCCCATAAATCTACACTCAATAACCCATAATGGCAAAGTGAAAACATGTTTTTAGAAATTTCTCCTGACTCATTTTCCTATAGAACTCTATGGGGAAAAAGTCTATGGGGAAAAAAGTCTTTAACCCTTAAAGTGATCCATCCACATCTACTCAATATCTGGCCACAGAGAGATACCTTAGACCCTTGATGACTTACAGCCATTTAGCCAGTCATGTGTTCCATACTGTACCAGCATAATTTACAGCTGAATCTAGTCTCACCCCCCAATTCCCATAGAGATCCATTCAAATGCAGAGAGGTTATCGTATCACTTGTAATAGTACCTGAAAATAAGATATCAAGAGTCTTTTGATGTTTATGGGTCACAGACTTCAGGAAGTAACAGCAAGCAAAGGATATGCGACCAAATATTAAATATGATACTTTAAAAATACGTTAAAGCAAAGGGTATGAATACTTATGTAAATGAGAAATTTCAGTTTTGGATTTTTAATAAATTTGCAAAGATTTCTAAAAACATGTTTTCACTTTGTCATTATGGGTTATTGAGTGTAGATTGATGGGCAAAAATGGCAACTAAAATGAAATCTACAACACAATAAAGTGTGCAAAAAGTGAAGGGGTATGAATACTTTCCGTCCCCACTGTATGTACAGCCGCACACAATATAATATGTCATTTTCTATCGCCACACAGAATGGAACTGTATGTAAAACACACATTCTGCCCTACAGTGCTGCTCTTCAGCAACATGGCAATTCTGCATTTCAGCTCAGGGGGGTAAGAACGATTCCACAGCACGTTCACTTTTGATAAAATATAAATGCCTGGTTGCATGGTTATATGAATGTGCACAGTTTAGGATCATATTTGTATGCACATATGCTGAATAAATGAGTGTTCAGGCTAGAAATGAGAAATTCAGCACTGTATACAGGATAAAAGCAGCAGAGCAGCAGTCTTATTATTTCCAATAACAGTCATTAAGTTCCCCTGAGCTGTTCATGTAACAAAGGGAGACATTCAGTCTCACCATTATGTGATTTATCCTTTACTTTAAACAATTTTATTTTAGCAAGAATAATTTTTGGCGGTCCCCAAAATTAAGGAAAATATTATATTAAAAAATATAGCTTAAATCGTCTGCTCAAACGACATAGTGTGGAATGATGGTGAGAATGAATGTCCCCTAAAATGCATCAAGGCAGAACTGTGGTCTTACAGGATTCATACATCTCCTAGAGACAGGAAATATATTAATAAATCAAGAAAGAAATTAGAGACGTACAAGTTAATTGAATTGCTATACCCATAAAACACTATTCGATATGGCTTTAATGCCTTAATGAGCTTGGTTACCCTTGGAATAGGGGCAGCACCTAGAATTCAGTCAAAAGGCATACACTCTAGTGCAGGGGTTCTCAATCCTGGTCCTGGGGGACCCCTGTGTATGCTGGCTTTCGTTGCAACCGCAGTTGCAATCCCAGAATTTTAACAAGCTGTTAATTTTTCTTAATTAGGTGCTTGTCATGTTTGGAGGAATTATTCACCCTCTTAAGCCACATTATATCAGAAATAGCTATGGATGCCATGTAGAATAAACACCCCATGTTCACATTGTGCTATATTATTTAAAAAAGATAAGAAAATTATTTAACAGATCCATTTAAAGACTGATTTGAATCAATAGGCTCCTAATTGGTGAAAGTGTGGACACATGGCCACTAAAATTAACCATTTCGTAGATAATGAAGAATTCAAACACAAAGCAAATGATAACGAGCCAAACCTGCATTGTCTTAAGCTTAAAGAAAAAATTGAGTTAAACACATGTGTTCAACAACCTAATTAGGAGCCTATTGATTCACTTCACTCTTTCATTTGAGTGAAAATACATTATTTTGTAACCTTTTCTTATGTAATTGTTGCAATATAGCACAATAAGCACAATGTGAACATGGGGAGTTTGTTCTACATGGCATGCATAGCTATTTCTGACATAATGTGTCTTAAGTGGGCGAATAATTCCTCCAAACATGAAAAGCACCTAATTAAGAAAAAATTAACAGCTTGTTAAAATTCTGGGATTGCAACTGCGGTTGCAACGAAAGCCAGCATACACAGGGGTCCCCCAGGACCAGGATTGAGAACCCCTGCTCTAGTGAATAGCTGCTGGGTCATTTCTGTCTCAGACACATACCCACGATGTCCTCTGCCTCAGTGGTGGAGATGACTTGCTTGGGTTCCTCCATCCAAGGGGTGGCATGGACAGCCACGCTCCATTCGCTCCAGGTGCCGATCTCGGTGTCCTTGGCTGCCACCTGGATAATGTACTCTTTTCCTGCGTAGGCATCAGTGATAGTGTGGGAGGTGCTATCTGAGAGCTCCACCTGCAAGAGCCAATCAAGAGAGTAGAAGGACCAATCATGAGACAGCGGTGAAAGGGTTGGGCAGTAATAAAAAGGAAGGAGGAAAAATACTGACCATCAAGTTTTTTTCAACTTCAGTGCAAACAAGAAACAAATCATTTAAAAATATTATGTCCATTATAATGACATGTGGAATAGTCTACAAGACCAGTTGAATTATTGAATTTTTTGAAAAACCATACTCATTGCTGCTTCCCATTTTACACATCTAATAAGTTTAAAGACTGTGAGAATCCAGATGATTCTCACTGCCTGTTTTCTGTACGTTTGTCATATAATGCAACATTTGTCATATAATGAATTGCAAGAGTGTGTGTCTTAAATTCCTTATTTGTGTTTATTTGAAATGTAAATATCAGCATGACACAGTGCTAGAGGCTATTAACGAAGAGGCATACCCAGCATTTTGCTACCAAATGGCTGTCAGATATCACAGCAAGAGGTCAAAGACGTGTGCTGACTACTAGCCCAGCGTGTTAATCCACCACAGCAAAATGTTACCTGTAAATTAGTTCTAATGTTGTTATGAAATTACAAGATCATGTCATTTCAATGTAACCTGCTCCCCTTTACCTTTTTCACAATAATCAGGAATTACAGTACCGCAGGCAAGCAATTCCAAGATTCTGATTCAGATACAACTAATTTCTTCTCATTTAGAGCCTTTTATGCTGTAGGTGACCCAGCTTAATTACATGCACATTTATGTATTTTCAAAGCAATCAACATTTTGATTATTATGGGAAGCTGGAATTTAACTGATTCAGAGCTGGAAGCTAATCATTACATAATCAGCACTGTTAATCAAACTAACAAGGCCTTGTGTATTTTTTTCATTTTTAAATTTTTTATTTTTGGGGGGGGGGGGGGGGGGGGGGGTTTAAAAGGGGGTGCATTCCATTATAATGAATCTGTGATATTTTCCTTAATTATTATGAGGCATTGGTATAACTGCTATGTACTCTTGTTTCTATTGCTATATGACCTGTTGGCATTCTTGTCGCATAGTTACGAAACGGAACTTTATATCTACTTTTCACAAAGAGAGGGTTTATGATAGCCCTTGAGGCCTTCTGCCCTGATTTTTTTGGTTTCCAGAGTATACTCTCTGTCCAGTCATGACAGTATAAATCTCCCATTTAAATTGCGTAAAATATTGCTGTTACTGTATGTAAATTCCCTGCAATAGTTATATTTCAGCTGTACTGTTTGACATATTCTACCTTGCTAGGCTAGTACATCCATTACATTCATAAGGAGAGCAAACACCAACAGAATGAGATATGCATACACAGATCAATCTGAATATTTTTTCAAAAATAATTATTTCCGTGTTTGTCAATGTTTTATTTACTTATTCTTTTAACGGCCAGTAAAATGCTCAAACGTCCATTATTTTTGACAACACTGACCAACAGCTGGTCAGAATACATTATCAGAGAATGATTGTTTTGGGGTTTTTCCCAGATCGCCCTGCAGTCACCAAACGAGAGAGGTCAGGTGTGAGCAAGCGTGGAATTTATTTTGTTATCTGAATGTTTTAAGGTTTGCAAAAGGTTAAGAAACCAAAGTGAACGCAGATGAAAATATATTATATCTGAAAGCCATGTGGTAACACATTCATTTATCAATGAAATTGCCCTGGTTGCCCTTCAGCTTTGATAAAATACCATGAAAACCATTTTTTAAGCAGATCAAAAGACTCCAGAGCTGTCGTTGGGAGGCTTTGAGTTAAATCCTGTCAAAGACCGAATTGATATCCCCCTAACCTTTATATATTTTTGCATATTCTCCTCTTTAACATTTAAAAAAAGCATCCATGTGGTTTCCAGTGTTTGTACACTGATTTATGTAAATGTGCTCAGTAACCATGTGAATTCATGAACATAAAACAGACCACAGTGGCTAGATGCAGCGTCAGGAAAACGTTTTAAACATAGGCCTTTCTGACTTCGACACTCTGACTTAACCTGGGTTGCATGCAGATGCACGTGTGCGATTTATTCGCGAAATTGCATTTCTCTTACAAATTAGAGTTTTTTGGGAAATCAACCATGCGCATGCTACTGAACCACCTCAACTCTGGAGGGAATAGCCATTCTACTGCCCTTAACTTCCATCTGCGCTCAAACTGTCACAAATCAGTGGTCTGTTCCCTGTCCGGGAGAAGGTTTTATTTTAAGACGCTGACTGGATCCCAACACCTGAGGGCCATATGTGTGCGCCCGTGCAGAACGCTGGGTAATGACAAGGGCAAGGGTCACAGTGGGGCATTGTGGGGCACGGCTCACCCCGAGTAGGAAGTCCTTACGTGCACATCAGGGCTTCGATTGAGTGAAATGCATTAAATGTATCACAGCTGAGCCGTGTGTGAAAATTATGGGAAATGAAAAAAGGCAAAGATAAATGATTCATACTGGGAGACCATCCCTATCCATCATGGCTCTGCACCGTGCTCTGCCCACTTGAGCCGTAACAGATGGGAACATTCCCTCCATTGACATTTACGGATGTCCACAGGTCAGCGAAAACGAGAGTTGTCGCAGCACGCCGTTTCGGCAAACAGAGAATCGTGCTTGTGGAGCCTCGCAGAAAAAAGGGATATTCAGATCACGAGGCCATTGTCTCCTGCCATGGACGAAAAGTCATCTCAGGATCGGTAACAGACTAACTACCTCAGCGTGCTTTGTGTTCTCATCACGCGTGCCGATATGTAGCCTATTTTGCAAAATGGGATAGTTTCTTTGTTTTTGTAAAAAAATTAATTAAATGACAGGTGTATTTGAATCGATGACTGTAAGAGGATAACAGCTTTCTCTGTCTTTAGCAGTATTCTCGGAATATTAAAAGAGAAGTGCAGACCACAATTATGCCAGAATTAGTGCTTTATGCTGAATTTACAGGTAACTACTAAGAATATTTCAATGACTGTAGCAATGAAATGTAGCTCTGCTGTAGGCTTTACTTTATGTCTTTTGTCTGTATCACTGCTGGTCAGTAAAAGTACAAACTATTAATTTATTTTATGTCTGTATGTTTTTATTTTCCAAACCATTTATTTTCTGTCTTTTTTTTCAAGAAGATAGATTTTGGTTTATTACAGCAGAGAATAGAGGCCTCATTAAATTCCTCTTCCAAGTGTTAAGCCATTGACCTTAGCTGTTGTGCCGGGTTATCTCAATGCTTTCCTGCTATACACAAAAGCCATAACACCTTTCTACTAAGAGGTAATCACCCTTAGGTGACTGCCCACTATGATAACGATCCCACCGAGTAGCGTTCCTGCTGTTTCTGGGCATTGGTTGATCCACCTACTGTAGCCATGGATATACTAATGAGCAAGGCAATTATGTATTTCTGTTGTTACATTTGCACTATAATGCACATTCTATTTAAAACACGGCAGACTACTAATTGTGGTTATTTCATTACAATCATTTGCAGTTAAGTCCTTTGACAAAACCTTTGTTTTTGCACCTACAATGTGTGTTTCATTTGGCTCCCTGTGAACAGTTTAAATGACATCTGGGCTAGAAACAGCCATGAGCAATGTTATTCATACATTAAAGTTTTGTTATTTATTTGAATATTGTTTATTTCACATCTGCATCATCAACACCCCCCAAAAGAATAGCAGAAACCATTTAAATTAAATTGTTTACACTATAGTGTTTCCCTCTGAGATTTCTGAGGGCATATTAAAAACAATGGAGAAAACATTCTGCTTGCATCTGCATTTTAAAGTTCTCCACACTGATGTTGTACTATAGGGCTACACTAAAGCAGATTTGTAACATAATATAAAGGTCATGAAATTAAAAGTGTGCAGACACACTGATTAAGAAAATGTACTAGTGCAAAAATAAACACTCCTCAAACACAATTTTGAAGAGGTCTGCCTCACAATCTGGCCCAGTGGCTCGATTAAAACGATTGGAGATTATTTGTCTGGTGTCTTGCTGCTTGTTGATTAGCTGACACATGCTGTCCTTTTATGAATACTGCCTTCTTCTCCAGAAATGCTGCATCTGGGTTCAGTACTGTGCAAAAGTCTTAGGCACATGTACAAACATTCTGTAAAGGGAAGATGCTTTCAAAAATAATGAGATGAAATGTTTCTAAATATCAAACAATTGACTATAAAGAGCAGTAAAACTAAATCAAATAAATATTTGGTGTGATCACCCTTTGCCTTTAAAACTGCATCAATTCTCTTAGGTACACTGTCGTGCAGTTTTATAAGAAAATCAGCTGGTAGGTTGTTCCAAGCATCTTGAAGAACCTGCCACAGTTCTTCTGCAGACTTTGGCTGACTTGTTTGCTTCTCTCTGTCCTGGTAATCCCAGACAGCCTGGATTATGTTGAGATCAGGGCTCTGTGGAGACCGTAACATCTGTTGCAGAACTCCTTGTTCTTCTTTTTGCTGAATTATTTTTTTGTAAAATTCATGTTTAGAAATCTAATATTTGCTATTTTCTACTGACACGCTAATGCAGAAGACAAAAGATTAAACATCTAAGAAAAAATGTATCGAAAAAATCTAGGGTGCCTAAGACATTTGCACAGTACTATACAGATCCTTTCCAAAAAATTAGAATATCATGGAAAAGTTTTTTTTTTTCCATAATTCCATTCAAAAAGTGAAACTTTCATAGATTATAGATTCATTACACACAAAGTGAAATATTTCTAGCCTTTATTCGTTTCATTTTTCATAATTTTGGTTTACAGCTCCAGAAAACCCCCAAAACAGTATTTCAAGAAATTAGAATAGTGTGTCGAAAATCAGCATTTACTTCAGTTATTTCAGAGAATTCATGTTTTAGACTGAGGGCTCTATTTTAATAAACCAAACGCAATGGTGAACGCAAGAGTAATCGCTTGGCGGTATCGCTCTGAGGGCGTGTCGGCGAGAAATTTGGTAATTTCATGACGGCAATCTTGGCGCACCTTATGGCGGTATTGCTAAAAGGCTGGGTTTAAACGTCCAAGGTGTGTCTCTATGGTAGCCAATCAAATTGTTGTTCTCATGCTTTAAAACGCAATCGCGTTGGAACGCAATCGCTCCATGCAATTTCATAATGAGCAACTCAAACGCACTGGACCGTCAACGACAAGATTTTCTGCACAGGAATCAGACATACTTGCAACAGAAGTACAGGCTAGGACTAGTAATTTATGGATCACAATCCACACCATCTCGTCTCCCAGAAGTTCGGAAGGCACGGGAGGAGGTAGCGAATGCATGAATTAGCCTACATTAGGTGATGTAGGCATAATTATGATTCAAATGGTAGGTTTATGATTCAACTGTGTCAATGTGTAATTTATATATTATAGGCTAGTGGCCTACATGATCGCAAGTTTCTTGTAAGCTGTCCTGTTTTATTCTAGTAGTTTAAATTAAAATTAATTAATTCATAATAATTATAGGCTATTTGTTCATTAAATGGAAGTGTAATGTTGGCATCACCTATAGACACTACACAGAACTACATGACGAATAAGTTGGCAAATTGCCAGAGTCTATTGCGTTCCCGCTAAGAGGTGGTTCCAGCTGATCATAACGCAATGGGTTTTCGTTGGTTCAAATTGTCACTGAGCCGAAAGTATTTTAGAACACGCCCCAGACAGCGCCACCCATCCCACTGCAGCGCAAGCGAAAGGATGTTATGTTGAGAATTTGTTGATCCTAGCGGTATTGCTGAGAAACGCCATAGCGCCAGTTTTAGACGTTGATGCTGTCAACAAGCTTGCGTTTGACTATACCGTCCCCTTGCGCTGGTTTGAAAATAGAGCCCTGAGTGTCACACTATCATCTAATTTACTCAAAACACCTGCAAAGTTTATCTCAGTTTGGTTCAGTATGGGGAAGACTGCAGACTTGACAATTGGCCAGAAGACCATCATTGACACCCTCCAGAAGATGGGTAAGCCACAAAAGGTCATCGCTAAGGAGGCTGGCTGTTCACAGAGTGCAGTGTCCAAGCATATCAATAGAAAGTTTAGTGGAAGGGAAAAATGTGGCAGGAGAAGGTGCACAAGCAAAAGAGATGACCGTAGGCTTCAGCGGATTGTCAAGCAAAGACGATTCCAAAATTTGGCGGAGATACAGAGGGAGTGGACTGAGGCTGGAGTCAGTGCTTCAAAAACCACCACGTACAGACGTATCCGGGACATGGGCTACAACTGTCAGATTCCTCGAGTCAAGCCACTCCACTCATTCTCTGAAATAACTGACGTAAATGCTGATTTTGACACACTATTCTAATTTCTTGAAATACTGTTTTGGGGGTTTTCTGGAGCTGTAAGCCAAAATTATGAAAAATGAAACAAATAAAGGCTAGAAATATTTCACCTTGTGTGTAATGAATCTATAATCTATGAACGTTTCACTTTTTGAATGGAATTATGGAAAAAAAAAAACTTTTCCATGTTATTCAAATTTTTTGGAAAGGATCTGTATATGGGGAGAATTCAACTTCATTGTAAAAGCCTTCACCCTTGTGGCTTAAGTACCCTCTCTGAACACTAGAGGACACTACTACTACTTTTGCAGTATCTAAACTGCTCGGGAGGATGGGCAAAATCCATTCAAAGGATAATTCAAATATAATTACAAGGATAAATAATAGAGAGAGAGAGTCCAACACCTGTTCTTTCTTTAGTATTTTGCCTAAAATGGAATGGACAGCAAAACATTTGAATAACTTTTTTAATTGTTATCTGTTTAACTTTGTGCATGTCAGCTTAACATTGTGCTATTTTTCTGTATGCTATTGTCCCCTTGTCTGTATATCTGCTCTACTTTGCCCCTTCCATGATATTCAGGCTTATTGAAGAGTGATGTATTTTTGTGACCTTTTATGTTTGTTGCTTAATGTGATTGTCTTGCTCTGATGACTTGTCTTTTAACCTGTTTTTAATGGCTTTTTCCATCTTTCCATCAGGTTTTCAACTAGCCATCAGTAATGTTGATTAATGTGCTCTGTCCCTGTAAAATAAACTTGTAAATAAATCAATAAATCAATACATAGATAAAAAAATAAACAAACCCAAGTATGTCAAATACATTTTCATCACTCACATAGGTAACCTCCTAAATCAGAATTACATCCTTTATGCACACTTATTATAAATGTTGCAGCTGTAACACATGCACACAATCACTAGGTTATTTAATGAAAATGTGATTAAATCACTCGGTAGTCATTATCGTGAGTGATATGAATGTCCATCTTTCATCAAAATGTAGCTGCTGATGCTAGATCATTGTGTACCTCAAAGAATTTTTGTAAACCTAATTTTTAAATGGTTCTTTTTCATATATACATTAAAATGATAACAGTCAAGTATATTCAAGGAACCTAGGCAGACTACTTTTTTTTACATACAATCCATCTATACAGCTGGACACCCCACTTGGAAATCAATCCCACTACTTTGAAATTACAAGCCCACTTCCCTAAACATTATGCTACACTGCTGTGCCAATGGTACACGCTTCCCTTGTTTATCACTGAATTTGTATGACCATTTCAGTGACCTGAGTCTCTTCTTTTCCCCTTAATTCCACCAAACAATGGCCTGCTTGGCAAAACCTAGCCAACTGAAGCTGGTGGAAATTCCTGTCTGGGACACATGCTCTCTGAAATGCATTTTAAGCATCAGGGGTATTATAAATGCCTTCTATAATGCATGTGAACATCAGGAGTATTGGAAATGGTAAGCAAGAACTGCTCGATAAGTTTTTTTTTTCCATTAGTTGTGCCACACAGACAACCAGTAAAGGGAATGGTAGAAGCAGGTACCTTTGATGGTGTTAACCTGCCAAATTACATTACATTACATTAGTCATTTAGCAGAAACGTCATTGAAGTAACTACAGAACAGACAAGACAAAGCACATCCTTCCCATAACGTAGCAGCTATCCCTAGTAATGAACATTGAATGTAGTTCACAGTAAGCTGTGGGTACATCAGCTATACTACAATTCTATTCTAAATACTATTATAAACTATAACAGACAAGAAAACACAGGGAACAAGTATCATGAGAGGTCCTAGATTAGTATGTCAGTCAAGGTGGAGTCTGAAGAGGTGCGTCTTCAGGCCACAACGGAACGCAGGCAGGGTTGGAGTAGAACGTAAGGGAATGGGGAGTTCATTCCACCACTGAGGAGCTAGGTGTCATACGATCTGTGCAGCAATCTGGAAGAAAGCCTACGGTTCCTCAGTGAAGCAAGGGTGAGGCGTAATTATTGTTTTCCTGCTATTTTCGCAAGTTTTTACTAATTTACTAACTTGTCAGCATGGCTAGAGAAAATCCTCGCCTTGCTTACATGGATTTTGGAAGTGGGTCAGAAGAATATACCATAGTTACCAAGAAACGATAGATACCATACCATTGATTCTATTGGAGAATATGCAATATTAATTATTACACAAGTATTACTGGTTGTGATATTTCAAATATGTACGTTTTTCCACACAGTGTTGTGCCATATGTTTGGTAGTAGTTTCGCATTTTGAGTGCATTTCACGTACTATAGTGTAAGCATTCATAGGTGGCTCAGGAATGTTTTATGTTTGTTTTTCCCTGAAGCTAAGCCATTTGCCAGCATTTTCCTGATGGTAGAATATTATTATATTGTAATCTTATTGTACATAGACTATGGCGTATTAGTATCTCCCTGGGCAATACTTGTCTGTTAGTGCACGGAAAATACTCATTCCAATGTACTAGATGAATGCAATATTTTCCTTGGAGTGATCGTGAATGTGTATGTACTTTATAATGGACAAAAAATATGTTATTAATTTTATGACAAGGTTGGGATAGGTTTTTGGATAGATAGATATCTATCCCTCTATACTGATTAAAAGATTGGAAATGATGGAAAAGTGAGTTTTATGAGCCAAAACAGTTGATTTGTAGTTAAATATATTGGGATGGCAGGTATGCCATCCGCCAAGTTACGGCTTGGTGGGGCATGCCCCATACCTATACAACACAGATAGTTTGGCACTTTTCAGGGTTTCCTACAGAAATTACTACAATGACCACATACTCTCAACCCTTAAAAAACTTTAACTTCATGTTCTGACCTCATGTAACTGCACAGAATTCAGATCCTGAATTTCTCCTTCTTCTCCTCCTTCTTCTTCTTCTTCTTCCAATTCTTCTAATTTTTCCAACAGAATTCATCATCACAAATGCTGCTTGCCCACAAATAATAATTCTCCCCATTGGATAACAACATCTGATCACCCAATAAGGACATCTCATCAACCAATAACAAAGTGTTATCAAAGTAGTCTTAGACAACTGCATGATACACAGCCAAGATAAATGATGTGCATTATGTAATTATTTAATTTTTTATATCCACATAAGGATGTAAGTATGTCATGGGTTTGGATTTATAAGGAAGTGCACATGTGATGCTACTTCAGCCAATTAAACATGCCATCTCTGATGCCACAGAACATTTTTCAAAAACTGTCGTCGTCGCCATTTGTTTCCTGCAGCAGCTAGCTTGTTTTAATTAAAAAAATTAAAACCATTGCTTTTACACCTGAATAATCTTGTGGGTAGTATATTTCTGAGATGCGATCATTTCACGTAAAAATCCCACATAATATGGTTTCATGACTCAGATAGCTACATTAATACAAGGTAGGCCATAAAGCCTCGGACTGAACTTGTAACTTAACCCCAGACAGCGCTCTGTTGCGTTCCGTCTGTGGGAGACATTCCCTTGGGCGCTTGGAGGTAGTTTGTCCACTTGGAAAATGTCGTGGCTACGTAGCTTACTGCTGCTCTGCTAGAGAATCAGATTTGTGCCCAAAGTATCAAGCAAAACATCATTCAAAAGAACAATGCTCACTTAGGGGATCATAGTGAGGGGCGAATCCACTTTTATTACAATGTTATTAACGTCATTGTCCTTGTCGTCACCGATTATGAAATTCACCCACGTAAGCTATTCTATGTTGTCCAAGCCCTAGGATAATGAAGCTAACGTTACCTTGCAAAAGACAATTTGTCATGGTTTTGACCGTTTCCCCATGCGGTCGTTTTCCTCTGTGGCCACGCGAGGGCGCTGCCCTTTTGGTAGATGCTTGCTCCGCCCTGCTGAGTTGGGGGAGTTTCTGTTTAGCATTTACACCTGTTCGTAGTCACCTGGGAGTTATTTAAGCCTACCGTTTCCTTCGTTTGGGGCTTCGACATTAATTGTTGTTTGTTTATTGTTATGTACTGTGGTGTATTGTTGGCTGTGAGTTCTCGTACCATTGTGGCTTCTCGCCTACTGTTAACGTCTCTTTGTTGAGGCAGGGCTTATTTCTTGCTGGCTTTGTAGCTGATTATCTCGTAGAAGTTTGGCACCGTAAATCTCTGCTCTATTTCGCCTGTGTGCGTTTTCTCCGTGTATGGAAATCTGGGCGACTCTGTTTGTGAACTGTAGTTCTGTTCGCCTTTCGGCACGTCTTCCCATTGGGGATTCGGGCGTTTTCGCTTCTACTTCGTTTATTAGCTCGTAGAAGTATAGAGTAGCAGTTTCTCTGGTCCATTTGTTCGCCTTTTGATTGGTTTTCTTATTGAGAGACCTGGCGTGTTAGCTTCTACTCATTTCCGGGTTACGGTAAGCCAGTTAGTAGCTTCGGTACGTTTATTCCCTGTTTTGTTCTCCTTCTCATGGACTACGTTCCCCTTTGTTGTGAGTCGGGGTTTTTCATTACATTTTCTCCTGTCTGAGAGGCTAGGGCGTGTGTTTATTTAAGTTCGCGGTAGTCTTTTGGATAGTAAGTTTTGGGACGACGGTGCTCCGTCGGCTCACCTGTAAAATGTTTCTCTCTCCTGGGAGATCGGGTGTTTACCCAGGTTTGTTTGCTGCATTAGACTGCAAACTTATTTAAGTAGCCATGGAACGTTAAATCTCTGTTCCTGTTCGCCTCGTTACATTTCACCTTACTAAGAGGCTAGGGCGCGTGTTTAATTTAGTTTGCGTGAGTCTTTGGTTAGTAAGCTATGGGACGACGGTGCTCCGTCGGCTCGCCTGTAAATGTTTCTCCCCCCTGGGAGATCGGGTGTTTGCCCAGGTACGTTTGCTGCATTGGACTGCGCACTTATTAAACTAGCCATAGAACGTTAAATCTCTGTTCCTGTTCGCCTCATTACATTTCACCTTACTAAGAAGCTAGGGCGCGTGTTTAATTTAGTTTGCGTGAGTCTTTGGTTAGTAAGCTATGGGACGACGGTGCTATGGGACAACGGTGCTCCGTCGGCTCGCCTGTAAATGTTTCTCCCCCCTGGGAGATCGGGTGTTTGCCCAGGTACGTTTGCTGCATTGGACTGCGCACTTATTATACTAGCCATGGAACGTTAAATCTCTTTTCCTGTTCGCCTCGTTACATTTCCCCTTACTGAGAGGCAGGGCTTGTGCTTGAGCTAGTCAGTTAGCCGATGGTTTTCGGTGCTGCTGTCCTTTCATCTTTTGTGCTTTCCTTCTCCGTGTATAGGAGATGTGGGCGATTCGGTTCGGAACTTTAGTTCTGTTCGCCCTTCGGCGCAATTCATCTCTTCGGGAGACCGGGCGATGTTGTGGACATGTTTGTGTGTGACTGCTAATCTTTTAGCCTTGGAACATTAATTATCTGTTCCTTCGCCTCATTACCTTTCTCCTGTCACTAAAGGTTAGGGCGTGGCTCTGTTTTAAGCTTGGTCATTTTTGCTGGTAAGGCTATGGGACTGTGGTTCTCCGTCGGCTCGCCTGTAAAGTGTTTCTCCCCCCTGGGAGATCGGGCGTTTACCCCCTTTAGGTTCTGCAAATGACGGTTAGTGCTAGCTTATGGAAGTAGCCACGGAAGGTTATCTCTGTTCCTTCGCCTCCTCCTATACCTATAGGTATTAGTTTTCTGTGTTTATGTGCTGTGTGTTTTGTTTGTGCCATTGTGCTACTCGCCTGTTCTTATGCGTCTCGTTATCGACAGGGCGTTTTATTTCTGGCTCTCGTGTGTAACAGTGAGCCGGTCTGTAGCTGTGGTGTGTTTGTGTTCCTTGTCTTGTCTCCTTCCCTTATCTGCGGGGTTTCCCGCCCTAGTGGCCTAAGGGCTTAATGAATCCCCTTGCTGCGTTTGGCTCCTCCCACCTCACACGTCACGCCCCATTACACAATTACATTAATATTAGGCCAATAGACAATTTTAGACTTCTGGGAAATATGAGTCTGTGTTGCACAATTAACGTTAAGCTTAACGTTAAGCTCGTTTTGACATTTGAACATCAGTCCGCAGCTAGCTAGCAGGAAGCTCACGTTACTACAATGTACTACGAAGCAAATCAAAACGCCTTATAAGTCCATCTCAGTACAGAAAACTGTAATAAAGTCAGATGCCTTTTTAGAGAACATTGCATGTCTTTGAAATGACTGATGAGCGGACAAAGTGCCTTTTATATTCAAGGAAACTGCAGTGGAATTTCTCATGGGCCGTCTTTGCTCTGTTCTTGGCGGAGAGGGTCAGGTAAATAAGACAAACTTTTAAACATGCTCTTATTGGCACAGACCACCCAATTCGATGGATGAAATTACAGAGTAGCCATGTAGCCTACATGTTTTCACTTAGCAGGCTACTATGAACTTACTTCACTTACTATGAAGAAACGAATCCCGTCCGAAAAAGAATCAGATATAGGCTACGCTACATAACATTATGTATTATGATAGCATGCTATAACAATGACGTTATGTTATGTGGCCAGCTGTAGGCTATTTATTTAGGCTACTTATTAGCAGTAACCTACGGTAATGTGAAATTGGCTACTCAAATATTTACTAGGCTATCTCAAATGCCCTTCTGTCGTTTTGATTCTCCCACTGGCCCTGTAACATTTGTCAACCATATTTACATTAAATTGCCTACGTTGCCTTTTCTCATAAAATGAAGTTGTTGCCTCATTTAAATCACGACAATGCTGTTACATGTAAAACCCCCTTGTCTTGCATAGGCTACGCACAGTGCACAGTGCAAAGTGCTATTGCACTTTAATTTATTTGTCATTCATGGTAAAGGACAGAATTTGCATTTCTTGTGTGTGCAGGTCTCTCTACATTTCCTTATCTTATGACTCATACATTTACATATCATGACTTAGCTACTCTAGTGTAGCTAATTGATGATATATAAACGTGCAAAAAGTTGTGATATCTGATCAAACATTTAATCTGTTTAATGTTTAATGACTTTATTCTACATTATGTTAAACTGTCCAATATTTTTTGATGCCTGAAAATGGGGGGGGGACTATGTACAAAATGTTCTATAATTTCTAAATGTTTCATCTGATATGGATGAAAATACCCTCAAATTAAAGCTGACAATCTGCACTTCAACCTTATTGTCATTGCATAACAAAAAATGTGTCACTGTCCAATTATTTATGGTGCTCACTATATATAATGCACAATTTTGGATACATTTGGAGACACTAAGGGACAACAGGGTATACTGCCTACATTTTGCATCATAGATCTTTAGCAGTTCTGCATATCACCCTCTGATTTCACACTTGTGGGCAAGGAGACTATGATCCAGGAGATGTAGTTTTACCAGTTTTAGATATGTAGCTCTCTGTATTTCATTGCAAACTAAAGAATTGTATTTTTTTTTGCATTTTTACAAGATTTATTTGCATTTGTGGTACTTTATTTTGACCTACATTATGAAAATAAACAAATCTAAGTTGTAAATGGTACAAATGTTAATTATTTAATTTAAGCCATTTTAAGTTTCTTTGATGCTCACACCTGGGGCCCTATCTTACACCCGGCACAAAGCGGCGCTAACCCAAATGCAAGTGTCTTTGCTATCTTACACCCCGCGCTAGGTTCATAATAACGCCTAGCGCTTACGTCCTTTAACTAGCATGTATTCTTGCGCCCATTACAAGTGAACTGGGCGTGTTGGTCTTAAGATGAGGAGTGGCCAGGATTCTTTTTGGCGTATTGCTATCTTGAGCCAGCAGAAAGCGCTTGCGCTAGAACCACCTGGTCTAAAGTCATGTTGCAGTTCTTTACATGTTATTTTAACGGCGCATATAAGTGCGTCTACATAGACGTGTGCACAACACGCGTAGCCTCCTGTCTGTTACACACAGGGGCGCACACAAGCATGACTAAAATATCTAGATCACAATGTGAAATATTATTATTGTGTAGGCTATATCAAAAATGCATAATAATAAAAGGTTCCATAGGTCCACATACCTTTCCCTCAGCGAAGGGAAACGATGCAACATTACATTGCTCTCAGCCCACTCCATCAACATCCAGGCGATGTACGATGGTACGGGACAATGGCTATACATTAAAAAGGAGCTGATAACACCTATATCAAGCCTAATGCGCGAATTGTCATTTACACCTAATGCGTGAATTGTCATTCAATGGAAAACTCGCGCACTGCAATAGACGTGTTAGGTGTCGGTGGGGGAAGGACCCAAACGCAGGCAGGAGTATGAAAAATTGAAGTTTAATAAAGTTCCGTGGTGAAACAGGCTGGGTCAAAAACCGGGGAGACAGGGCAACAGTACAAAGCACAGTCCAAAGAGTGGTCAAGGAACAGGCAGGGGTCAAAACCGGGAAGGCACAGCAAAGGTACAAAAACAGGATCCAAAAACAGACTGAAAAGACAACAAAAAAAATAAAACAACGGGTAAAGGATGAGGGATACGAAAACTCGGAAACAGATATCAGGGCAGGAACTCGGGACACTCGCAAAAACACACAGAAAATCAATAATGAGGAACTCGCGAAGACAGACTGAAATTACAGGGTTTAAATACACCAGGAGAAGATTACACAAAATGAATCAGGTGTGAAGGGGAGGGGAAATGGGAGAGTACACAGGTGAGAACAATGAGGGTAACAAGGACCAATAATACAATGATGGGGGAAACGTAAGACAAGGACTGGAATACACATAGACACAATGATAACAAACGGCCTGGGGTTAGCAGGTAGACAAGTGCACAGCTCAGAGGGGAGGGACACAAAAGTGGACACACATGCAGAGAATGCGAAATCCAGGATAGATACAGGGATAGGATAACGAGGAGGGAAATGACAGCTGCTGGTAGAAACTCAAGATGAATTAGTAATTAGTAATGTTAGTAGCAAACTCTAAAACCCTAATGTTAGTAGGTTAGCCAGTTAGTATTATATACACGTTAGTTTGTTGGCAGGTTAGTATTAAATCTAATCTAAGTTAGTATGATCAGTACATTAGTATTATATACAAATATAAATAAAGTCAGAAGGAAGAAAACGAGATACGAAATACAGAGGAAACCCGAATGTTCCCAAAATCACCCGAATAGTGCAATGACAAAGACAGGGAGTGGAATCTGAGGAACATGGAACGCGGACTGACAATCGCGAGGGAAATGCACGAAGAAAAAAGGAAGAAATCAGGAAACATAACAAATAAAAGACAGAATTACAGGATGCTAACAAGACGGACAGTTGAGTTCTGAAAATGCGCTTCAGACGTCATTACAATACAGCTCTGTTTATCTAGGAATACAGCCTGTAAGTAAATAGAATGGTTTGTGACTGAAAAAAGTGAAAAACCTTGTCCAGTGAATATTGCTTTTATTTTTTTTCAAATAGCCTAGGCTACAGCGGATTCGCTGTGCATAAGGTTTTTGTCATCATGATAATGTCATCATGTTAACTGAATTGTAACCTTAGCTATACTTCGTCCTTCATATTTTTTAAATTACAGTGACATCAGCTTATTAAAACCCCGCTGATTTCACCTGTTATTCCATAACTGAACAAAAGATTTTAAGGAGAACTAAGCGTCTAATTAGAAACGAAATTTGCAGCACGTTACACAATTCATTTTAATTCCATTATCTGCATGTGCGTTTTACAATGGGAGCAGGTCTGTTTCCCCTGCTGTAAATCACACTTTTCACGGTCTTCCTGGGAAAGTGGATCGTATTACGCTACCAGTAAAACAGGTTGGTCACATTTCCATAAGCAGGACATTATAAAACAAGGGAAAATATGCTGAACCTATGGGTTGCCAACCTGACAGATGTATTGTATTTAGTGTCATCATTAAGGCAAAATAACGTTATTTATGTTATTAATCAAAATTAGAATGCAGGTAGCCTAATGAACTTCGGATGAAGCTTGAACATGAGTTAATTGCATAATCAAACGAAATTCGTTAAACAAGCAGGCTAATTTGGCATTTTCTAAGGTGAGACGGAAGCAATTGGTCGCTTATTCTCAGCTGTTGCAGGTGCTTTTAACGAAATTTAACTGCATATATTTTGTAAACAGCACTGTCAGGAATGATCGGGAACTCATAATGGTTAGCCCGAATAATATTGATCATAGGCTACTATTGATCCATATTGCCTATTCCTTGATCGCACTAAACACGCACGAGCATGTCTGTTTCGCCATCATAAGCAATCCGCCAAGGTGGAAAAGCAGGCTTTTAAAGGGAATGGGATATAACATTTTGATTGGTTTATTGCATGTCACGCCCAAGACACACCTATAATTAATGAAGAGACTAGGTTCAGCCCAGTTGCACCTTGCGCCGTGCTTAGCGCCCAAAAACCACGCCACTAAAATAGCAAAAGTGGACTTGGACACGCCCTAAATGGACTTAGATCGCCAAGATAGGGCCTCTGGAGTTATAAAGCCTTAAATAGAACACCCCCTAAATATGTGAGAATTGAAATTGAGATAAAATTGTGAAACCCGTGGAATAATAAGCAAGTGATTTAATTTTCTGTGATCAATGTCATTACCCTTTTCTAATTGGCCACTATCAGCCAGTTGAAATCAGGCAACCTATTGACATATTTTATTTTAGTACCCAAGGAACTGTTTTTATCACAGTGCAAAGCTTAAGCAACCTTATTTACAATTGTTTCAATACACAGCGAAAAAGTCACTATTCCCAAAGTTGATGATTTCCAGGTCTAAACTGAGTGTTGCAATGTGTGTGCTGACACAGGAGGGGTGGCAGTAATAGCAACGTGCTTAATAAAATTATCTGCCAAAAGTGAGTTTAAATTATTTTCACCTGACATAAAACACTTTTCTTTAAACCCACCAACACCACCTCATAGTGCACACAGTGGTTTATCTGCAGTTATTATGAATTAGCTTATGAATTATGTGTGTACTTCAGGCTACAGAAATATATTTTTTAATATATTGTATTTATAGGTTGTATGACATATTGTGTGTAACATACGTATACCAGCGAATAGGTTAGCAGATTGTTTATTTTGTAATAGTATTTGCGAGAGATTAGAGAGGGAAATACATAAATATCCCTGACCAGAATTAATATTATTATCCAGATACTGGCTACCATTATCCAGCAGAAGTTAACACACAAAGCACACCCGCTGTATTGTATATGTCGGCTCTTGGAATATCTCCTCCTAGGAAAGGCTCTCCTGTTATCTTGCCTAAATTAGCAGTTCACCCAATGGAAAATGTTTTTTTAAGAACATAAGACCCCACACAACACACAGACACACACACACACACACACACACACACACCATACTTAACAGGTAATGCAATTTGCTAAAACAATCCTTTACATTTTTTAAAATTTATTTCCTTTACAATGGTGCTGTTATTTCTTCACCATAAATAGAACCCAAGATGTTTAATTGTATCCATTTTTTAATCCCCATGGATGAAGGGAGCTACATTTTTTTTTTGGTTATTTTATTGTTCAGAATGTATAGCTGACTGTGTGTACTATTCATGTTCATTACTAGGGATGGCTCCTACGTTGTGAGAAGGTTGTGCTTTGTTGGATCTGCTTTGTAGTCACGTCAATGACCTTCAATATGCACTTATTGTACATCGCTTTGGATAAAAGCATCTGCCAAATAATTGTAATTTAATGTAATGTATTGTACTCCATGGAAAGCATAACCTTTTTCTACAAGTAATTCTCCCTAACTGTAATAATCATCCAACAACACGACACAGCAATGCATAATTACCACTATAAAACACCCAGTGATTTCCCATGATCCATCCTGGCTCACAATTCTGAATTTACCAGAGATTTATAGTTTCATCAGTGTGTCTGCATTACCCGTAGCTATGACTACAAAAATACTGATTGTATTTTTTTTAACTGTACTCAAGAGGAACCATGAGAATTTATGGTTTGTTGTTTTTTGTATACCACCTGAAAAAAAACTGATCAACAACGAAACTCGTTTCAATTGTGAAACTTTCAAACATGATCAAGTTATACTGTAAATAAATCTAAGTAAATCTTCTTAGCGAGAAATTAAGAAGCTGAGATTGCATCACTGCATGCCATTGAGTACGACCTTCATATCCTGAAGTCCCAGGGTACAGCATGGGTTCTGGCTCCCAGTATGAACTGGTAGTATGCAACATTACCTAAAGTCAAACTGGGCATCATTGAAAATTAATACAAAGGATAGATCCAACACAAAGCCCAAAGGAACCACTGCCACTGTATTTGCAAATTGACACCCCATTCAAATTTAATTTTGTGCCGTATTGTGTTAAATAATAAAGGCAAATAGATACGAAAAACAGTAGAGGTACAGAGCAGTGCCAAGGACCAATAGTTAAAAGGCCTGTGCCAATCAGCCTCTGCTCTGTTGTGCATTTTTTGCATCCATTTATACACAGCTTTTGCATTTTTACATCAGTTTATACAGTTGGATATATACTGAAGAAATTCAGGTTAAGTACCTTGCTCAACGGTACGCGGAGGGCCGGAAACCCTTTAACTGTGACTATATTGACGATATTGTACAACGTCAAGTTACCTTATTGCTTTTATAAAACGGTTGCCAGCTATATTGTAAATAATATATAGGGACAAGGCACACTTTCAATAAAACAATTTTTAATTAACGTTATGAATTTAATTTCAGCAGCTGAGAAAATAGTCCCCAGTGTAGCTGTTGCCATGCAACACAAAAACAAACAAAGCTAGGAATGGAATGCTAGCTAGCAAACGGACTAATAGCTAGCATTATGTGCTAATAAAATAACATAATAGTAATAATAATAATATAATGTAATAGTTATATGCTATATTATATGCTATATAGGCTATGTTTCTCACGTTAAAGGGTTAGTTTGGAATTTTGGACATAATGTCTCAATTACGACTTACCCATGATGTAGTTGATTGATGTAAACCATTTTCAGATAATTCCATGCTGTCCCTTCTTTTGGACATACACACATTGCTAATGCTAGCGCAACTCGTAGGAAAGTAGTAGCATCCACTACCAAACGCACTTAAACACTCCAAGGTGCACCCAAAGCAAATAAAATACGACGACAGTCTATCGGGGTTATTTTCAGTGATTATACCATCATTTTTCAAGTCAAACTATCGTTGAATCCTTTACTTTGTGCTCACCTAAATTCTCTGTGGAAGTATGGCGTTAGTTTAGTAGCTAGGTAACGTAAAGTAGCCTATTAGCTCTGCCGGCCAAAAACAATATCGCGCGTGTGAAAGAATCAGACCCGTAGTATTGTTAGCTAACGTTCAGGTAAGATGGTATTTCGGTGTGTATTTCAAGGTTGTTCAAATCATGCAAAAAAAATGGGCACCACAAAGTTTTCACCGATTTCCAGTGGAAAATCAACAAAGAAAACAGCTGTGGCTTCTTGCTGCTCGCATGGATGTCACCAATTGAGACTCTAAAAAAGTTTGTAGTGACCATTTCACGGAGGATGACTATGTGAAAATCAAAAAAGGACGGGCGGGACACCCTCTACTGAAGGAGACTGCTGTGCCATCACCTGTTTTTCTTCATGCACCGAAAACAACTGATGAGCAGGTAACTAATAAATGATTGCATGCGTGATCTATCTATTCAGCTAGCTAGCTAGCTAGTTGCCACGATTGGGAAGTCATGGAAGTGGTCAAACTTTTCCTGCAAATTGGTAGCCAGTGTGCTTGCTTGTATATGCTGTGTTATTCTGTAGCATGTTTGTGTTTAGCTGACTTGTTGTCTACCAAATATGTAACTTTACGGCAAAACGGATTGTGTCGGCAACTGTGGAGTACAGCAGATAGCCTACAGGCAGATACCCTGGCTAATCTACAGCTAGCTCCGCTGCCATACTTCAACTGAGAATTTAGGTGAGCACAAAGTAAAGGATTCAACGATAGTTTGACTTGAAAAATTATGGTATAATCACTGAAAATAACCCCGATAGACTGTCGTCGTATTTTATTTGCTTTGGGTGCACCTTGGAGTGTTTAAGTGCATTTGGTAGTGGATGCTACTAGTTTCCTATGAGTTGCGCTAGCATTAGCAATGTGTGTATGTCCAAAAGAAGGGACAGCATGGATTTATCTGAAAATGGTTTCCATCAATCAACTACATCATGGGTAAGTCGTAATTGAGACATTATGTCCAAAATTCCAAACTAACCCTTTAACTTACAGCTAGCTAGCTAATTACTAAGCCTAGCTATCTAAATTCCTACTAAATTCGTATTTACAAACTGAATAAATACTGCACCTCTAACCACAAAAATGGTTTGCTAGATTAAAGTTGCTGTAACGTGCCGAATACATTTAATTAATTTACTTTCCAGTGGATTTGGTTTCCAGTAGCTTTCGATTTTATGTCCACTCACAGACATGATTTCTCTAGCCTCCAGCCCAGCATCAGAAAGTTTTTTGCTGCGGACGTGAGTGATATTAATTTAAACGTCCAGGTAAACAGGTGTATTATTGCATCATAGGGGTACTATAGAGTACTCAAGTGACTACGTCACGCTGGTTTCGGAAGTAAATTCCCCATTCATTTAGAGCGTAGACATTAACTAAAGCTTACTTTTAAACCATTTCTACTAATTATGTCTTACCATCAATTTCCCGGATTGTTCAATATAACGCCCGTTCGCAAACTATGTCGTTTTTATGGACAAGCTTCGAGTATATTTTCCGTTTATATTTTGTGAACATACCAGTGCTGGCACTGTTTAAAAACTACACATCCCATAATTCCCTCCGAACGTGCAGCCTTGTCTCCAGACGTTGTCATATAACGTTACCCAGCAGTAGCTGGCTAACACTTTTTTCTCACGTTAGCTAGCTAGCTTGAAGGACTAAAAGCTAGACTAATGGACTAGTTGCTTTATGTGGTTAACTGTAGCACAGTTTCTGACCTTGTCGGGCGGGCTTCTCTACTTAGCAAGCTAACGTTCAGCGGCAGTAGCCTGCCACAGTCAGACGAGATGATGATATTTTATTGGTCGAGAACCACCCGTGCGTTGCAGTACTGGATATGTAGTCCGTTAAAGTGGACTACAAGTCGAACTACATTTATTAATGCATTACTTTAAAAAATAAAAATTGGAACATGCGAAATATGGAATATATCCTTTTACCACACAGGCTAATCCAGGAAAGTTTTGGCTCATTCTATAAATCAGATTTCAAGAAATAGTCGATAGTCTCTGAAGCCCATTCTATCTTCCATAGGGAATTTACTTCCGAAACCAGACTCCGCCCATGACTGACGTACTCACTTGAGTACTCTATATCGCGAATATAGACACAGCTTTGAACGCCTCTCCACCAATCATAATGCGTGGTCAGAATTGCCCGTTTCATAATGTAATTTATACAACAATGAGATCCGAACGAGTAACGCGATTGGCCGAGACACATTCCAACAGTGCTGGTATTTAGCACAGCCAGTGCGTAGACGCGTTCTATAGAGCATTGCCTAGGAAGCATAAACAACAACAATAGCAATGGCAACAGGGTGCTAGCAATTTGGCGAATCTGGAATAAAGAATGAGTCCATCAAAAGTTCGTTTCAATATTTTTTCATTACTTACTAAACGTTTATGTTTACATTGTTGTATAAAAGCAATAGACCACTCGAGGTTTGTGGGTTATTGGATATAATCACTGCGGAGACATGCGGTCTCGTTGCTGCGACGTCACCGAGGTGATTACATTTCCAATAACGCATTCCCTCTCGTGATCTATTGCTTAAGTACCACCTGACCAGTCCAAACCAAGGGGCCAAGACTGGGCTTTTGTTTTTGAAGCTCACTTCCTGGTGCCGTTGCTCACTAGCGCCACTGCGGTTGGCTCCAGTATAGGTCTTTCACCATGTAAGTCAATGGCAGCAATGTGGTCAAAATACTCAGTCAATAAATTTTTCCCACAAAAAAATGTAATTGCAATAGGTGCCTTTCCTTCATCTAATGCCTCTGCATGTGCTGATTTTTTTAAATATTGTGTCATTTGGACAGAGTATTAACATTGTTCAGGACCAATCAGAGGGACAGGTTGAGTCCTGGGATCACTGGCATAGATAGGTTCTATATGGTTCTCACTGCCCTCACTCGGAGGGGCGGGACCAGACGGGGGAGACAACAATCATTGGTCTAAAATGGACCTATTTTTATACAGTCTATGCTTGGGACAGGGAGACACGCTGTATGTTTGAGTGGAAGTCGATGGAGAACAAGCTGTTGTTTTGTGGACGCAGTTCTTAGCATAATAAATTGAGTGCCTTACCCGCTCATCTTCAACATGTTTGTCATCACATTCATTTTGGTTGGAGCAAGCTATGATGTGTCTACTACGAAAAAAAAATACTGTTTCGTAAGATGAGACAGAAGGGGATGTTGCAGCTACACTACAGGCCCAGTGTCTTGGAGCAAGCAGCCAAACTGTGGGTTAAGTATCTCAAATCAATTGCTCCATACCTGTATAACCTTATCAATTTAGAGCCAGCAAGCTATCGATATCTCACGGCAAGTCGTTTACATTTAGCTAGCAAGCTAACGATAGCTTATGGAAAGCCATTTTAATTTAACAGTTATTCGACTTCGTTAAAGTAACCGTTGCTGGCTGGGCATATAAGTTAGCTAGCTACCGTGATTGCTAACTAACGTTAGCCAGCTGCTCTAGCTAGAACTCTAACCGGACATTTCTACACCTGGATCATTTTTTTAGGTCCAAAAAATTATGAAAATGTGCGGGGAATAGAGCCAAAGTGTTAGCGGTATGTTTGTACTGACTCAATACGGGGATGTTTAAAATAAACCAATAATTTATCGGAAAAGAATACGGAGTCTGCGTTTGTAAATGTTTGCAATGTTTGTGATTAGGTTACAGGATGCAGATAAAAGTTAATGCCAGCTACAATGTAGCTAATGTAGCTATTGTGCTTTAGCTAGCGTGTGAACCCACTAACCTACAATCCCCACTTTATCTGGAACAGTTTTCAGAACGGGGTTTCATGCTGCGGCAAACCGTGACAGACTGCTCTGCCACAGTCGAGTTAATTAGCGGTTAGCCAAAAAGACGGTGGTGGTTTGGTCATTTATCACTATGGGGTCAGCTTGCTACCTTTCTACTGGCGCTAGGGACATTTATAATAAAAGTAGTTTAACAAAATAACGTGATTAATTGACCGTCAATAAAGTTGATGGCAATAGCGTTACCCTGTTCGTCCATGTGTGGTGGTGATGCATTGCGTCTAGCTTGGCTACCGAGCTCAGCTGGTATGCTATCTAGCTAACCAAATTAGCTGATGTTAGCTGAATATAAATTGAAGATAACTGAATGAACGTTAATTATGTGATGAATACCACACAGTAAAATCGAGGATGAAAATTAAAAGTTATATTATAAAACATTAGCAACTTAAGGAAGTTTACTGCGAGTTCGTTTTGCAAAATGGTGGGTTTGGTCAGGTCATGGGCTTTATAGTTCTGTGGCTTCTCCACCCCGAACTGTCAATCATACTGTGCCCGGGCCATATCCGGTTGACCCTGCTCCAAGCCAAGGTCACTTCGGCTCCACGGAGCAGGCGCAGTTTGTACAAATGGGTGGCGAAAAAGACATCCGGAGCCTCAATTCAGTTTTTACGAGGCTGTGGAAAGGCAATGGGTGACGTCACAGTGGCTTTGTCCATATTTTTATACAGTCTATGGTCCAAACATCTGAAATGCATTTTCAACATTTAATTTTTAAGGTTCGCTCAATCATTGACTTAGCCCTGCCCAATCCACCACGACGCTGAAGTTGGCTCCCGATTCGAAATTGCCGGTATACCTTAAATCGGTCGCGAAAAGCAATTGTATGCTGTCACGGTCATCCTTCCCCTTTTTTCTGCGCTAAATCTAATTGGCTCAACATTCTGATAGCCTAGTTTTTTATATATATATATATATATATATATATATGAAATACCAGGTACTGTTATACATCTGAAATTATTCGGATACTGCACCGTTTTGAAATAATCGCACTCCAAACGTTATGAAACAATACAATAATATTGGCATGTTACAAAAAATGATAATAAATCTCCAAAATGAAAATGTATGAAACCTTTGACACTTGGGTATGACAGCAGCCTACCTCTGACTCCAGTTGAGTGAAATATTACTGTAACGTTTTAAAATAATCCCTCTTCAAACTTCCTATGTCCACTAATCTACTGAAAAAGGTGAAATTTTGAATGGGAATTTCTTTCCAATTTTAGAACTTCTCAAACATTTGACATGTGGGTATGAGAGAACAGGTCCTCCCCTACATCTGACCCAAGTTGTGTGAAATATTACTGTAGCATTTTCAAATAATCACTCTTCAGACTTTCTATGTAATCCAATGTAAATCAACTGAAAAAGGTGAAATTTTGAATAGGATTTTCTTGCCAATTTTAGAACATCTCAAACTTTTGACATGTGTATATGAGAGAACAGGTCCTCCACTACATCTGACTCGAGTTGGGTGAAATATTACTATAGCATTTTCAAATAATCCCTCTTCAAACTTCCTATGTCCACCAATGTAAATCTACTGAAAGAGGTGATTATTTAAATAGGAATTTCTTGCCAATTTTAGAAGTTCTCAAACTTTTGACATGTGGGTATTAGAGAAGAGGTCCTCCGCTACATCTGACCCAAGTTGTGTGAAATATTACTGTAACATTTTCAAATAATCCCTCTTCAGACTTTCTATGTAATCCAATGTAAATCAACTGAAAAAGGTGACATTTTTAATGGGATTTTCTTGCAAATTTTAGAATGTCTCAAACTTTTGACATGTGTTTATGAGAGAAGAGGTCCTCCACTATCTGTGACTCGAGTTGGGTGAAATATTACTATAGCATATTCAAATAATCCCTCTTCAAACGTCCTATGTCCACCAATGTAAATCTACTGAAAAAGGTGATTATTTAAATAGGAATTTCTTGCCAATTTTAGAACGTCTCAAACTTTTGACATGTGGGTATTAGAGAAGAGGTCCTCCACTACCTCTGCCTCGAGTTGGGTGAAATATTACTGTAGCATTTTCAAATAATCCCACTCCAAACTTTATATGTAATCCAATGTAAATCTACTGAAAAAGGTGATTATTTAAATAGGAATTTCTTGCCAATTTTAGAACGTCTCAAACTTTTGACATGTGGGTATGAGAGAACCGGTCCTCCCCTACATCTGACCCAAGTTGGGTGAAATATTACTATAGCATATTCAAATAATCCCTCTTCAAACTTCCTATGTCCACCAATGTAAATCATCTGAAAAAGGTGAAAATTTGAATAGGCATTTTTTGGCAATTTTAGAATGTCTCAAATCTTTGACACTTGGGTATGAGAGGAGAGGTCCTCCTCTACATCTGACCCGAGTTGGGTGAAATATTACTGTAGCATTTTCAAATAATCCCACTCCAAACTTTCTATGTAATCCAATGTAAATCTACTGAAAAAGGTGAAATTTTGAATAGGGTTTTCTTGCCAATTTTTGGACATCTCAAACTTTTGAAATGTGGGTATGAGAGAAGAAGTCCTCCACTACATCTTACTCTAGTTGGGTGAAATATTACTGTAGCATTTTCAAATAATCCCACTCCAAACTTTATATGTAATCCAATGTAAATCTACTGAAAAAGGTGATTATTTAAATAGGAATTTCTTGCCAATTTTAGAATGTCTCAAACTTTTGACATGTGGTTATGAGAGAAGAGTTCCTCCACTACCTGTGACTCGAGTTGGGTGAAATATTACTATAGCATATTCAAATAATCCCTCTTCAAACTTCCTATGTCCACGAATGTAAATCTACTGAAAAAGGTGATTATTTAAATAGGAATTTCTTGCCAATTTTAGAACGTCTCAAACTTTTGACATGTGGGTATTAGAGAAGACGTCCTCTGCTACCTCTGCCTCGAGTTGGGTGAAATATTTCTGTAGCATTTTCAAATAATCCCACTCCAAATTTTCTATGTAATCCAATGTAAATCTACTGAAAAAGGTGAAATTTTGAATAGGATTTTCTTGCCAATTTTAGAACGTCTCAAACTTTTGACATGTGGGAATGAGAGAAAAGGTCCTCCACTACATCTTTTTCTAGTTGGGTGAAATATTACTGTAGCGTTTTCAAATAATCCCACTCCAAACTTTCTATGTAATCCAATGTAAATCTACTGAAAAAGGTGCAATTTTGAATAGGATTTTCTTGCCAATTTTAGAACATCTCAAACTTTTGACATGTGTGTATGAGAGAAGAGGTCCTCCACTACATCTGACTCGAGTTGTGTTAAATATTAGTTTAGCGTTTTCAAATAATCCCTCTTCAAACTTCCTATGTCCACCAATCTACTGAAAAAGGTGAAATTTTTAATGGGATTTTCTTGCCAATTTTAGAATGTCTCAAACTTTTGACATGTGGTTATGAGAGAAGAGTTCCTCCACTACCTGTGACTCGAGTTGGGTGAAATATTACTATAGCATATTCAAATAATCCCTCTTCAAACTTCCTATGTCCACGAATGTAAATCTACTGAAAAAGGTGATTATTTAAATAGGATTTTCTTGCCAATTTTAGAATGTCTCAAACTTTTGACATGTGGTTATGAGAGAAGAGTTCCTCCACTACCTGTGACTCGAGTTGGGTGAAATATTACTATAGCATATTCAAATAATCCCTCTTCAAACTTCCTATGTCCACGAATGTAAATCTACTGAAAAAGGTGATTATTTAAATAGGAATTTCTTGCCAATTTTAGAACGTCTCAAACTTTTGACATGTGGGTATTAGAGAAGACGTCCTCTGCTACCTCTGCCTCGAGTTGGGTGAAATATTTCTGTAGCATTTTCAAATAATCCCACTCCAAATTTTCTATGTAATCCAATGTAAATCTACTGAAAAAGGTGAAATTTTGAATAGGATTTTCTTGCCAATTTTAGAACGTCTCAAACTTTTGACATGTGGGAATGAGAGAAAAGGTCCTCCACTACATCTTTTTCTAGTTGGGTGAAATATTACTGTAGCGTTTTCAAATAATCCCACTCCAAACTTTCTATGTAATCCAATGTAAATC
Source organism: Synaphobranchus kaupii (assembly GCA_029718625.1). NCBI lineage: Eukaryota > Metazoa > Chordata > Actinopteri > Anguilliformes > Synaphobranchidae > Synaphobranchus > Synaphobranchus kaupii. The sequence continues at coordinate 58,380,310 of CM056376.1, read as the reverse complement.
TACTGAAAAAGGTGCAATTTTGAATAGGATTTTCTTGCCAATTTTAGAACATCTCAAACTTTTGACATGTGTGTATGAGAGAAGAGGTCCTCCACTACATCTGACTCGAGTTGTGTTAAATATTAGTTTAGCGTTTTCAAATAATCCCTCTTCAAACTTCCTATGTCCACCAATCTACTGAAAAAGGTGAAATTTTTAATGGGATTTTCTTGCCAATTTTAGAATGTCTCAAACTTTTGACATGTGGTTATGAGAGAAGAGTTCCTCCACTACCTGTGACTCGAGTTGGGTGAAATATTACTATAGCATATTCAAATAATCCCTCTTCAAACTTCCTATGTAATCTAATGTAAATCTACTGAAAAAGGTGAAATTTTGAATAGGAATTTCTTTCCTATTTTAAAAGGGCTCAAACTTTTGACACTTGGATATGAGAGACGAAGGAGGTTCTATTTCATATCGGTCAACACGCCACAGTACGGGTCATCCTCGCTGAGAGGAAGAGCTGCTAGGAAACTGAATAGCAAATTAACCACCACTATGGGCGGAACCACGTCACGCCATAAATATGGCGCTTGTACGTCGCCCTACCTCTTTTGCCGACTTCAGGGCACTTGCCATCCTGAGGGTGCAAGGTTCCCCACCTGACCATGGTATGGGTCACAGAATACAAAATAACGTCGGGTGTGGGATGTAGTGGGATACCAGGACCACAGGTCATTGCATGAGTGCGAATCCTGTAAAAAACAAAATGCACTATTGGCTGCTGTTCTTACCAGAAGAGCAAGCTCAAGTGGGAAATGTGGAAAATAACCACCGGGTCATAGAAACCCTAAATCTTCACAAAATTACTTACAAGGTTGCTCTGCTGCCCTGAGGACAGAGGAGGCAACTGATGCCGATGGCGCTACGTCCAGGTGATAAAACCTGGTGAAAGTGAGTGATGAGGCCCAGCCCGCTGCTGCGCAAATGTCAGCAATTGTGGCGCCACGTAGTAAGGCCCAGGAGGTAGTTACGCTCCGAGTGGAGTGAGCTACCATGTCTGTGGGAGGGGATGCGTCAGAACTGCTGTATGCCATGGAACTGTCTCTACGATCCAGAGGGCCGCACGCTGTACAATAGGGCAAAGCCCCTCATTGCCCCTCCAAAACAATAAAAGGATTTTTGGTCTTCCTCACTGCACTTGTGCAGGAGATATAAGACCGTAGAGCCCGGGCGGGGCACAGTGAGTGCAGCCTGGCTTCTTCAGGGGTCTCGTGGGGAGGATGGTGAAACGGCTCCAACACCATAGACAGAGATGTACGACCACGAGAGGGCCTTAGACCGAAATACAAGGTTAAGAAGCAGAAAGACCGATGAGCTACTGTCACCCAACCGCATACAGGAGGGGTGTACTGACAGTGCATGCAGCTCGCTCACACACCTCACGGAGGCGATAGCGAGCAGGAAGGCAGTCTTCAAGGTTAGACTGAGTCCGTCCAGCTCGAAGGGCGGCTCAGTGAGTGGATTCAAAGCCAGTTGTAAGTCCCACGAAGGGACTGAGTTAGACCTAGGTGGGCGAAGCCACCTGGCTCCTCAGGGAAACTGGCTGGCGAGGGGGTGAGATCCCACCATCAGGCCCTCAATACGCTCATGACTGTCCAATATGGCTGCCAGATAACACCTTAGCGTGGACTCTACTAGCCCCTCTTTGAAGAGGGACTGGAGGAATGCCAAAACGACTGAACTGTCACAATTGGGTAAACCCGTTATTGTGGCAACAGCAGCTGACATCTGCCCACTTTTCCAGCGTAGAGCGCCCTCGTAGATGGGGCTTTGATGCCTGAAATGTTTCCAGTACTGCTGGCCCCAGGCCCTATGGCCACTCCCATCTAGGGGCCAAGCAGGTCATACAACTGTGGATTTGGTTGCCATAGCAGGCCTGCGGCAGCATATCTGCTCTGGTCAGGAGGCGCAACGGGGTGACCACTAGCAACTCCCTAAGGTTTGTCATCCATCCTAAGAGGGGCTAAATTAACTGCACTGTCTGGGTGCAGGCGCCATTCCCCCGCTCTCAGGCCACCCCTGGACAGCCTATCGGCTTCCACATTAGTTGTGCCCAGCACATGTACTGCCTTTGGGGACATACCCTAGGCCTGTGCCCACAGCAGGAGTTTACATGCTTTGCATGTCGGGTTGGAGACCAAAGCCGACCCTGTTGGCTGAGGTAGGAGACTACAGTGGAATTGTCTGTCTGGACGAGAACCTGTCTGTGTCGGACCACTGGGAGGAAATGGGTCAATGCCTGATGCACTGCCTCCGTTTCTGGCAGGTTGATGTGCTTCCCGACCCATGAGTGGCTCCACAACCCTTGTAGGGAATGACCCTCTCCAACCGCTCCCAGACAGTTTTGGAGGCATCCGTGGTGGTTGTCACCCTAGGTAACACACTGGGTAAATAGGGAGGAATCGTCGCCTGTCCTCGTGCGGGCTTGCTCCCTGTGCTGCCGCCCAACGCTGTAATGGACACGTATGCAGCAGCCCAAGTGGCACCACCTGGGCCGCTGAAGCCATCAGGCCGAGCAACCTCCGGTTAATGTTTACTGCCTCCTGCCGCGCTGCAGCAAAGTGGGACAAACTCTCCATCAAAAACATGCTGCCTCTCTGGGTCAGAGAGGCCTGCATGGACATTGAGACCAAAACCGGGCCCAGGAGAACCCTCTCTCTGGAGGGGGTGAGGTGGCTCTTTTCCCCTGTTCAGGGTCAGGCCCAAGCTGGATAAGTGGGCCAGTACTGACCTTGTATCCCTTCTGGCTTGCTCCTCTGAAGGATCGCAGATTAGCCAGTCGTCCAGGTAGTTCGCAATGCAAATCCCTTAGTGACAGAGTGGGATCAGCGTGTCTCCCTGCACTTCATAAAAAGTGTGTGGGGCCAGGGCTAGGCCAAAGTGATCATACCCTTTGCCTTGGAAGGAAAAGCGGAGGTACTTCCAGTGATCCCGGTGAATGGGGATATGGAAGTATTCATCCGGCAGGGCCACAGAAGTGAACCAATCGCTGTCTCCCACCAGTAGGGGGAGACTGGAAAGGCGGAGCATGTGGAAGGGCAGGCGCTTTAGGAAGTGGTTGAGCACTCTCCGGCCTAGGATGGGGCGGAAGCCTCCATCCATCTCAGGTGCCGGGAAATACGTAAAATAAATCCCATTGCCAACTAGGGCAGGGGTGTTACTGCTCCCTTTTCAGAAACACCAGAATCTCATCTAGGAGAGTTCACGCAGTAGACAGTTTCTCCTGATTTGGGATAACCCCGGGGGGGAGGGGCTCGTGTGAACTGGAGCCGACTCCAAGGTGCTGAGCACTGAAGGACATTAGGTAGGCGCCATAGCAAGGTTACTGGGGGTAGCGGATGACATATCCTGTGGAAATCCTTCCAACACACCACAGGCATCGTAGTGTCGGCTAGCTAAGCCAGCAGAGGCCTAGTAGGCTGGCGCAGGTGGCTAGCAGTAGGCCCGAATCAGTAGCACTGAAGGGCCGCCAGAGGCCGCTAAAACCTCAGGTAGCATGTGTCCACTGACACAGAGGCTACTTCCGGCTTGTCCCTTTTCCCTTTCTTAGTAACAACAAGGAGAAAGAAAATTCAACGCCTCAACATGACAAAATACAATCAGAAGATATCGGCATAACCCGATCTACTTCTGCAAGGAAAACCGGCATTGAACTGCCTAACAAAAGGTAACAACTCTATCGAGTAATGGTAGCCAAACAAACAGCAACAAACCGTGATTCTGCGTTGCTGGGGAGGGAAAGCCCCGGAAAGCATACTCCGTTCAGGACGTAGCTTCGGGCAATAGGGAGAGGCAAGAAATTATAAAGGGTACCATACAAACCAGTCTCAGTTCAAACTGAGGCAAAAAAAGGTTGGGTGGCGTACAAGCGCCATATTTATGGCGTGACGTGGTTCCTCCCGTAGTGGTGGTTAATTTGCTCTTCAGTCTCCTCCCATACCATGGCGTATTGAACAATATGAAATAGAACCTTCTTCTTCTCTCATATCCAAGTGTCAAAAGTTTCAGACGTTTTAAAATTGACAAGAAATTCCGATTAAAAATTCAAAAAAATTTTCAGTAGATTGACATTGGATTACATAGAAAGTTTGAAGTGGGATTATTTAAAAATGCTACAGTAGTATTTCTCCCAACTCAGGTGAGAGGGAGAGAAGGACCTCTTCTCTCATAGCCAAGTGTCAAAAGTTTGAGACGTTCTAAAATTGGCAAGAAAATTCTAGTCAAATCTTCACCTTTTTCAGTAGATTTACATTGATTTACATAGAATAGTTTGGAGTGGGATTATTTGAAAACGCTACAGTAATATTTCACCCAACTCGAGTCAGAGGTGGTGGAGGACCTATTCTCTAATACCCACATGTACAAAGTTTAAGACATTCTAAAATTGGCAAGAAATTCCTATTTAAATAATCACCTTTTTTAGTAGATGTACATAGGTGGACACAGGAAGTTTGAAGAGGGATTATTTGAAAATGCTACAGTAATATTTCACCCAACTTGGGTCAGAGGTGGTGGAGGATCTTTTCTCTAATAACCACATGTAGAAAGTTTAAGACATTCTAAAATTGACAAGAAAATCTTATTTTAAAAAATCACCTTTTTCTGAAGATTTACATTGGATTACAAAATAAATTTGGAGTGGGATTATTTGAAAATGCTTTGGTAATATTTCACCCAACTCGTGTCAGAGGTAGTGGAGGATGTCTTCTCTCATGTCCACATGTCAAACGTTTGAGAGGTTCTAAAATTGGCAAGTAAATCCTATTTAAAATTTCACCTTTTTCAGTAGATTTACATTGGATTACATAGAAAGTTTGAAGAGGGATTATTTGAAAATGCTCATGTAATATTTCACCCAAGTCGTGTCACATATAGGGGAGGACCTCTTCTCTCCTACCGACAGGTCAAAAGTTTGAGACATTTTAAAATTTGCAAGAAAACCCTATTCAAAATTTCACCTTTTTCAGTAGATTTACATTGGATTACATAGAAAGTTTGAAGAGGGATTATTTGAAAATGCTCCTGTAATATTTCACCCAAGTCAGGTCACTTATAGGGGAGGACGTCTTCTCTCATAGCTACAGGTCAAAAGTTTGAGACATTTTAAAATTTGCAAGAAAATCATATTCAAAATCTCACCTTTTTCAGTAGATTTACATTGGATTACATAGCAAATTTGGAGTGGGATTATTTGAAAATTCTACAGTAATATTTCACCCAACTTGAGTCAGGGGTAGAGGAGGACCTCTTCTCTCATACCCACAGGTCAAAAGTTTGAGACGTTCTAAAATTGGCAGAAAAATGCCTATTCAAAATTTCACCTTTTCAGTAGATTTGCATTGGATTACATAGAAATTCTGAAGAGGGATTATTTGAAAATGCTACAGTAATATCAAACGCAACTCGAGTCACAGGTAGTGGAGGACCTCTTCTCTCATAAACACGTCAAAAGTTTGAGACTTTCTAAAATTGGCAAGAAATTCCTGTTCAAACTTTCACCTTTTTCTGTAGATTTACATTGGTGGACATAGGAAGTTGGAAGAGTGATTATTTGAAAATGCTACAGTAATATTTCACCCAACTCGGGTCAGATGTAGAGGAGGACCTCTTTTCTCATAGCCAAGTGTCAAAAGTTTGAGACATTCTAAAATTGGCAAAAAATGCCTATTCACCTTTTTCAGTAGATTTACATTGGTGGACATAGGAAGTTGGAAGAGGGACTATATGAAAATGCTGCAGTAATATTTCACCCAACTCAGGTAAGAGGGAGAGGAGGACCTCTCCTCTCATACCCAAGTGTCAAAGATTTGAGACATTCTAAAATTGCCAAAAAATGCCTATTCAAAATTTCACCTTTTTCAGATGATTTACATTGGTGGACATAGGAAGTTGGAAGAGGGATTATTTGAAAATGCTACAGTAATATTTCACCCAACTCGGGTCAGATGTAGAGGAGGACCTCTTCTCTCATACCGACATGTCAAAAGTTTGAGACCTTCTGAAATTGGCAAGAAAATCTTATTCAAAAAATCACCTTTTTCTGTAGATTTACATTGGATTACATAGAAAGTCTGAAGAGGTATTATTTGAAAATGCTACAGTAGTATTTCACCCAACTCAGGTAAGAGGGAGTGGAGGACCTCTTCTCTCATAACCAAGTGTCAAATGTTTGAGACATTCTAAAATTGGCAAAAAATGCCTATTCAAAATTTCACCTTTTCAGTAGATTTACATTGGTGGACATAGGAAGTTGGAAGAGGGATTATTTGAAAATGCTACAGTAATATTTCACCCAACTCGGGTACGATGTAGAGGAGGATCTCTTCTCTCATACCCAAGTTTCAAAGTTTGAGACATTCTAAAATTGGCAAGAAAATCTTATTTAAAAAATTACATTTTTCAGTAGAATTACATTGGATTACATAGAAGGTTTGGAGTGGGATTATTTGAAAATGCTAACATAATATTTCACCCAACTCGAGTCAGAGGTAGTCGAGGACGTCTTCTCTCATAGCCACAGGTCAAAAGTTTGAGACGTTCTAAAATTGGCAAATAAATTCCTATTCAAAATCAAGAAAATCCTGTTCAAAATGTCACCTTTTTCTGTAGATTTACATTGGATTACATAGAAAGTCTGAAGAGGGATTATTTGAAAATGCTACAGTAATATTTCACCCAACTCGAGTCAGAGGTAGAGGAGGACCTCTGCTCTCATAACCCCGTGTCAAAAGTTTGAGACGTTCTAAAATTGGCAAAAAATCCCTATTCAAAATTTCACCTTTTCAGTAGATTTACATTGGTGGACATATGAAGTTGGAAGAGGGATTATTTGAAAATGCTACAGTAATACTTCACCCAACTCAGGTCAGATGTAGAGGAGGACCTCTTCTCTCAGACCCAAGTGTCAAAAGTTTGAGACATTCTAAAATTGGTAAAAAATGCCTATTCAAAAATTCACCTTTTTCAGATGATTTACATTGGTGGACATAGGAAGTTGGAACAGGGATTATTTGAAAATGCTACAGTAATATTTCACCCAACTCAAGTCACAGGTAGTGGAGGACCTCTTCTCTCATAACCACTTGTCAAACGTTTGAGACATTCTAAAATTGGCAATAAAGTCCTGTTCAAAATTTCACCTTTTACTGTAGATTTACATTGGATTACATAGAAAGTCTGAAGAGGGATTATTTGAAAATGATACAGTAGTATTTCACCCAACTCAGGTGAGAGGGAGAGGAGGACAGCTTCTCTCATAGCCAAGTGCCAAAAGTTTGAGACATTATAAAATTGGCAATAAAGTCCTGTTCAAAATTTCACCTTTTCAGTAGATTTACATTGGTGGACATAGGAAGTTGGAAGAGGGATTATATGAAAATGCTGCAGTAATATTTCACCCAATTCGGGTCAGATGTAGAGGAGGACCTCTCCTCTCATAACCAAGTGTCAAAAGTTTGAGACATTCTAAAATTGGCAAAAAATGCCTATTCACCTTTTTCAGATGATTTACATTGGTGGACATAGGAAGTTTGAAGATGGATTATTTGAAAATGCTACAGTAATATTTCACCCAACTGGAGTCACAGGTAGTGGAGGACCTCTGCTCTCATACCCACATGTCAAACGTTTGAGAGATTCTAAAATTGGCAGAAAATGCCTATTCAAAATTTCACCTTTTCAGTAGATTTACATTGGTGGACATAGGAAGTTGGAAGAGGGATTATTTGAAAATGCTACAGTAATATTTCACCCAACTCGGGTCAGATGTAGAGGAGGACCTATTCTCTCATACCTAAGTGTCAAAAGTTTGAGACGTTCTAAAATTGGCAAGAAAATCCTGTTCAAAATTTCACCTTTTTCTGTAGATTTACATTGGATTACATAGAAAGTCTGAAGAGGGATTATTTGAACATGCTACAGTAATATTTCAGCAAACTCGAGTGCGAGGTAGTGGAGGACGTCTGCTCTCATACACACATGTCAAAAGTTTGAGACATTCTAAAATTGGCAAAAAATGCCTATTAAAATGTCACCTTTTTCTGTAGATTTACATTGGATTACATAGAAAGTCTGAAGAGGGATTATTTGAAAAAGCTAAAGTAGTATTTCACCCAACTCAGGTGAGAGGGAGAGGAGGACCTCTTCTCTCATAGCCTCGTGTCAAAACTTTGAGACGTTCTAAAATTGGCAAGAAAATTCTAGTCAAATCTTCACCTTTTTCAGTAGATTTACATTGAAAAAGATTTACATAGAATGTTTGGAGTGGGATTATTTGAATATGCTACAGTAATATTTCACCCAACTCGAGTCATAGGTGGTGGAGGACCCCTTCTCTAATACCCACCTGTACAAAGTTTAAGACATTCTAAAATTGGCAAGAAATTCCTATTTAAATAATCACCTTTTTTAGTAGATTTACATTGGTGGACATAGGAAGTTGGAAGAGGGATTATTTGAAAATGCTACAGTAATATTTCACCCAACTTGGGTCAGAGGTGGTGGAGGATGTTTTCTCTAATAACCACATGTAGAAAGTTTAAGACATTCTAAAATTGACAAGAAAATCTTATTTTAAAAAATCACCTTTTTCTGAAGATTTACATTGGATTACAAAATAAATTTGGAGTGGGATTATTTGAAAATGCTTTGGTAATATTTCACCCAACTCGTGTCAGAGGTAGTGGAGGACGTCTTCTCTCATGTCCACATGTCAAACGTTTGAGAGGTTCTAAAATTGGCAAGTAAATCCTATTTAAAATTTCACCTTTTTCAGTAGATTTACATTGGATTACATAGAAAGTTTGAAGAGGGATTATTTGAAAATGCTCATGTAATATTTCACCCAAGTCGTGTCACATATAGGGGAGGACCTCTTCTCTCCTACCGACAGGTCAAAAGTTTGAGACATTTTAAAATTTGCAAGAAAACCCTATTCAAAATTTCACCTTTTTCAGTAGATTTACATTGGATTACATAGAAAGTTTGAAGAGGGATTATTTGAAAATGCTCCTGTAATATTTCACCCAAGTCAGGTCACTTATAGGGGAGGATGTCTTCTCTCATAGCTACAGGTCAAAAGTTTGAGACATTTTAAAATTTGCAAGAAAATCATATTCAAAATCTCACCTTTTTCAGTAGATTTACATTGGATTACATAGCAAATTTGGAGTGGGATTATTTGAAAATTCTACAGTAATATTTCACCCAACTTGAGTCAGGGGTAGAGGAGGACCTCTTCTCTCATACCCACAGGTCAAAAGTTTGAGACGTTCTAAAATTGGCAGAAAAATGCCTATTCAAAATTTCACCTTTTCAGTAGATTTACATTGGATTACATAGAAATTCTGAAGAGGGATTATTTGAAAATGCTATAGTAATATCAAACCCAACTCGAGTCACAGGTAGTGGAGGACCTCTTCTCTCATAAACACGTCAAAAGTTTGAGACTTTCTAAAATTGGCAAGAAATTCCTGTTCAAACTTTCACCTTTTTCTGTAGATTTACATTGGTGGACATAGGAAGTTGGAAGAGTGATTATTTGAAAATGCTACAGTAATATTTCACCCAACTCGGGTCAGATGTAGAGGAGGACCTCTTTTCTCATAGCCAAGTGTCAAAAGTTTGAGACATTCTAAAATTGGCAAAAAATGCCTATTCACCTTTTTCAGTAGATTTACATTGGTGGACATAGGAAGTTGGAAGAGGGACTATATGAAAATGCTGCAGTAATATTTCACCCAACTCAGGTAAGAGGGAGAGGAGGACCTCTCCTCTCATACCCAAGTGTCAAAGATTTGAGACATTCTAAAATTGCCAAAAAATGCCTATTCAAAATTTCACCTTTTTCAGATGATTTACATTGGTGGACATAGGAAGTTGGAAGAGGGATTATTTGAAAATGCTACAGTAATATTTCACCCAACTCGGGTGAGATGTAGAGGAGGACCTCTTCTCTCATACCGACATGTCAAAAGTTTGAGACCTTCTGAAATTGGCAAGAAAATCTTATTCAAAAAATCACCTTTTTCTGTAGATTTACATTGGATTACATAGAAAGTCTGAAGAGGTATTATTTGAAAATGCTACAGTAGTATTTCACCCAACTCAGGTAAGAGGGAGTGGAGGACCTCTTCTCTCATAACCAAGTGTCAAATGTTTGAGACATTCTAAAATTGGCAAAAAATGCCTATTCAAAATTTCACCTTTTCAGTAGATTTACATTGGTGGACATAGGAAGTTGGAAGAGGGATTATTTGAAAATGCTACAGTAATATTTCACCCAACTTGGGTACGATGTAGAGGAGGATCTCTTCTCTCATACCCAAGTTTCAAAGTTTGAGACATTCTAAAATTGGCAAGAAAATCTTATTTAAAAAATTAAATTTTTCAGTAGAATTACATTGGATTACATAGAAGGTTTGGAGTGGGATTATTTGAAAATGCTAACATAATATTTCACCCAACTCGAGTCAGAGGTAGTCGAGGACGTCTTCTCTCATAGCCACAGGTCAAAAGTTTGAGACGTTCTAAAATTGGCAAATAAATTCCTATTCAAAATCAAGAAAATCCTGTTCAAAATGTCACCTTTTTCTGTAGATTTACATTGGATTACATAGAAAGTCTGAAGAGGGATTATTTGAAAATGCTACAGTAATATTTCACCCAACTCGAGTCAGAGGTAGAGGAGGACCTCTGCTCTCATAACCCCGTGTCAAAAGTTTGAGACGTTCTACAAATTGGCAAAAAAATCCCTATTCAAAATTTCACCTTTTCAGTAGATTTACATTGGTGGACATATGAAGTTGGAAGAGGGGATTATTTGAAAATGCTACAGTAATACTTCACCCAACTCAGGTCAGATGTAGAGGAGGACCTCTTCTCTCAGACCCAAGTGTCAAAAGTTTGAGGACATTCTAAAATTGGTAAAAAATGCCTATTCAAAAAATTCACCTTTTTCAGATGATTTACATTGGTGGACATAGGAAGTTGGAACAGGGATTATTTGAAAATGCTACAGTAATATTTCACCCAACTCAAGTCACAGGTAGTGGAGGACCTCTTCTCTCATAACCACTTGTCAAACGTTTGAGACATTCTAAAATTGGCAATAAAGTCCTGTTCAAAATTTCACCTTTTACTGTAGATTTACATTGGATTACATAGAAAGTCTGAAGAGGGATTATTTGAAAATGATACAGTAGTATTTCACCCAACTCAGGTGAGAGGGAGAGGAGGACCGCTTCTCTCATAGCCAAGTGCCAAAAGTTTGAGACATTATAAAATTGGCAATAAAGTCCTGTTCAAAATTTCACCTTTTCAGTAGATTTACATTGGTGGACATAGGAAGTTGGAAGAGGGATTATATGAAAATGCTGCAGTAATATTTCACCCAATTCGGGTCAGATGTAGAGGAGGACCTCTCCTCTCATAACCAAGTGTCAAAAGTTTGAGACATTCTAAAATTGGCAAAAAATGCCTATTCACCTTTTTCAGATGATTTACATTGGTGGACATAGGAAGTTTGAAGATGGATTATTTGAAAATGCTACAGTAATATTTCACCCAACTGGAGTCACAGGTAGTGGAGGACCTCTGCTCTCATACCCACATGTCAAACGTTTGAGAGATTCTAAAATTGGCAGAAAATGCCTATTCAAAATTTCACCTTTTCAGTAGATTTACATTG